>CM060480.1:4446823-4894323 GCA_030544235.1 Lepturacanthus savala | reverse complement strand
CTGAAGCCCGGAGCGACGGAAGCCCATAAAAAGCCAGTAAATGTGGAATGTTGACGAGGGAACAGACAAGTGTGTTCATCACAGACAGGTATGAGCCGAGGTTTAGGCCGAGGATCCTGCTGGTCCATCTTTCTGTGAATGGTTCGGTTCAGCTGTTCAGCCCCGGAGCATCAACGGCACACATGAATAAAGACTTCACACGTCTACAAATAAATGTGCAGTAATCCCCTCATATGGATTTGAGCCACGCTGGTGGAATGGATGGCTGCATCGGCCTGTTTGTGTTCAGAATATCTCAACAAGTGTTGAATCAATCGCCATTAAATTTTCAACGAATTCCCCCATTTGACGCCGCCCGATCACCAGCATTGCCCGACTAATCCTGTTCATATAGATCAACATGTACTGTACAAGATGGATTGACACAAACTTTGCATATATACATACATAAACCCACCGTGTGCATGTAAATAAATACTAACATTAACCCTTTATTACACAGTGTTGCCATATGCTGTAATTACTTTATCTTTATTATTCTAAAAAGCTTTGATATAAAATGTATGTCTTTAAAGCTAGGTGTGAAAAGGGGGCTTTTATTTTGAAGGACATACAATTTACGAGGTCACGTGACCTGATAAATGTACTCAAATCCACATTTGAGACTGAAAATTGTCTTTTATTTGGAAATTTGGAAAATTTTCACCAAATAAAAAGCTGAACTCACTATTACTCCAAAATACAGTTCTTTTAACTGTATTTAAAGTAATGTTTGTGCAGTACATATACTCCAAAATACAGTTCTTTTAACTGTATTTAAAGTACTGTTTGTGCAGTACATGTACTCCAAAATATAGTTCTATTAACTGTATTTAAAGTACTGTTTGTGCAGTACATGTACTCCAAAATACAGTTCTTTTAACTGTATTTAAACTACTGTTTGTGCAGTACATGTACACTAAAATATAGTTATTTTAACTGTATTTAAAGTAATGTTTGTGCAGTAACTTTTAACTGTATTTAACTGTATTTAGTTTTTTTTAATTATTACTTTATATAATACACATAATAAGTATATACAGGTAAAAATGTCACTTATTATTTATACAGTAGTGCAAATAATACGTAATATTATTATTTACCTATATGTATCTATGTGTTAATCTATCTTGTCCAGTAGATTTTGAAACTAGTTAGTATCTGTATTAGTCATATTTTATTATTTATAATTAAATTAATATCATTTTCATTATGTTACAATACAAAACACCTATAAATACTTATATATCAACTTATTTTATAACCTCATTACTTGTTTTTTTGTACATTGCCGGGTTTATTGTGTCGAGTTGATTATTTCCTGCTTACTTCCTTTTTCTTTAATAACTGCTGTAACAACTAAATTTCCCTGTTGTGGGATTAATAAAAAACCTCTAATCTAATTCTATTGATAAACATTTAACACGATGAGTGACAAGTGGCGTCAAACGGGGAATTCGTTGAAAATTTAATGACGATTGATTAAAGACGTGTTGAGATATTCTATTTCTACTCGCCGCTACATAAGATAGGTATAACCTTATTTCTGTTTATTTCTATTAACCTGCTGTACTCTTTTAGTTTTATTCATGTCTTCAAATATCCAATAAAGCCGATTCCATCTTGATTAAATTTCTCCTTGGGGTGAATTGTAATAAAGTAAGGATCCTCACTTTTTCTCCATGATTACATCATATTTCTAATTAAGTTTATAACCAAACTATTTCATAATGGATGGAGTCACATATCAATATTGTACCTGTCTTTGCATTGCATAGAATATATCTCAGGGCTAAAGTCAATATTGTATCTGTCTTAGCACTGTATAGAATCAATATTTACTTACCTGTAAAGGTGTCTGCTTTGTCTGGATTCCTCTGTGCTCAGGAAATATCTGAAAAAAAAAGGAAAAAAGCACGTTGAGTTATACTATTCAAGCACTGCAGAACACCTTGGGGTAGCTTTACTCCATCATAATTATTCACCCCATCAAATATTCATGGCGAGAATCTATCTTCTACACATATTTACATATTTCAAAGAGATTTCTTAAGCTGATTGATGCTGAGATGCATCATTTAAACAGTGGACGTACATCAATGCACGTTATTCTTGCCACTTCTTTTGTTTAATGGGGGAAAAATAAAAGGAGCACACGGGGGAATTGACTTGTTTGGAGGCAAAGTGATTTCTGAGACTGGAGACAACTGAGTAGCTCTTCGATCGACTGTGTTTGATTCTCCGTGACACTCGCAGCCGGTCGATGTGTCCATGAAGGGGTTTTTGCCTCCGAGCGGGATAAAGACAGATTTAAGCAATAACGTGCTGTGGTCAGGTGTAAGTAATCCTTTGTCCCTTTCAGTCGCAGTTGCATGGCCACAAGCAAAGACCAACACGTTTTCTTTTTCTTTTTGCTTCACCCAGATCAATTCTTCTGCACCGTGTGTGTTTTTTTAAACAACCTGTACCTATTCCCAGTTTACAACCAGAGAAAAAAACAACTCATTTTTAACAACAGCCAATATTCTCCTCTGCCCTTGTCCTGTCACTTGCTGTAACATTCATATGCTCCTCAAAAAACAATTGCGAAATGCCGTTCGTCAGGACAACTTTCAGCAGTCAGCCTTCACCTACAGCAGCTGTAAACTCTGGAACTCAATGCCACCACAAATAAAATCAGCTCAGAACTCAAGATGTTCACCTGCAGAACAAAAACCTGGTTAAAGAAACAACTAAACTGATTATTTCTGCACCATTTAAATGTCCCGTATTCTACACTTTTGTGAATTTTGACATTTTAACAAGATTTGAAGCAGCAAAGATCATCTCAGTATAGTTTTCTACTTCTTTTCTCCAGCTTCTTCCTCCTCTTTAAATGGCTGTTGGTGGTGACTGTATAGTAGTGACATCACAACTTCACGTAAGTCATGACTGCTTGTTTTAAGGCACATTTTCTGAATACAGGCTGTGTCTATAGGACAGTATTAATACACTCATATGTATGTGTCATATATACAGTAATATATATATAATAAATCTATAAGGTATTCATTGGAATTCAAATTAAATTGATTAAATTTCAATAGAAATGTAAAAATGTGTGTTCTAAAACTTTTGAACTGTAGTGAATGTACATGTGCTGAATGACAAAGTATCTTTGAATCCTAATAAAATAGAAGTCCTGCATTTAAAACTGCTTAACTTGTCCTTAAATGAAATATAAGGACATATATATATATATATATATATATATATATATATATATATAAGCCTTATCAGGCTTAATTAATGGAATTTATTGCTTTATCAATGAGAGCAAAGGGTGGAGAAACTAGAATATAATTAAGTTATATTAAGTTGAATCTAATCCAATCGAATCTAATAATTTACCAGTTTCAGATTATATTAGCTGTTTACCAGCTACTGTATAAATTAAGTTAAACATTAATGGGTCAGTGACAAAACCATAAAAACTTGGTACCAGATAGTTTAACTCTCTTATTTTCCCATTTTTTAATTTTATTTATTAATTATGTTTTTATTAATTTATTTAGTCATGTATTCGTTCCCCCTACATTCAGTTTCATCTCAATATGGAATATAATCAATAATACACAAATAACAGGAAATAAACTATAGTTTAACTCTTTTAAAAAAGGTTATAAAACATAAAAAGACATGCTATAAACACGTTTTATATTCTGGGTGGATTATATTATATATTTAAAATTTATCATTCTTTTTCGGTTACACCATTTGACATTTCCTGTCAAAAAAATGACACAAAATCATGATTTTTGTAAAAAAAAAGAGACCTAATAGCTTTATAGATCAAATATATTTACAGCATAATATTATAAAAACATACTTTAATGCACTGATCTGCTTTTATTGACATAAAAAAGGTAAAGCACCTATTGCTGTGACTATGGGAATCATGACGATGGGAGAATTTTCAAAAAATGTTGAACTATCCCTTTAAATCTGGTTGTTTTAGCCGAGATTAGAAAAAAAAGAGTCATGAAAACACATTGAGAATGATAAGGTGTGTACTGTATGTATATATATATATATATATATATATATATATATATGGAGTTGAGAATTAGCACTAGCTATAAACTCTATGTTGCATTCCTGTAACTCTGTCTGTGTCCCTGTCAAATAAAGCAAACTCACGTACATTTTCCCAGCTTTCTCGTCCAGGGCGCAGAGCGTGGTGACGTCCCAGCTCCCGGACGTCAAGAAGCGAGGGGGGACAGAAGGGATGGCAGGCTGCGATGCACAGAAACAGAAATAAATGCAGGAGATGTACAGACTAAAAATAGCTGCAGCCATGTCAGAAGGATGCGGAGAGAGTTCAGAAAATTCCTTTTTGTAAATTATTTTTGTTTCGACTTCGGGAGAGAAGTCTGAGCCAAAAACTGATGTGGTTCAATCAATTTAATTCCTCAAAGAAAGACATAATTCCCTCCTTTATAGTCAATGTTTATAAGGAAAAAAAACATAATTAAATTCTCTTAATATGCCCCAAGGGGCATGAATTGAGTTATTAAATTGATATGAACTAAATCCCTCAAAAAGGGCAAACGACCATGAAGGGTTTAACGCGAGAAATGACTCCGCAGATAAAAATGGTGTTTTCGGTAATTGTTGCATAATTATTGGGTGAATGAATGCAAACAAATTGTTTCGATAGGGAGGCAGGAAAACAGCAGGAGGAGGAGGAGGGAGCGTAATCACACTGTTTAATGTGACCTCCTGTTGAAATGTTAACGACCAATTTTGTTTGGAAATTATTCAAGGATGACACGAGGGAGTAAAAGCTAACTACCCATAAACTGACCTGGGCCGAAAGACCGGCGATGTGGTGAAACTCTCCGCGAGCGCCCTGTTTCGCTGGCAGGATGATATAAAACACCGAGCCGTCCGCAGAGAATAACGGCACGTCCTGTCGAGCCAAAAGGAAAAAGTATCAAGGCAGGAAGAACTAAAGCAGACAGCCGCTTTAAAGTGGAAGCCATAAATAAGGATAAATACCTGCCGCTGGTTTTGCATTATGTCCATGGCCATTTTGTGCTTCTGCGGATTTAAAAATCCCAGAATAAACAGTATGAAGCTCATTATGTGTATTAATTATTTATAATACCATTAAGGAATAATTGGCAAGAGCAAGAAATAAAAAGACAGCGAGCAAGAAATAAAATACTGCAGTACATCAGTGAAAATTCTTGTCATGTAGCAAATGACCTTAAATATTAATCCTGCCGGTAGGGATTTGAGAGCTAAAGGAAATCAATCCTAACTCCCAACACTGTGTAAAAGAAGCAAAATTCTATTAAAGCTGTATAATGCGGCCGAGGCACTTTGGATTACTAATGTGGGACAAGCGGTGACCTCTCACCTCCGAGCACGCCCCCGTGGTGGCCTCGCACACGCACAGCACTGATTGGTTCTGGGCCCGGTTCAGCCAATGAACCGAGAGGCGAGTGCTGCTGATCCAAGTCACCATGGAGATGTAGCTGTCTCTGAAGAGGTGATGCAGAAAATAACACGCAAGGATCGGAGGGGAAAAAAGGTGCAAATCGTTAGGAAATAAAGAAAAAGAAGCAGCGAGGAGGAGAGGAACTGTTTATACCAGAATCTGACAGAGAGCATCTAAAGTCTTAAAGGTCCCGTATTGCTCGCCTTCATCTGAAGGTTTGATATCCCTAACGGAATATATTTGTGGTTTTAAGAACCAAAAATCAACTTGATTTAGTTTTATATCTCCTCTCTCAAAGGTTCTCTGTATAGTTGTGACATCAGAACCAAGCAGAAATCCTGACGGCTTGTTTAAACCATTTAAATCCAGATTTTTTAAAAAGTTTTCATGCATTTAATTACACAAGTTGAGTCACTAACAATCATGTTATGTATCTACTATTTTGCATTTTATACTCTTTTCTTTGCACAAATAAACAATAATATTTATACCATGTAAAAAATTCATTTTTGGGGGATTATTCTAGAGAGTTGAATGATTAAATTGATATAAATATGTCATATAAACTGCCTTCTTATTGGGAGTTTTTCATGTTCTTGGGAGGAAGGAGCATAAAACCTTTTCTCTAAGTTGCCTACTATGATTAGAAGAGACAAAAAAGCTGTATAAGTATAAGTAACATTTCATTTTTTTATTTTAAATATAAAATGACAGTCATAGACTTAATGGCATTTCGTGCATTCGTGCATTTCTCTGTGGATTGAGCACCTTAACCTGTCTCCCTTTCTACAATATGGGACCTTTAAAGGTAAATTCTGTTTTTTATCTTCACATAGATGTTTATTACCTGGCCCCGACGGAGTCAGGAGGCATCATCTCCAGCGTGTGAGCCGGACCGTACAGATTCACCACAAACAGACTGACCGATGGGATGCTTGAGCCGGCCTGTGAGGACAAGAAAAAGGGAAAAAATGATCAAAATTAACGTGTAAATTTTGTAAATCTTTGTAGATATGCTAGCACTGTGGGCCTTAGTGAAGGCAACATGGGTCGGTTGTATATTACACTATTTATATTCTATCCAGACTAAAATATCTCTACAACTATTAAAAGAATCAGTACAAAATTTGGTCCAGATATTCATGGTTCCCAAACGAATGAATTTAATGGTACTAAACGTGGTGTATCATGTATCATAAACTTTTGTTTGCCACAAAGCTCATTTTCTGCAATAAACCAAAATCCAATGGAAGAATTCCTGTTTTGTGAAGGGAACCAGGGTTATGTTCACATCCCTGCAGCACTGAAAATGCTAAAGTGTTAGCATTTTCTGTCGTGCTAATAGGAAATGCTACCATGCTAACATGCTAAAACATAATCATTCTATCTCTATCTGCGTATTAACATTGTCACTGTGCATATTAGCATGCTGACCTTAGCTCCAGCTAGCCACTGCAGGGGCTGCTAGCAAAACAATAGCAAAACATTCCTCCTGCTCATACAGGCCATTAAAACATCATCGTTGTATATATTAAGCTAATATAGGCAGTGAGTTAATTGGATATATTTTCAATAGCCTACAACACTCCTTCTTTATGTTTCCCTGGACAGTGAAACCTAGCGCTGTAGCAATAAGAAGGAGTGAGGCCGTAAAAAGACTATTACCTTTGAAGGATGTCCACCATCAATTACACTGAAAGCTCATTAGGAAGGGATCTTCTAATGGTCGCGATGAACAGGAGGAATGGTTACAGATAGCAAAACCTGTTCCAATGTTCATTTGGGGCATCTGAAGGTTTTGTCATGAACTTTGAACTGTGTCCCAAATCCATACAACATACTTATTCTATGTTTTAGCAGTTCATCAACATACCTTACCATTAACAACAGTATATAAACATGTGTGATGCTGGTTGTCAATCAAACTGTGACTTTTTACACTGCCAATTAAAATCATTCTCTCCAACTGTCCAACTAACATACACTACCATTCAAAAGTTTGGCGTCACCCAGACAATTTAATGTTTTCCATGAAAATTTAAACTTGTATTTACCACCATGAGTTGTAGAATTATCTTGAATTGGCAGATTATTTTTCTTATTTATCTTTTTTTTCCAAAATACAAAATAAAAAGTCAGAATTATGACATAAAATTGCCAAAATATGGGATAAAAATAAGAGTTAAGATGAAAACACTTTATTCTTATTTAAAAAACAATATGACTAAATTGACCAAACTCAAGAAAAAAATGAAATAAGCAAAATAGAATATGATATTTCAAGATAATTCTACTCAATATTGGACTAATAATTCACTTGTTAAGATTTAAGTCATCTCAATGTGAAACAACTAGGACATTATAGAGTTGAATTTGCACTTTTTTGCTTATGTTATCTCCTCCTGTTTGTAAATTAAAGGATAATTAATAATGTACATATTTATAATGTATTTATATACATAAAAAGGAGGAGAAATGTGTATATTTCATACATTTTTACTGGTCTTGCCCACTTGAGATTAAATTGCGCTGTTTCTGGCCCATGAACTAAACAGACATCACTGGTATAGAGTATTTCTGATTAATTTAAAGTTATATTAATTGAAAAAAACAGCACTTTTCTATCAAAAATAAGGAAATTTCTAAGAGACCCCATACACTACCATTTTGAATGGTAGTGTATTGTCATACACAACATACTAAAAAAACAGCTTGAAATTGGTTTGTAGTTTTGGACTGGGACACATTGATTTGTCTTGTTTTGGCCGGTTTTCACCTTGGGGTAGGGGAAGAACACATTGGATGGGTAGAGACCGCCCAGGAACCGAGGTATTTCCATCACAGGTGTGGCCGAGTTGTTGATGGTGAGGTACGCCAACCGGGCGCCGTCCATCGACCACCAATGGGCAACGTAAGTCAAGAGCAACTCCTCTGTTTTAAAGACAGAATAAGTTCATCAAACTCAAAGTATTTCAGTCAGACAGTCATTTTCTATACCTGCTTATTAGGGTCACATGGTCTGCTGGAGCCAATCCCAGCGCATTACGGCGAGAGGCAGGGATACACCCCAGATGGTCGCCAGCCAATCATGGGGCACACACACCATTCACTCACACACTCACACCTACAGGCAATTTAGAGTCACCAATTAACCTCAGCATGTGTTTGGACTGTGGGAGGAAGCCGGAGTACCCGGTGAAAACCCACATGCAAACTCCACACAGAAAGGTCCCAGACCCAGGACCAAGGAGGTCTTGAACCTGTGACCTTCTTGCTGTGAGGCAACAGCACTAACCCCTGCGTCACCGTGTCACCCCAAAGTATTTCATAATAATAAAAAATACCTTAGTCTCTTTTTTCTTTCAATTACAGTTATAAACTTAGTTTTTTTACTTTATGTTGAAGCAGGACTACATCTTACCCTCATAGGTCCAGTCAGAAAGCCCGTTCACCACATTCCGCTCCTGGTCGGTGGCCGTGAGACGTAAAGGTTTGCTGGTCACACTCGGCTTGTAGTAGATGTCCCCGTCAAACACATAAGCCTGGCGTGAGGAGCACAGAGACAGCGCCAGTCCTTTATCAAAGACAATTTAGCTGCAGGCCTCGTTGCTGGCCGCGCGAATCAGGCGTCGGACGCCGTCCAAAAGCCAATGAATCATTGGCCCACACACGTGGTTGGGTGCCAACACAGCTTTGCTCGCCAGTTAATATGCTGCAGATGAGCAGCAGATGCCAATTATGGTAGAGGGAAGGTAGACGACTCGTGTTATTGGTGTAAAACAACCCCAGTAGAGCAGAACAGTCTCTGCAATAACCTTACCAGCTGGAGTTCATCTCATAAAGACAAAAAGACACGGCAGCATTGATGGTATCATTGTGAAAATGACGCCAAGAGGAGACGATTATCTTCCTATTGTATTAGCAGGTTAGTTAGGTGAATGAATTAGTTGCTTGGCTTACCAACTGGTTTCCCTGAGGCCCCCAGGAGGCATATTGTAGCACTGCCTTCTCCATCTCCATTGGGTTAAGCTCCAGCAGATCCCTGGAACACACACAGAGCTCAAACATAAGCCCCCCATTAGGGACAACTGTTCTGTTTAAAGCCCTCTGAGGTCCATCCATGCCCTGGCCTTGAGAGAGAGAGAGAGACTGCACTGTGAGAGCAAGATGCAGAGAGGAAAAACCAAACAGAGAACGGGGTTGGTTCATGCAAGAGTGCAACATTTCTTTTCCCATATGTCTAGCTGCACTTTTTTTTTTGTTCTTCCTCAGGACAACAGGCAAACATTTCCCTCCAAGGCAGGCAATGATCAATTTCATTGGTCCCTCCTGAAATCCTTGTCAGATCCTTAGAAGTTCCAGGGATCATCCACATAGCCACCAAAGAGTTTCATCACTGATTTAATGCTGCGTATGAATCTCAGGCAGTGAAATCTGGAGCACAGTACAAACCTCACGTTGGGGAATGGAACCTGGAAGGATCACTGATGAATGAATGCATGTCTGACAGAAAACACGAGGCTTTGACTGGATGAGACACACTTGTACAACTTTTTTTTTTTTCTTTTTTCAATCCGCAGGTCTGCTTGCATTGGTAACGCTCATGCCCATTGCAGCCCATGCATTAGCATTCACGATTCCACCTACCCAGTAGCCACATTGTAGATAGCATAGGAGGCTGTGAAGGACTGAGAGAACACCTGAAAGAGGTAGAGGTTTCACTGCATTCACTTTAGTGCTCACACAGGTATAAATAAGGTTAAATGAAAATGAAACAGAGGTTATGAAGGACACCACTGAGGTCAATAGCAACAAAAAGCTGTGTTTGCATTTCTAGATCCTTCTACAATCACTCAAAAGCACTGCATCGAGTGGATTATTGATTTTTATAACAAAGGCAGCAACAGAAAAATGATACAAAAATAGATAGAAAATGTTCAACAAACCTTAAATAATGTAATTGAGCAGCTTTTCACTGTAAATACTTGTGTGCATGGTCATTTTCATGACATCAAAGGTTGCTTTGATTGTTACTGAACTCACAATACTTGATTTATATTAGTTATTACACCACTGGCAGAAGTTTAACTATATTGCATCGTTACTGTGATCATATCTGAATAATAGAAATTTAGATCACTGGGACCCTTAAGCCAAGAGACAACAAGACATGATTGGAAAGGAAATTATAGAAAGTCAGAGAGACAATCTTATTAAATAGCATCATTACAGCGAATATCCTTCCCACTGAGATCTATTGCAGCTGGCAAGTCTGTCTCAACCCTCTTTAAAACAAGCATCAGCAGCTCAATGGAACAATCTGTCCTCAAAGAACAAAATAAAAAAAAAAAACACAATAGATTGTGATATAATAATAATCTCAGTTGCCTACAGTCACGCCATCTAGTGGCCAGGTGAAGTCGTTATAAGCTGAACATAAATTGGAGGTTGTGGGTTGTGTGACTGGTTAAACCTAATAAAACCTTATGCTGCAGTGAGTCAGCATTCAATCTAATACATTCTAAATGTGTCTCAGTGCATTTGTAGGACCGGGGCTGTAGTACTTCTATCGAGGACGCTAAGGTCACGACCTCAGTATTTTTATTCCTTTAAGTTTCGTTTCATTTAAATTTTTCCCAGCATATATTTCATATATTTGACTTGTTGAAAGCAAAAATAAACTCTCTTGTGACGTTACTGCCGACTGCAGGTTCTATTTTTAGGAGCATTAGAATGAATCAGAGGATGCAAAGTAAGAGGCTGCATCAATCAAAGTTAGGATTTCTTCCAGCAAGAAAAGCAGAGGATGACCAAGCAAAGAAGAGGAAAGGTGAAAACTGTAATATTCGAAGAGAATGAGGAAATACAGCTGATAGAGATGCTAACCTGTAACCTACTGTAAATGTAGCCTAGGATAAAATGTAAAAGGGCATGCAATGAATATGAATATTTTAAGAATCTCATCTTCTATACCTGCTTATTCCTCATTAGGGTCACATGGTCTGCTGGAGCCAATCCCAGCACATTACAGTGAGAGGCAGGGATAAACCCCAGATGGTCACCAGCCAATCGTGGGGCACACACACCATTCACTCACACACTCACACATTCAATTTAGAGTCTCCAATTAACCTCAGCATGTTTTTGGACTGTGGGAGGAAGCCGGAGTACCCGGTGAAAACCCACGCAGACACGGGGAGAACATGCAAACTCCACACAGAAAGGTCCCAGACCCAGGACCAAGGAGGTCTTGAACCTGTGACCTTCTTGCTGTGAGGCAACAGCGCTAACCCCTGCGCCACCGTGTCGCCCACAGTATGAATCATCCATCAATAATAGGCTATGATTTGAATGTTTGGTTGGATATAAGTAGTAAATAATGTGACTAAATATAGTATTAACATAGTTAATATTACATAATAGTCTAATTATGACACAGAATGCCAATATAGTCTATATTATATAGAGAATATTGACGTCTGTATTTGGAAAAACCTAGCTATAGCTACAGCCCTGTATAGGAAATAGGAAAAATAGTTAAGTAGCCTACAGATGCACAACAATTAAATAACAATAGGCTATGATTTGGATGTTTGGATGGATATAAGTAGTAAATAATATGACTAAATTAACATATATATACATTATAGTCTAATTATGACTCAGTATGGCAGTATATTCTATATTTTATATATAGAATGTTGTATTTGAAAAATCCTTAATTACAACAATTATAAGGTCATTTAATCGTCTTGCTCATCTTTGCTAATTCACTTAACATATAAACAGCTCAAAATTCTGATGACCATGTCCATTGGTGTCATCCACAATCAATAGCTTAAGGTTGTAGGGTTTATGATGCCAGGTGTTTTATGTCAGGCTCATTTCGTTGCATTTTTCTATGTCGGAGGTCGTTTTTTTTTTTATCAAGTGCGATGGATCGCAGCTGTCAACCACAGCACTGTCACATCAAACATCAGCACTGTTTCTAACAGTGAGCCGACAAATGATGTCCCGCTGATTAACGCTGATAAAGGCACTTGATTATAAAGCGATCAAACGGTTAGTTAGGATGCTGAAGGAGACCGAAGACCAGAATCAATGATGTATGCACGTATGTGTGTTAACTGGAATCGATCATTACCTGATGAATTCTAGGTAATATATTGATTTACACCTTTTTCTATTTTTTTTCCCTTCTTTTTAAAGCGAAGGGTTGGAAGCAGGCTATTTACCCATAGGCCTCTGAAAGCCCAAGCCTCCACAAAAAAACAGTCCCTAAAGAAATTAAATGTCACATCCTCTATACAGCACGCTTAACAGCGGAATTGGATTCCTCCGCGTGTGTGTTGTCATTTGTTGGAAAATGCATGGAGGGAGTAAAAGCTGCAGGGATAAAATTGTAAAGCTATCTAAATAAAAATGAATATCTGATTGTGGTGTTAAGGCTGAGCATGAGGGGGAAAACGGCGCACAGGGAAACAGCTGCAGCACGTTTACTGATAGACTATAACTGTGAGAACAGGAAGAGGTGGGAATGAGCGACCGCTGAAGGGGAAAAAATGAGGTAGGGAGATAGAGAGAAAGAAACAACACCAGGAAGGAAGGAAACGGGATGTGGAACAGCACATGGCCGAGAGCCAGAACTGGCAGGCTCTTGAGTTTGAGAGAGTATCGCTCCATTCTTCGGGAACCAAAGGGGGCAGCATTGCTGTGGGCGCCGATGCTCGATCAGCTGTTCATGATTTGTTGAGGAACGGCAGTGGTCCCTGGTTGTGATTTAACATCGTGGAGCCGGGTGGCGGCGAGGGGACTGTACGTAATTGTGTGTCCGTTCTGATAAACAGTCACAGGGAGTGAGAGCATCTGTCTCCGAGAGGCAGGGTGAATTCTAATGTTGGCTGCCAGAAGCGTGTCATAAATCCTACAGATCACTCTGCTCGCCATACACCATACCACTACGCCCCTTCCTCAACCAAAAAACAAAGGGTTGGAGGGCGCAACATGCAGATTACACCCTCAGAAGACAGCGTGACAAAAGGAAACACAAAGCGATTACAACAGCCTCATGCACGAGCTCAGATATTCGGATGCAGTTGTGCACAGGCGGGAATCACAATACTGAATTGGTAATGGTATCCTTCCCTTCTCAACATGCCTCACAAGCATTTCTTAGCATCCTCACAATGCGCCCGCGTTTGATAAGAGCACCCATCAGCGTTTGCTGCAGAGCTCAGACACAACTCCCTTGGCGTTTTATTTGTCCCTAAACTGCACTGTCCGTCTTTGGCAGCCACCAGTCAGTTTCGCCTGAGCTCATCAAACTGCACACGTCTCAATCTCTTCCCTCCTGAACTATCCAGGAAAAAAAAAAAAACACTCTTGGAAATATCTTTCTCTTTCTCCGTTTCTGCAAATCTGCTTAAACAGGCTTCGAGGGGCAAGAGGGAAATCTGCTTTCTCTTGTCCTGCGTGGCCAAATCTCTAACTCACTTCTGTGTTATAACCCCTTATCAAAATCCATTTATTTTCACCCACCAGGGACAAAACTCTCTGTAAAGCCTCCCAGAGCTAATACGGAATCCTTTTAACTTTACCCAACAGCCTGGCTCATCCATTCCCCATCCACTGCAGCATTCTTTTAGCATCTCTATCACTCTTTGAAAGCCATTCTGATTGATTTTAACTGGGCAGTGTATCTAAAGGCAAATGGTGCATATCCCATTTTTCTCCCCTCCCGCTCCTATCACAAGTGGCTTTCCCTGCTGCTCTCCCTGTTTTTTTTTTTTTCTCTTTTCTCTCTCTCCCTGGTTCTCTGCCACTCTCAGCAGCTCGTCTTTCCGACAGCGTCGTTGGTGCCTGGTGCAAACCGCTTCAGTCAGCACAAATCCCTCCAGAGATAGACAGAATAGTGAGTGAGAGCGAGGAAGGTGAAGCAGGAGGAAGCTAGTGGGGGAAAAAAAAACAAAACAAAAAAAAAAACGGGAGAATGGAGCCCCAATATAGAAAAAGGGCCATCCATGCTCAAACACTTATATACATATCTAAATATTCACAGGATTCTCGGTGGCATCCTGGCTGTCGCTGATTTCTTTAAGTGTGCAGACACACTGAGCATACAGATGGGAATAGACAACGCCTGCAGCCACTAAAGGAAGTATGCTAATGACATGACATAAATCAACAAAAGCAACCCATTAATTGGGTAAAAGAATCTGAGCCTTTTTCCCTACTGAGATTGCTGAAAACTGACGGAAGGTGTGTTAACCACTCAATAATTCAGTTAGAACGGAATGCATTGTGTATGTATGGTTTCTGATATATTTTAGCTACTGTCTGTGCATTGAATATTTTATATAGTAGTCTACAATTTATACTATATATAGTATTTTTTTTATACGGTGCAACCTTTACTTGATGATCAATGCAGTCAATACCACCTTGTTTCTTTCCTTCACATTGAAATATCAAAGGTTATTTGCATTTAAATGGGTAGTTGTAGTGAAATTAACTTCACATCATGGTAATTCCTGCAGGATTTGAAACAATATTTGGTCAATCAAGGCAAAAAGGATTGAATAAATGATATGGAACTGTTTTGTTAAGCAGCAAAAAACACCCCAAGCTATTCAAACCCTTATATAGACCCACTGTTTTCTTTGTTTACAGCAACAGGCTCATTCCTTCCCCCTACACACACACACACACACACACACAGAATATATGATATACGCAGTGATTATAGAGCAGAGCAGATCTTTAAAGGAAACCCAGAGAGAGGGAGAAGAGGCCGAATGAATGAGAGCCACACGAACAGTAAAATCTGTTTTCAGAGTTTTAATAAAAGTGCTAGGGGGAAATGTGCTGAGGGCTTGCATTTCCCCCTAATTCTGTTTCCTTCCTTCGGCGATTAGTCGCACATTTACACGACTCGCCTGCCCTTTGAGGGAAAGAGTCAACTATTTATTAATGGCGTGGGTGTTTACAGAGGGGGGTTAGCAGGAACGGGGGCTGTATAATGCCACGGCAACGCAAATAACCTGCGTTTTCATGTCTTTACCCCGACGCTTATCTGGAAACCACCTGCAGTCGCGATTCTCATCAGCTCCTCATTAAAATTCTCCACCGAAACTAGCAGGGCAATTTCATTAGCCTAGCGCAGCTCCAACTTTATCTCCTCTCATCCCCTTGATCTACCCTTCCCCCCCCTTCCCCTCTATCACACTGATCACTCACTCGAAGCTTTCCTCAACCCCCCGCACGTTCCTCCATCAGCCGGTTTAAATATTCAATTCCCCATATGTTATCCCAGTCATTTGTTGGGCTGTGTTATGGAGGTAAGGATTGCTGCAGTAGCAGAATCAGCACATACAGCTCTGGGAAAAAAAAAATAGGAGACCACTGCAAAATTATCAATTCTTCTGATTTTACTACTGTACGGGTTTGAGCAAAAGGGACATTTTTGTTTGAGGCTATAAACTACTGGCAACATTTTGTCAGTAAATTCCAATATAAATGCCAGAAATCAATATTTGGTGCAATAACCTTTATTTTTAATCCCAGCTTTGATGCTCTCCACAGTCTTTACCATTGTTCTTGGTGACTTTATTCCGCTCCTGGTTGCTCTTTAAGCAGAATGAGGTGTGTATGTGTTGGAATACATGTAGAGATGCTGATTTCAGAAGGAAATACAGTGGTCTATTATTTTTTTCCAGATCCTCCTCCTTCATGTTCCTTCTCTCTGTTGTTCCTGTGGCTCTGATTAAGATGCATGTGACCGTTGTTTCACTTGACACCAGTGGTCTGCCAGACATGTAGAGCTTGTTAAAAATAACAGCTTGTCTTTCATATCCGTGGATAATTTATGAGCCTGGATGTACCCCACCCCCCTGAAGGTAAAGAAAAAAAAACTCTTTCTGGAATGAATTTAGAATCAACAGTTCAGAGAAAACTCACCGGTCTGATGTTGTACGCCAAGAGGACAAACCTCTGGTCTGCAGACACCTGGAATTTAGTAGCGGTCAGGTCCTGTAGGAATAAAAAGCAGCAAAAAGGACGTAATCAACAACTTTCATTTCCTGTCTTATAGGCAAAGTGGGCTAAAGCCCCAGATATGGGGGCAGCATTGAGGTTTATGCATATATTGCATTAGAAAACCTCAGCTCCAACACTAAATAAAGTATTTTATCTGTAGTAAAACACAATGTTACTGTTACAGCATCAATATATATCATCAATATCCACATCATCAATACAATATCAGTAGTAGGGCTGCAACTAACCACTATTTAGAGATTTAATTTAGATTTGAGCTGTTTGTGTGACTATTTAATTGGCTCCTTTATAATAAACATCTTATAGAATATATTCTGTATGTTCTGGAATGATCCTCAGTGTGATTTATATGATTTTATGTGCAAATAATTGATCTTATTAATCAATGAAGTTTGCAAGTTAAGTTGTTCCAAGTTTTAAATAAAGTATTTTTATCTGTAGTAAAACTCTTGATACCAGGTTTAAATGGAATAACCTTGTGGTTGTAGAGATATTCCATATTTATTATCATTTATAATTAAACATTTAAGTGGTTAAGACATCACTTGAATGGTTTTATTCCAAATCATCTAATCATAGCTTCTTTATCTCTATCGTTCATTTATCTATTGCTGATTAAGTGTCAGATTCTGCTATTCTCACCTGTGGAGTTCCCCAAGGTTTATTATTGGGACCATTGTGATTCTCCCTTTACAGGCTCCTTTAGGCCAGTTTAACTGTGTCATATCATTACTATCCTGATGATGTCCATCAGAAAACATGGACGTCTCTGGAGGCATTCTTAGATTTGTCCATTCTGGGCTACTGTAGAATCAGGGTGATGCAATATAAGTGGCTTAGTTGAGGGAGGCCAACTCCCCAAGCAGATAAAAATGTCTTAAATCACAATTCTTACTTTGATTTAATTATATACTAATTAAAACATACTTATGAATCCGTGTTTGTTCCACTAGATGCTGCTAAATAGCACTAAAGCGTACGCACTGCACCTTTAAATTGCCATGAGATCGGTGTAAAAGGGGCAGTTGCCTCTAGGTAAATCGCAATAAAACTAAAATGTGCTGATTTTACAGTCTTTCTACCTCAAAGCTGGTTTCCAGCAAACATATGGTCCTTTTTGATTCTGGATTAAACTTTGACAAACATTTAAAATCAGTTATCTGGCACTTTTCTTTAATTAAGACACAAACTAAGCCCTCTCTTTTCTTTTCAGCATCTTAAACCTATCACCCATTGTTGTGTTTTCACACGTCTTAGCCATTGTAATGAATTGTTTTGTAATGGTTCTTGTTCTTCTTTAAGCCGTGATTTGAATTAATTGAAATTCTGCTGCAGGATTACTAAGAAATCACCCTAATGTTCCAATATTAAACCCCCTGAAGGCTTCGCCACACCGCCTTCCTGCAGGATTTTGGGCCTGAATTCAAAATCTTCTAATTTATTAATGCTCCTTCGCCCCGGTTCGTTTCTATTCTTTACAACTTTTGCTTATCTTTGATTTAAATATTTATGAAGTTTTGTTTGTGTGCGCCGTGATTCTTAATCTTATATTTTGACAGCAAATTAGAGAAGGAACTCCCCGACGGTTGGTGTTTCACATGAGAAAATATCTTTTTCTGGAACTAACAAGAACAGCAGAGATGACACCATATCACAACACGGCGAAGAGACAACCCTGCTTTAAGCTCCACAGCGATGACCCATATAAGTCTGTCAGCGTCGTGCAGTGCCACTGTTCAAAATGATGCCCTTGCTTGGAAAATTCTCTTTGAAGGCACATGTTAAGGGCCCACAGAGCAGCCAGATTAAAGGAAAATGAGCTGATATACTGTCACTCAGCCAATTTTTTTTTTGTCCAACTGTGGGACATGAACCACAGCCATTCTCCTCCAATCTGGGAGTTGTGGCCGAGCCAATTTGTCCAGCTGTCTGTAGGAAGGAGCCAATCAGGACTGAAAGATTCCCTCTGTCCAATATGTGATGTGTGAGGCTTTAGGGTTGCAAAATTCTGGGAAGGTTGGGAGCTTTCCATGGGTCTTAATGGGAATAAATAGGAATAAATCCACAATTTACACAATCGGAAGGTTGGCCCTTAACAGGCGCAGGACTAATCTCGGCTAAAACAACCAGATTTAAAGGGATAGTTCAACATTTTTTGAAAATTGATGATTCCCATAGTCACAGCAATAGGCGCTTTACCTTTTTTATGTCGATAAAAGCTGTTTCCAGACCAGATCAGTGCATTAAAGTACATTTTTATAATATTATGCTGTAAATATATTTGATCTATAAAGCTATTAGGTCTCTTTTTTTTACAAAAATCATGATTTTGTGTCATTTTTTTGACAGGAAATGTCAAATGGTGTAAACGAAAAAGAATGATAAATTTTATATATATAATATAATCCACCCAGAATATAAAACTTGTTTATAGCATGTGTTTTTATGTTTTATAACCTTTTTTAAAAGAGTTAAACTATATTTTTTTCCTGTTATTTGTGTATTATTGATTATATTCCATATTGAGATGAAACTGAATGTAGGGGGAACGAATACATGACTAAATAAATTAATACAAAAATAGAAAATCAAATAAAATATGGGAAAATAAGAGTGTTAAACTATCTGGTACCAAGTTTTTAGGGTTTTGTCACTGACCCATTAATGTTTAACTTGTAAATATTGAATAAAAATGTATTTATACAGCTAATATAATCTATAACTGGTAAATTATTAGATTCGATTGGATTAGATTCAATTTAATTGTCATTATATATATATATATATACCTTCTCATTCAATGTGTTTTCTTTGTTTTCATGACCATTTACATTGTAGATTCCCATCAAAACTATGAATGAACACATGTGGAGTTATGTACTTAACAAAAAAAGGTGAAATAACTGAAAACATGTTTTATTTACACTTTTTTAAGTGTGCAGAGCAAGAAACTAGAATATAAAACATGTTTTCAGTTATTTCACCATAAACACGTGTTCATTCATAGTTTTGATGCCTTCAGTGAGAATCTACAATGGAAATAGTCATGAAAATAAAGAATTGAATGAGAAGGTGTGTCCAAACCTGTTGTATTGTATAATATTTATATATATGATGGTGCAATGTATGGTACAGTATAGAGTTTTGTAAATTAGGAGCTAAATGTTGAATATTTCCTGGCCTTAAATTCCTTAAATTTTCCACCTCCAGACATTTTCCACCCTTTTCACGGCCCTGAAGCTGCTGTGACTCACCAGGGAGCTGTTGTCCAGCAGGGTGGTGGTGAGGTTGCTGCTGAGGCTGAACGACAGGACGTGTCCCTCTCTGGTTCGGAGAGCCACTTCGTGCTCTGACGGGAGGTTAAAGAGGCGCCGTTAGACACATAAATTCACAGAGGCAGCTTTGATTTGTCTGGAAACGGCTCGGTTTTCGGGTGAGATCATTAAGTGGGGTTTTTAAAGTGCCGGGAGCGGTTTTTCATCCCGGAGCCTTACCGTTCAGCCACGCCACGCGGGGGTCGTGAACTTTGAAATCGTCACTCTCCAGATCCTCCATGGTGAGATGTGAGCGGAGTAACAAGTGGGACTCATCTTCGGAATAAAAGAGGCAGAGGAGTCGGTTAGTTCAACCCACCCAAAAAAATAAAAAACCTCTGTTGTTTACAGAGAAAAAGTGAAACCTGTGCATGTTTACAGTCTGGCCTACATTTCTGCTTCAGTCCAGGATTTTATTTCTTTTTTATGCATCTTCAATATCGCTGTTATGCAATGTGTTTACACATGATTCCTTCCTCTAATCTTCACATCACAACTTCAGAGATAAGGATGAAGATTTTCTAGTTTCTCTCCTCATGTGCAGAGTCAAACCAACAATTTAAAACATCACATCAGATATCAGATTTAGGCATGTCTCCATAGACAGATCAGATTTTCCGTCTCTGGATAGAAATTCTGTATAAAAGGTAAATGCTGCAACCTACTTAACCCATAAGAATGTTAACTTATATTGCACTTTAGCATCAAAGTATTCCTGCTGTGCTTTATTTTTTAATATAGTATTTAATTGAATGTAGTTTTATCAAGTTTTGTGACCTGCTGACCTCTTGACCAGGTCACCCTTGGAAAAGAGATCTCGATCTCAATGTGTTTATTATTACCTGGTTAAATAGAATAAAATAATATTTGACATATACTGAACTACCTGGTGTGGGCTGGCTAATTTAAAACAGCTTAATTTTTGTTACTAGAGGTAAGTTTCAACCCATTTAACAATATAATAGCTTAATAGCAAGTCCTGTATGTATGTGTGTAATATATGACATATATATATGTCACATCAGGCTTTTAACCTTAAAATAGTCATGGAAAGCCTCATTTATATATGTCACAATAAGAAAAAATGGAAATGAGCTGCTCAATTAATTAGCTGATTCACTTATTTTTGAATTCATATAGTTTCTGTTGTTCAGATAATTTGTTGTAAACCTAACCAGTAAAGTTATAACTGTGATATATGTTGAGGATAATGCAAATCAACCCCCCTATGTGACATATATGTGACATAACACATCTCTGATACTGGGAATTAATAGTTAAAGTTTCAGGAGTCTGTGTATTTGGTCTGTTTTATGTCCACCATCATTTTCCTTTCAGGGGAAATGGGTTCTTATGGGTTAAAGAAACAGAAACAGCCTTAATTCACAATTATACTCAGAATTCAGTTGTTGTCGTATGATATATCTTTGGATGATTAAACTTCTCCTCATCTCTTCACCCCCTTTTCTCACATTCTCACCCGGCGTGAGGAGGACGACGGACAGAGTGACCAAAGACATGACGGCCAGGATCACCACCATGGCGATGCCGATCCCCTTCCAGTTCCTGGGAGGACCATCTGAGCTGCCCATGTCCTGACATGAGTAGAACACACACAAACACAGTGATGAATGCGGACATGGCCGAGGAAAGAGAGAGAGAGAGAGAGGACATTAGTGCTGCTTCATTTCCACAGTCCCACAGAAATGTCACTCCGAACAGGCATATCAGTGCCTGGGAGCCTCGGGGGGGGGAGCAGAGACCGGTCTTCAGCTTCATGGAGAGCTCGCTGAATTCTCCATACGAGAACTGCATTAAATTGTTGCATGTGAGAAATTAGGCTCTAATTGCAGTATCGCCTCATTTCACCCGTTGCATGAATGATGAGGCATGTGGTGCTGGTAAAATATAGGGGGATGGGTAAGGTAAATGTGATGTGTGTGCAGGACAGTTTTTCAAATTCTACACATATTATATACAATATACTGGAATACTGAGCTATATAATTCATACATACAGTATATATATGTGTGTGTGTGTGATATGTGCAATGACAATTAAGTTGAATCCAATTAATGGAATCTAAATTATATTAGCAATTTACCAGCTATATACACAAACACCCTGTCTAGTAGCTAACTAGATAAATATAATCTAAAGCTGGTAAATAATTAGATTTGATTAGATTAGATTCAACTTAATTGTCATTGCACATGTCACAAGTAAAAAGCAATGAAATGTAAATTGCATCTAAATGCTTCAGTAGTATTTTGAATGGCTATGGTATGTTATATAAAGACTCTCTCTCTCTCTCTCTCTCTCTCTCTCTCTCTCTCTCTATATATATATATATATATATATATATATATATATATATATATATTACTTGTAGTAATTTAACTTGGGCTACATTCATACAGGTTAGCATCCGTTGCACTCATCTCTAGGCTACTTCATTTCCTCATTCTCTTAGAATATTACAATTTTCACTTTCCTCCTCTTTGCTTCGTCATCCTCTGCCTTTTTTTTTTTTTGCTTTAAGGAATTCTAACTTTGATTGATGCAGCCTCTTACTTTGCATCCTCTGATTCATTCTAAATGTCTAAATATAGAACCTGCAGTTGCACTAACGTCATGACCCTGTTCACTGTCGCTTTGAACGAGTCAAATATCTGAACATCTCTGTCACATGAGACCGTGTAGATGTCATGATAATTAGGTGGCCTTTATGGATTTGTTTTTTCTGCTCTGTTTTACTTCCTGAAATACAGAGGTCATGACCTCAATGGTAGCTACAGCCCTGCATGTGTGGTGCCTGTCTATATATAATTAGAAAAAAGCGAGTTTGTCTGCAAAGAGGAGCTTCATTGCATCAAGATTTATTCAACAGCTCTGGATTAAGTCATTAATGAGGCACTAAAAATAAGAAGACGGGAGCGTATACGATAAAAGTTCCTCCTGGTGTCCTTGTGTACCCTCTGTATGCGATCAGGGGGAACTGATGGAACGAGCGACGGGATCGGTATCAGTCACAATTAAACACACAATCGTGTTCTATTCCCGGGGCCGAGGCTCCACACACTCCTTCATTACGAGAGGCTGGCACCGCCGGAGCCACATGCCCGCTGGAGTGTGAGAGTTCAATCACGGAGCAGCCATAAAACCCCAGCCTCCGCCGTGGCCGGCCACCCCTGCAGCTCGAGCGTTCCCATCCTCACCCGGTACCAATCACCTTCCTCTGAGCACTTTTTTTTTTTTTTTTTGCAGATGGGGGCATAGACACGGTTCGCCGGTCAACAGATTGCCGCTCCTCCGAGCTCCCCCGGCCGACACCAGCTGTCCCTGAATCTGCGATATTGGCCACTCTCGCCTTTAACGCCCACACCTGCACTTCTTCTTCTTCTTCTTCTTCTTCCTCTTCTCTCCCTCCACACACACACACACACACACACACATACACAAACATGACATTTCTGCAATCTGTTCTCAATTGGCCACGAAGGTTGTTTAAAAACAGGAGCGTTTCCTTTTTTCCTTATTTTCCCTTTGTCAAAATACATCCATAAATACTTTTATGGATTTGTTTTTTCAGCTTTAAAAATGTTAACATTTTTATTTGCTGAAATGTAGCCTGAGGGGAAAAGTCTAAATGAAATGAAACTTAAGGGAAAATAACTATAGACAATACTGAATCACAGCTGCATTTTGAATATCAAACTCAATATCAAACTCCTCGAAAGCTTGCAGAGATTTGCATGATTCATTGAGAAATGAGAAAGTGAATAAACATTTAAACTTAACGGAGACGAGCTGGTGTTTGTACAACATCAAGGTGCGTTCAAGTGCACCTCGTTAACTCTGAAATCTATTCTCAATTAGGCACGAAAGGTGTTTAA
Organism: Lepturacanthus savala; assembly: GCA_030544235.1. Taxonomy (NCBI): domain Eukaryota; kingdom Metazoa; phylum Chordata; class Actinopteri; order Scombriformes; family Trichiuridae; genus Lepturacanthus; species Lepturacanthus savala. The sequence goes on along the minus strand of CM060480.1, from coordinate 4,870,534 downwards.
AATAGGAAAGTTTCCTTTTTTCCTTATTTTCCCTTTGTCGAAATCCATCCATAAATGCATTTTTACTTGCTGAAATGTAGCTAAACGGGATAAATCTATATGTAATGAATTGGCGCTGGTCAAAGACGCTGGTCACGTCTTCTTTGTCCAACTTCACGATGTGTTCAAACACACCTCGTTAACTCCGAGATCTGTTCTCGATCGGCCACGACAGTTGTTTAAAACAGGAAAGTTTTTTTTTTTTCCTCATTTTTCCCTTTGTCGAAACACATTTGTCTTCTTTGTGTGTTTAATAATCCACATAGCAACACAAAACCATAGTTTAAAAGATAAGATAATAAGATTGAAAATCCTCATAAAGCATTGGTTATAATTATTCACTTTATTATGAATAGAGGGTAAATATGTAAATATAATAATACGTAGATATATTTATATATATAATCTGAGGACAAACATTACATTTCTTCACCTATAACCATCTGACACCCGGTGTATTAAAAGTGCTAAAAACTTCACAAGAGCGAAACCTGATGATTTGTTGCATGAACGGAAGATTAAAAGGTCACCGCTCCGTTCCATTACGGGGTAAAAACGCTTCATACACATTTTTTAAATTTATTTCAGAAGTTTTCACCTCATTGTGAGGAAGCAGGGTTTACTTTATTCGCAGATGAACGGGGAAGACGTACATATGAGGCCTGCTTTATCGAGCGGTTTGCCAGCACGCGGCTCCTGCCAAGGTCTCGTCTTTAATAGATCTCTTGGCAGCGGTATCACAACATGTTCAAATTAAAACCCCACTACCGGTCGCACCTGCAGGGGCAACTTTTAAGTGATGTTTGAACCTTGGGCGCGGGCCAGAACCGCGTGATTGATGTCAAGGGCTCTGTATCTACTGGCCTTTCTAACACTCTGTTTAATCTTATTCTGCTGCCCTCTCGGCACGCAATCTCTCTGTGAACCGCCATTATCCTTCCATCAGATAAGGAAGCCCGGAGTAGGCTATGGAGACAGCACCGACTCACACCTGCATTTAGAATGCTGCGTACCAGGTGTGTCAAACTCAAGGCCCGCGGGCCGACTCCGGCCCGGCACCTTATTTTCTGTGCCCCCTCGAGAGCTTGCGGAGATTTGCATGAGAGATGGGAACGAGAATAAATTTTGGAACTTAATGGAGACTTCAAGGTGCATTCAGGTACACCTTGTTAACTCTGAAATCTGGAAAAATGGACCTATAGACAACACTGAAGAGACGAGCTGGTCTTCTTTGTACAACTTCAAGGTGCGTTCAAGCACCTCTCGTTAACTCTGAAATCTATTTTCAATTAGCCAGTTTCTTTTTTTCCCTTATTTTTCTCATTTATGGAGCCTAAAACAAACAAAACTTAAAGAAAACAACTACCACAGTCATGAAGTATAGACGATACTGATACTTCTGTGGCCCCTCGAGAGCTTGCAGAGATTTGCATGATTCATTGAGACATGAGAAAGTGAATAAAAGTTTAAACTTAACAGAGACGAGCTGGTTGGTCTTCTTTGTACAACCTCACGGTGCGTTCAGGTACACCTCGTTAACTCTGAAATCTATTCTTGCAGTTGTTTAAAACAGGAAAGTTTCCCTTTTTCCTTATTTTGTCATTACTGTCTTGTTCTTTCACTGCAGTGTGTTTAATAATCCACATAGCAACACGAAACCATTGGTTAAAACCTTTGAAAATCCATAAAATAAATAAATAAAATTGTTAATCGTGGTTATCAGCATATTCTTGTATTAGTCTCTAGTATCTGTGATGATTTTCCATGTTTTGCTGCAACGTTTTAATAAACGTTGTGAATTCTTAGTTGTAATTATTTACATTCTTATGAATGGAGAGGAAATGATGTAATATAGAGGTAGAGTACATTTATATAATCTTTACTGGCCATTTGATGTCAAGCATAATGCTGATGAAATTGAGTTTGACGGCCGTGCTGTATACAAACTGCACGAGAAGCAACGGCATCGTGGTTACATGTCAATTAAACATATCATGAGGAATTATGCAGTGATTCAATGATCTCATAGTATAAAAATGTCGCTTTTAATGAAGTTCCTCCACTTGAGTGATTCTACCGCGGTGTTTTCATTTCCTAGTCCTCCCTCTAATTAATCTGTGCAACGTGAGAGCTGAAACCTCCTCCTAATGGGATGCGGAGCCTCCTATCAGTCCCCTGGGCCCGGACATTAAAGCACACTTCCAATTAAGGTTGCTTTGCTGTTAAGACAGGCAGGGAGAATCACACATTTGGGTGAATGAGGAGGGGTTTTTTTTGACGCTGGTAAATGAACCGGACCCCAGCGGAGTAAACGCAGGTGAAGCCGCTCAGCACGAAGCCGGAGGGAATGAAGTGTAGTATAAACTGCAGGTGGACAGATGACGAGCCGGTCTGTGTGATGGGTCTTATCTCAGTCAGCACCTGCCTAGACAAGCAAATACATCTCAGAACAAGGTTTTTACCGATCAAAAATGAATCAGGCGCCGACCTTCCTCAGCGAGCCGACTATTTATTCAGCCGGTGTGATCCCCACAGGAGCTGGAGTAGAAAAGGCCTAGATGAGGTGTCAGTCAGGCATCAAAAGGGTGAAGTTAATCAAAAGCTCTTTAAAATATATTGGATAATTCTCCTGAAGGGATCCCCCTTGAGGTGGCGTTTTTTGGCAAACCACAAAGTACTGCATTAAAGAAGAGAGAGCTTTTACTTTCAGCCAGCAGAGCGCAGGGGATTTTTACTCAACCAAATGAGAGAATCAATAAGGTGTAGGCTGCAGTTTTTACAAGGCCCAGAGGGGAACAATTAATAGAAGGAATGCAGCTGTAGAGAAGACTTTTCAGATGGGCAGCCTCTCCTGAGCGCCGTTTCCTGCGAAAAAGTGTGACACCTCTGTGTGAAATACACCAAGACCCATGCTGACCTTTTCCGAGCAATTCGACTTATTGGACTGGAACCGTTTATTAAACTGCAACACAAACAGATTCCAGCTGAACCTCGGAGCGCTGCACATAAAATTCAAACAATTCCAATTGTATTGATTGTAGATTGCAGCATTAAAAAAGAAAAAGAAAAAAAAAAGCACACATTTACTCGATCCGCAAAGCATGCACCATAACTAGGTTGCAGAAAGAATCCAGGCCGTGATAAGAATTCATAAATTAGGCTCAAGAGACTTCTTCAACTCCCTCTTCTGTGTCTTTGAGGCATGGAGAATCTGACAATAAATCACCCACCGAGGAATTGAGAGAACCGATGCAGGTTTGCTGTTTGCGGGAACCCGCTCTGGATTAACAACATACCTCTAAATCCCATTTTAACAACGTGCAATGATATTTATTACAAACATGACATTGGCAGAGGTATCAAAGATACAACCACCCCCATAAAAAAAGAAAAAAAAAACATGTGTCTGTGTATTGGCAGACACACGCAGCGGCCTTTATACACCAGATTTTAATGATTAATTGTAATTGCTCACAAGGGAAAGCTATAGATTAGCGAGTATCCCACATATGTATTACCTTGTCAATATCTCTCTCTGTCTCATTTAGAATGACGGATGTGACTTTATCGTGTTTGGAATAAATGGTAACCAACCTGCTAGAGTAATGAGATACTACAGCCTGATATTGATTTATATCTTGGTTATCTTTTATCACATCCAGAGGAATATCTGTGGTGCTGCTGCTCGCTGCAACGCCATTTCTCCCCCTTTCTTGGTGTTTCTTATGCTTTTATAAAAAAGCTGTAGGTGGTATAGACGCTACAATCGGACAAACCGGGCAGATTTTTTGCCCCCGAGGCTTTTACCAGACAATGCAGCACGAGCCTTAGTGAAATAAAAAAGACCTGCCGTTTTAGCCTCTGCTGCTGCAAGGCTGCCCTACTTATTCTTTTCATGCTCCCCATCACACACCAGATAATTACTGTACAAAAAGGGTCCGGTATGAAGGAGCTTTTTTTTTTTTTTCCTGTGGATGTCCAGCAAATCACAGCGGGTTCCTCCTGCCTTCGGGAAACAAGCAGCGAGAGTGAAACACATGTGAGAGGAGCTGAGTGTGACATGATGTACAGTTACAGTAAAAAAAATATGAGAGAACATGAAGCTGGGAGCTGAGCGGCTGCAGAAAATGCTGAAGGTGTACTCCACATGTGTCTGCTGTGTGATACTGACATGTTTGAATCATGCTTTTTTAAGTTAGAAATGCTCATGAGTTGTATCCCACTCCATTCATGCAGACTCTGCAATGCACTTTTCACCCACACCCTATCTATCACGACATGTCTAATACATTCACAACACAAGTAGCATCCCAGGAACGCCACCTCACGTCTGTTCGGGTGACACGTTGACTGTAAAAAGCCCTCCAAAAATAAATTAGTGCAAATGTGCTTTGCCTTTCTCTGTGTAAACAGTATTGATTGGAGACTCCGTGGCGTGAGATGATGCGACATTTGCAGAAAATGGATTGTCTGTACGCCCTGCAGCCGTGTTGTGTGTGGCCCGCCGAGGGAGACAACACTGCTGCAGCATCATCAAACACACAAGTTTCACCAAGGAACCCACGGTTTGTGTGTCACTTAATGTCAAAAATCACTGTGCTCAGCATCATATTGCATACTAATTAGATGTAATTCTACCAATAATTGCATCTACTAGTCTATCTGAACACTTTCTGTACCAGGGCAACCGTGCACTAATGATCTCATGATTGAAACTCTTTCCCCAAAAGGGTGCACTTTGATTAGATCTGTTAATTAGTGGACTTGGCAAGCTTTTAGATGGCTGCACAGGCACTGTGCAGTAAACAGAAAGCACCACAATAAAACATTCCTGGACGTTGACCGATGCAGCATAAGAAAGTTTTATACAAAGCTGGAAATAATGCACATTTGTTATGATACTAATCATGCACTGGGATCTGTGTGGAATGGTTCCTCCGATACAACACTCTCAAAGAGTTTTACATCAACACGATCCATTAAGAAGCCTCGATGAATTGCACATGAATCTTCATGTAATGAGTGAAATCACAAGTTGATTGTGACACAAAGGTGAAACTAAACAAACCAGAGAAAGTCTCAAAGTCACATTGGAGCTGATGGATGAATACCAGAGCTATAAAACAACAGATGGTTAAAGCCATTTGGCTAAATGTAGTTTATGCCCTAATCGTTATAGTGTTGATCTGATAATAGAAGATGCTGCTTTATAGTCTTCGCTCATTGACAATACACCTACACAGCAGGGGGGATAATCAGTCATTCAGTGCCTGCTGTAGTTTTGAGCTCCTTTTGTTACTGCAGGGCTGGAGGGGACAGCACTTCTTGTATGAATATTTGAATTTTTTTTTTCGCATTCTATTCACATGCAGATTTTTGTGCTATAAAAGTCTGCATGGGACAGAGAGAGCAGGAACTGGACGTCGACTTACTTACAGCAGCCTGCACCGCAGTGCACAGAGTCAAGCTGCTCCAGTGGGATGGACGGATACTGATATGGAAAAAAAAAAAAAGAAAAGTCCGAATGTGGCTCAAATTCTGATCCATAGTCATCGCATGCATTTGCGAGCATACACGAGGAATTCCCTCACTCCAGTCGAGCGCACACCTCTGCGCTGAAATCTGAAGCGAGTGGGAATATAAATACTGTTCTGCACTTGTACAATTGTAATAAAACAACACATGCACGCGCACACGTACCAGCTCCGTGGTCATGTTTTGTTGAGTTGTGGCAATCATTGTAATCCGCAATAAGCCCCCGCCGCCTCCAGCATCAAAACCCGACGTGCAGCCGCACCGTTGTCTTGCAGAGCTTTTTCTGCATGCCCCGCTTCTTGCAAGTTTGTCCTCAGTGGGTCTCTCTCTCTCTCTCTCTCTCTCTCTCTCTCTCTCTCTCTCTCTCTCTCTCTCTAATTCCTTATATTACCATATCGCAATGAATCATGATAGGGTGCTGGGTGTAGCTGCTTCATTATTCATTATTCTTCATTATATATGCGTTCTGGCGTAAGTTATGAGTGGTCTAATTGTAAGTCAGTAAAATTAGCCAATTTATTGATAGGCGTTGTATATCTTTAATTCTTGCTAATTAAAAAAAACGGATTTAATTATTTTTGAATGATCATGAACTAATCATCTGCAATGGTCCTGAGTGTAATAATGAATTATTGTACTTCAGTTGATAAATTATATTTCATTGGAGATGTTGCAGGGCTTTAATTGCTCAAATAAAACATCTCTTAACATGTCTGTGTCGAAAGAACACCGCCATTAATCAGGCTCAGATACCTTTAGAAGAATATTTAGCACATTTATTGCCATGCACAAAAAGTATTTTATTTCCGCAGAAGAACAATAGAGCCCATAATAAATAAGAAATTATTTATTATATAAATGAGGAGTAATTGTTGTTAACTACATTTATTTAAGCTGGCAGTCAATCAATCAATAAATCACAGTTGAGCTATAATTCTAAGGTATTTTCTATTTTGTGATATTTCTAATCAAGATGAACATAATGAAGTCTACTTTTTTTAGCCTAGTCAATTTTCAGATGAATATTTTGTATGTAAACATGACCAGTTTGTAATATTAGTATTGTTATAGATTAAACTCATCAATATTAGCCAATAAATAAGGCCAAATTTGTCTTATCAACATGAAAATGCTGCCTACATGTACACATTAATTACTTAGTTTTAGTATTCAAAGTATATGTATTGGAAATAACACTAAATCCGACCATTTTGCAGTACTTAAAACTCATGTAGTCTAAAGTAGGATTTGTCTGCAGTTCTTTTATTTGCAATTCATAAAGCTTTATTTTTGCATTGTGCATTGCATTTCTTCCACCACTAAAAGTGAAGCACTTTGATAAACCACACATGGCAGTAGGGATGGACTTATTCTCCAAATATATTGACTCAGAGCCACAAATGCAGGACACGTTTCCCTCACAAGGGCAGCATACTAACATTGCCAGTTCGACTGTATTCCGTTATTTTTCCACTTTGCACTTACCAAGAAGAAAAAAAGTCCCTCTGCTGGTGTGGATTTTATTTTTGAAGGTTGTGACCGGAAGTCTACCGTTTTTCTTATTGATTCCTTGTGTTTTTTTCTTTTTTATTGACTGAAAGCATCGATAATCTTATATATTTTAACGGACCTTTTCTATTATTATAGTCTTTGTGAATGCACTGAACCCTGCTACAGTGGTTTTAATTGGAAGCTGGTGTATTTTATTTAAAAAAACAAACAACTAAAAATATAGAGTCAGCATATTTAAGGAAGAAATAATTACATCATTACATGAAAAATACAAAAATATATAATGTAATTACAAAAAATGCATACAATATAGTAGCGTTAGACATAAATACAAACATAATAAACAAAACAAAATGTAATATAAATGATAATATAATAATAAAATAAAAAAGGTTTCATAACAAGGTAGAATCATACTACTTTTCTATTTTTACGACGATGATTTTAATAGTTCAGTTTGGTTTTAATTTGAAAATTACGTACTTGACGCAGCAGTACGCGGTGACGTCAGCTCGCAGCTTATTGGCTGTCGGAGAAATTTGAAAAATCAGAGGCGCTAACCGTTAGTGTGGCTGCGGAAGCATGTGAAGGAAGGTAACGACATAACGCGAAGGTCACTGAAAAATAGAAGAGAAAATACGTGGTTGACCGAACTTTACCGAAAAGATTTTGCTGTCTAACGTTTCTCCAGACCGGAAAAGGTAAGTAATTGCTTATAGTTATTTTGGTTTTGCTTAACGTTAGCCCCTAAGTTAACGTCAGACCTAACGTAACGTTAACCGCCGCGTTATTTTCAGTTAAACGCTGTCACGTTAACGTTAGCTTGTGCGTCACTTTATTCCCCGGAGAGGTAACATTAGTAATAAATAAGCAACATAATCAGATTTTGGCGCATTATTTTCACTATATTAACGGTAATCGTTGTGCTAACATTCCTGTACAACATAATTAAAAAAAAGCACATTTAATTTTCACCATAACAAAAAATAACCAAAAGCTATTCAGTTTATTGCTAGAGAAGTAAAATAAATCCTAAAATATTCACATTTGCGAAGAAGTAATCAGAAATTTTCTGAAAACAATAATTTAACTGCATTATTTCTTTGCAGCGAAAAGTGTTTTTCATCTAATGTAATATCTTTCTTATCAAAACAATACAAATAAAATGTTATCAAAGCGCCCTAGTGTTATGTGAACAAATCCCTTGTTCAAGAGTAAAAAGAAAATTGATTCAAAGATTTTTTTTTGCTTAAATAATTCTAAAAAAATCAGCTATTTTACAAACATAGGAAAGCTCTTGTTCAAGTGAATGGGGAAGTGTCCGGACTTGTAACTTACTGTACATACTGTGAATTGATCCTATTCCTCTTAGCATTTGCCAGATACTTTAAATTTATCTATATTGAAAAGCAACCACACAGCACCTCTGTCTATATAACCCTTGTTATCCTATGATTTAAATGTAGTTAACTTTTATTCTTTTCTTTTTAGGGTCTACACCTATAAAACATGGAGACGGCTGTGGTCAACCTCCTGAGCTTGTATGATAAGCTGAGGATGCAAGCTGATGCTCTGAACGAGAACATTGAACCCAGTGAGTAGTTTATGGTTCTTGATTTTTATCTTTATGACGCATCATTTGACACAGATGCCTTGAAACTGATATTCCAACATTAATATGTCCGTCCTCTTCCCCAGACTTCATCCAGCTGGCACAGAACTTTGACGACTGCCGTCACAAATGGCTGAGAGCCGAGCAGGAACTCGGATCCTGCAAAGAGATTCTCACCAAAGCCGAAACGGAGCGGGGCGCCTTGGAGGTCAAACTGAAACATGCCCGCAATCAGGTGGACGTGGAGATCCGGCGCAGACAAAAGGCTGAGGCCGACTGCGAGAAGTTGGTGTGTTGGGTGCAAAAATTTCATCGTCTACACTTGTTGGCTCATCATCTTGTTCCAAGTGGGTTCTGATTTGTGTTCTGGTTGCGTGTCTATGACACAGGACCGTCAAATTCAGCTGATTCGGGACCTGCTGACCAGTGAGGGATCCACAAACAGCATCCAGCTGAGTGCAGAGCAGCGCTCCGCTCTGGCCTTCCTGAACACCAACATTCAGGCAACATCTGGCCTAAATACCAGCCGGAGGTAAAAAATGTAATATGTAGTGTAGACAGGATGTGTTCTTGCCTTATGAAAGCTGTGTCTGCTACGATAGACGCTGTTTGAGGTGCATGCTACAAGGGACTGCAGTGTTTCCTGGTGGTTGACCCTTTTGGAGGGTTTTCATTTGCATGTGGGAACAATTGACACTTTAGAACCCGAGAGAAAACAGCATTGTTCTCACAAGCCAGTAAATTAATCTGCATTTAATTAATTATTCAGTGTCTTTCATCTGCATTTCCATTTAGATTGTTTTAAAGGATGAGACGATAATTAAAATAATTAGAAAAAAGATGTGGTGGCAGCTGATATTAATTCTACATGTAGGAAACACTGTGGAGAAGCTCTAACACGTGTTTCATTTCCCTCCTGACAGACTGACAAGAATTGATGAGTCCGCTTCCATCTTGTCAGATATCAGCTATGATAAAACTGATGACTCACTTGTAAGTATCTCAATTTTAGCCGTTTTCATCCACACTTTAGTCTGTCAAGAATGTCTTTTTATGGCTTTTTTTTATGAAATTCTATCGTGTTTGATCTGTAACAGGATTGGGACTCCTCTACTGTGAGGACAGTGAGACTCAAGAAACGAGAAAAAAGAGTATGTTGAGTATTTCTATGATTTTTTTTTTCTATTTCAAACACTTTTTTGTGAAAGTAATATAAACTTAAATGTCATGTCTGCCGTCTGAATTCCAGCGCTCCTCCAGAAATCATGTCGATGGTCCTCCAATGGCCTCCAAAAGGTCTCGATCAACAGGCAGAACTTCAGAGAGGGTAGGATCTTAGCAATAAACTGGATATATTTATCAATTTGTCATGACTGTATATGAAAAATGATGTTATTAGAACTAAAAGTTGATGCCACCACGTATTGCTCCCGACAGGGAAACGAGACGCTTGTGACAAAGACAACAGTGACTGTGCCGGTGAATGGAGGACCTGTGGAGGCAGTTTCTACCATTGAGTCCGTTCCCTATTGGACTCGCAGCAGGAGAAAGACTGGTGAGACTGAACAGTTAATATAAGGCTGCAAGACTTCATTTTCTTTCAGCCTGTTAGGGACAATTGTATCGTATTTTTGTAGTCAAAAATCAATGTGAAATACTTGTCTCACCAGCCTAGATTAATTTGTCAATATCAGAATAAATGTATTAAATGCATGTAGCGACTATATGATAAACTTGGAAACATGCTGGAGGATCGGTTAGATTTAAGCTCTTGTTGAATTATCACTACACATACAATCTGCTGTAACATGATATGATCACGACCCTGTTGTGTCATCACAACTTAATCATAATCACAACTTAATTATAGGAGAGTGTTCATCTGCATATCCATCACAGAAAAGTTCCTGTTTTTACAGATTTCTCACTGAATATGCTACAGCTGTGATTCAACAGTATTTTTTCATAACTGCGGGGTGTTTTTTTTTCTCCCTCTTTCTTTCTTCTTCTTTTTATCTCTTGTGTTCAGCTGCCATGGAGTGGGACTCTGAATCTGTCAAGTCTGAAGATATCTTCAAGCAGCCTGGCAACCCCGAGGGAGCGAGAAACGCTGAGCCCAGCACTCCTCAGAGTCACGGAGGTGTCCGTCACCACGAGTTTGTCTCCAAAACTGTAAGATCGCTGTTGCATGAGAGTTGACTTAACTAAAAGTTCAAGAGAAGAACGTTTTCTTTCATGTTACGGTTTCTGGCTTTCAATTCATGTATTTTGTTTTTCCATCACGTTTACTTATTCATTGGCTGTTTTTTTTTTTTTTTTTGTCTTAGCCAATGTACATTTTATGGAGTTAATTGGTCTATCGACACTTTGGGCGCTTTGATTTACCCAATTTTCCATCTGTTTTATACAGGTCATTAAGCCTGAATCCTGTGTACCCTGCGGAAAGAGGATCAAGTTCGGCAAGATTTCTCTGAAGTGCCGTGACTGCAGGGTGGTGTCGCACCCTGAATGTCGTGAGCGATGCCCTCTGCCCTGCATTCCCAACATGTGTGGTACACCGGTCAAAATTGGCGAGGTGTGTAACATTTTATTTATTTTCATACCTGATTTCTCCCTTTTATATGCAGGTACATATCTGTTTAATTACAGTGCTGATAGTTCACCCCATTCTTTTAAAATGTATTTTTAGGGTGTTCTTGCAGACTACGTCCCTGACACGTCGCCCATGATTCCTCCTCTCGTGGTCCACTGTATCAGTGAGATTGAGCAGAGAGGCCTGCATGAGGTGAGTGATGTTATCTTGTCTTGCTGGAATATAAAAGGCTGTAAAGTCTCCCATCACAGTTATTTCTTCCCCTTGAGCTGAAATGAAGAGCTTTAACAAAGATTTTACAATTTGTTCCTGGCATATTAAAAAGATTAATTGGGTGGTGGAAGAATTCCAAATCTATTTAAATTGACCGAACTCTGGTTGATTGCTGGGACTGTGTGTGTCTACGTTTTTCTCCAGTTTCTTGTTTCTGTCTCATTCATCCTCTTATGGCATTTCTTCTTGGGTGAATATGAAATGTTGGCTTCATGGCCCAAACCTGACAAGGACTCAAAATTTTAAGGAGAGCAGATAATTTGCATAGTTATTTGTCTTTTTTTAAAGGAAAGGTCAAACTTATAGGAGTAGTTAAACGTTGTGAATATATGCTTATTTATTTAGTGAAGTATAAAACCAGTGCCAGGAGAGACATTTCTTGGTGGCCAGTGGCCAGGCAGAGTTTAATCAAGAAAACTCAACAATGAATAGTAAATAATTGCGTTTCTTTCCGCTCAGGCTGGACTATATCGCCTGTCTGGCGCTGAACGCACAGTGAAGGACCTGAAGGAGAAGTTTCTCCGCAGCAAAACCGTTCCAGTGCTCAGCAAAGTGGATGATATTCATGCCATCACTGGCCTCCTCAAGGACTTTCTGAGGAACCTCAAGGAGCCAATTCTCACTTTCCGCCTCAACCGTACCTTCATGGAGGCAGCAGGTATGTGTGAATATAAAAAGTATTCTCACAATAAGACCTTTAAAAGTATTGAGTTGGTTCACTTTCTCATAGAGTGAAAGGGGTTCCTGCAGGGACAATTTAGATTTGGGTGAATTCAGGATGAAAAGGAAGAGTGTAGTACATGGCAACATCATCACACTCTGATATACTATAATATTACTGTCGGCTTTCTTCATCCTTTTACATTTTACCAGACATTAGCGTCTCCACTTCGCCAATTACTCAACTTAATTACTGTCACAAATGTGACTGACAATGATGCACAGTTATTCAGCCTGGCAACTTCTTTTTCTGTGATTTTTGAGTTTCCTGCAGCAGACGCTGGTCATACCGCTGAAAAATGTTCACCAAAAATGAACAAAATTAATTTTTCCTCCTCTGGTTGCTCTAGTTCATCATATTCACAATGTCCTAACTACTACAGGTGAGGTTTTAGGGAAGAATATTGTATATGTAATGAATTTAATACATGAAAATATTCAGTAGAAAGTGTGGGATCTCAATTTTATTCATCGTTTTTAATTTTTTATTCAGGATTTTTTGCGGGTGGGTATTAAGTTTATATTAACTTGAAGTAACTTGTAGGAATCCTGGTTAAATACTATACCATATTATTTCTAATTAAAAAGATACAGTAACGCCATGAATAATCAAATGTGTAAAATATTCTGTGTGTAGCTTTACTATTGACTGTGGTGTAACTTGGGTGTTACATCACTACAGGTAGTTTTTACATCAGTGTTGACCATGAAGTGCATTTGAGCTCCAGCGTGAGTCAGTCAGTTGTCAGGAAAGAAAACAAAAGGAAACGGACACAGTCGACCTTCGAGCAACTAAAACAGAGCAGAAGAGACAGCCAGGAAGTTTCTGAAGTGTCCATAAATGGATAAGCAGCAGCTGTGTTGGCAGCAGGAACAGCAGAGCTCATTGCTAAGTCCAAACCTTTCAGTAGAAGTCATAAGGGGAAGTTGTCTGAGCTCCAGAACCTGGACGAACAGATTGCGGCCAAAGGAGCAGAGCTACAGAGCTCTTTTGTTTCTTTTGACCCTCGTAGACACAGTCGCTGCACTTTCTGATCCTAATCTGCTGCATGCTATGCCTGTAAAACCCTGATAAGCTTCCCTACAAACAGCAGCTTTCGTGACCACATAGCGCTACGTGAGGCCTCAGAGAGGTGGGGACTCTTAATGCGACAAATACATCTTTTTCATTTTATTAGTAGAGTACATACACCTTTACAAAGCTATTGTATATCAAATATGAATGAGTATTAATGATAAAATGTTTTATTAAATTCAAGTACTTGATAAATTATGAATTATGGCCATGAAATTGGTATTGGATTTAATGCCGAGCGGTAATAAAAAGATCTTAAAAAGTCTTGAATTTAACTGGGGGTATCCTGTAAATTTACAAGTTTATAGCCACTCATAAATAACAGCAACCTATGTAACACCAGAAACTTCCCCAGCAGACTCATTAAATGCGGGTTTCATAAGTGCTTCTACTTTGTTATTGCAATCTATTTTGAGCAGTGATGGAAACCTCAGTCGTGAAGTAGCCCGGAAAACAAACAGGAGATTGATCTTTCTGTTTGTTAGGCTTTTTAGTATTTGTTTGCTGCCGGAGTCTGATGTATTTTCTCTCAAGTTGTTAATAAATCGGCGCAACCTTTTTGTTTTGTGCTGACAAAACCAGTTTCCTTCGTTCTCTCGCAGAGGTTTCAGACGATGACAACAGCATAGCCCTGATGTACCAGACCATCGGTGACCTGCCGCAGCCCAACAGAGACACGCTGGCCTTCATAATCCTCCACCTCCAGAGGTCAGCAGCCACTCTCAATATAACACGAGTAGCCCTAACATGGCGGATTTATATTAAAAAAATATAGTATTCAGCAGAAATATGGAAGTCATCAAAGCGATTTACTGATATTTACACTAGATTCCATTCTGCCTGATCTTCTCTGAATTGTGTTGTACCAATTAAATGTCATTGTGTTAAATTACTTTAGGTAAAAATGTTCTTTCACCTCCTCCTGGTTTTTATACAGGGCAGTAATTTGTTTGGAGACAATTTTATTTTAATATTAAATAGATGTTTAATAATGGAAGTCTTTTCTCTATTATGGTCAGAGTTGCAGACAGTCTGGACACCAAGATGGACATCGGTAACCTGGCTCGGGTCTTCGGTCCGACTCTTGTGGGTCACGCGGTTCCCAACCCGGACCCCATGACTATCCTGCAGGATACCAAACGACAACCTCCGGTAAACCTGAATGACTCATCATGAATATATTCTCTTTGTTCAACTCCTATAATTCACCTCCGCACAAGACTTAAATTATAATGCTTTTAGATTTCAGACCTGGCACCAGTTAAATGCTTTTAATGTGCACTAAATCACTGATGAAAACACTGAAGCTGAAATCGATGCGAGCGGGATCAATTGTCATGCTCTCAATGCAACGCAGGAAATCATTTAAATTGACTAATGTATAACAATGAACTATCATAAAGGATGGACACGATTTAAAAGCTCTTAAGGCCCCATGAAACCAAAGTTAGAGAGCCTTTTATAATTTATTTCCCAGTGAAACACATTATTTAAGGTTAGAACAGTTACATGAGGAGATCAATCAAATCCTTGTGTTGCAGTTTAGCTTTAAGCTCAATACATATTATTTTCAACAAAGTTGTACTCTTCTACAGGCTTGAAACTGTTTTACAGACATACAGGGGCACAGAATTAAAATGTAAAATGACAAAATGTGCTCTTCTTTCCACGGGGCCTTTTACACTTGAGAAAACGATCACGCCACCATACACTTGATTTATAGTCATATTCCTCTCTCACCCGGAGGCATCTTCATAATAACCACTGTTGAAAGAGGATGAGGCAACACAGTGAAATTCCCTATATCCTCTTGCAAATCTCCCTAATCCCTTTGCTGCTCAGGTCGTGGTGCGTCTCCTGTCGCTGCCGGTCGGCTACTGGGGCCAGTTCGTGATGGCGGAGAACGGCCATCCGAACCTGGACAACCTGATCATCGAGAACGCCAACTGCTACGCCACCCCAGAGAGAAGTAGGGCCTCACCGGTCACTTTACAGGGTCGATTTCTGCATCTGTTTGTATGAATCCAGGCCCAGTCGAGATCTAATGTCACTCCTTTGTTCCGTTGCAGTGAGCATGCTGGGACCTCTGACGACTCCAGAGCACCAGCTCAATAAAACTCCTTCCTCCAGCTCCCTCTCCCAGCGCATGAAGTCCTCCCTGACCCCCAGGTAAACTCACCTCCTGCCCCGCTTTAACACCACTATTTTTTTATTTTACAATCAATGAGCCAATGATTATCTCTCTCTGTACTGCGGTTTTAAATATATAGAAAAGCTGACTCCTTCAAACATCTTTCATAGAAGTTAATCTACTGAACAATACCTCATTATCCTCCATTGACTCCTCTTTATTGACTGTGACTCCTAATTCCATTAAATGTCATCATGTGCACTCTTTTGTTGCAGATTTGGGTGCAAGAGCAAATCAGCAGTCGGATTCTCTCGCCAGGGGAAATTCTTTGCATCTCCACTCCTCAAATAATCCAAAGCAGCTCCACTTAACACTTTATACAAACCGCAATAACAAGTAAGCGTTAATGCATAACCCGTAACATGGTACTGCTTTGATAACGACTATAAACGCCTCTCATAGTCTCCCTCCATATAATCGTTTTAATATTTCACAATGGTAAGAGTGTTATTTTGATGATTTTACATGTGTGTAAAATGTTGTTTTTTTTAACCAAATAGCAGGTTTTCTTATCTATGACTCGTGTGTCTTTAGACTTAATATTTTTGCTGAATGTTTACCATGACATTCTCAATTCACCTCTTAAATGAGAATGTATTTACTCTCCTCAGAGAATTGTGTGCATAGGTGAAAATATGTACTGTACATGCATCGTTCTTGGTATGACGTGCTTCAAAAAGTAATCGCTTTTTGTTCTTCGACTCATGTGTCACTCAGAAGTTGAAGAGCTCATTCTTAAGCATTTCATTCTAGTCTGTAATTGAATGTGTGAGTACTTGTGTAACATTATCTTTTAGTTTTGATGTTTGTGTTTTTTTTTATTTCTATTCAAGTGTGATTTGTCTTTATCTCCCCCTAGAGAAATATGCTGTAAATGTCCAGTTTCAGACCTTTAGCTTCATCTACCAGCATGACTCAGGGGGTGGTATTGTTTTTGAAAGGTGCAGAGATTTATCCTGCACTGCCAGTGATCATCAGGAACATTGTTCACTCGTTTTACGTCAGGCTATAAACTTGTAAATTAGCTCCTTTCTCTCTATTGCACTGTGTAATGTTTGTACTGTAGGAGGTTGCAATTCCAGGCAAAAAGGCAATTGCTCTGTAAGATTAGCCAGTTCAGGTGCTGTGGCATTATTTCATTAACTCTTGGCATTACGTTTTGTACACAAACGCACTCTTTAAAAGTCATGTAACTTATAAAATACATTTCTATCATTTACAAAAATGTCTGGAGTTCTTGCTATTTAAAGTTTCCTGAGCTGGAGGCTCAAAGGGTCTGAGAGAGATGTACTTAAAAGATGAGTTATATATTAAAAGACTAGTGTTACTCAATATAGAAATAAGAAATGAAGGCAGCGAGACCTGCTTTAGATTTATTAGTGTGTCGTATATCATCCAAAAAGCTGCTTCACTTTCAACTGTCAAATGGGCTTTTCACCTCTAAATGTCTGTTCATATCTTGATTTGATGGAATCACTGAATGAGTCTGTAAACCGCTGGAGGACGTCAGGACAGACGCAGAATATTATCTAGTGGAGTGATGAGTGTTCCTCTTTCACAGATAGATGGCCTCCTTCACTCGATTAACAGCCTTTCACACGTTTCAGCAACTCTCATGATTGAGAATCTTAACAGATGTCTTCATTGTACTGATTCTTAACCGAAGAAGCGTGAAAATCAAGGTAGCTTTATAGATAAATCCTGCTTCAGCCAGTAAAATACAAAAAAGGACAAATAATGACTTATGATTGAAACTTGCATTTATTTAAAATACTTAAAAATGGCAGCAAATGTGAATTAATTACACATTTTAACAAAATCCCCCTGAGTTTTCTTTATAACACTCGAAAGTCCAATTTAAATTAGACTGCAGGTTATTTTTTTGTTTCATAAATCACATTCTCATTTTACAGAAATGTGTGTTTCTGTATTAATTTAATAGAATACATTTCTGCCTTCTGTTGATGGAAAAACCTGTTTCCATCCAGCAAATCAAATCTTTTATGAAGCGATAAAGTGGTGTTTTATCATAAGGAGACATTCCTATTCAGCCTCACACATTATCTAGCTTGTTTAAAAAAATGCATTGCAAATGCAAGATAGCTTATTATCTGCAGCCCATTTAACAGCATGATAAGTTATTTTGGTCTGTTTGGATGCTGGTTTGTAATAACACCGATAACGACACTCTACCCGTGACTTGTAGTTAAAGTTCATGTGTTGACTTGCTCTCCTGCTGGAGCTCAGACTGCCAGCTGCTGCCATTAAAACCAACCAAAACCACTATCACTGCCTGCTATCAGGGTTCCTGCAGGGTCTTAGAAACACTTAATCTGAAAATAATATCTTAAAAAGACTTGGGTGGGGGGAGAGAGAGTCTTAAGTTTTTATATATGGGTCTTAGAATTT
Organism: Lepturacanthus savala; assembly: GCA_030544235.1. Taxonomy (NCBI): domain Eukaryota; kingdom Metazoa; phylum Chordata; class Actinopteri; order Scombriformes; family Trichiuridae; genus Lepturacanthus; species Lepturacanthus savala. Next base: position 4,852,575 of record CM060480.1, on the reverse strand, counting down.
GTGCAGTATGTAATTTCACTGTAAAGATTTAGTGGAAAAATCGTATATGGCTGTAGTATGCTATTGATAGTTGAAAATATCCACTAATAAATATTCTATTTCTCATTCTGTTTGCTGTAGTACGTCATATTCACAATACCTTAACTACTACAGGTGAGGTTTTAGTCAAAAATATTTTATATGGAGGTAGTATGCAATTAATACAAATATATATATAAATGGAAAAAATGTATAGGAGGTATAATATAAGGTTCTATGTAGGAAGTTAACCAGTAGAAGGCACAATTCAGGTGTATTACAGCCTCTTGAAGCAGCCATTAATAAATTTGCCTTCTTTAAAATGTAATATACAAATAACTGTCCAAGAAAGTAATAAAAGTGCTGAAACAATAATGTAGTAACTTGTTATTGGCCTAATGAAGAAAAAGATTTTTTGCTAATGCAGGTGAGAAAATGAAATAAATTCATGTGCAAAGGAGAAATAAATACTACTAAATTAACCCCATAGTTGGATTGTGTTTGTGTGAGGCAACAAATGGTGCACAAAAAAAAGTGGAAACGTCAAAATCTCGGCCACGGCCAGAGAAGAGGGGTGTTCCTGACGTAGTCCTGGAATTTGGGGTCGGATCCCCACTTCTTGGCGGCCTGTCTCTCCAGGATGGGAATGCCGCTGACGTGACGCAGCAGGAACCAGACGAACAACGGCGACAAAACGCTGAGATACTGACGACCCCGCATCACGGACGACGCCGAGATCCACAGACCGGACCACTGCAGGATCTCCCCGAAATAGTTGGGGTGTCTGCTGTAAGCCCAGAGTCCCGTCCGGATGAACTTCCCCTGGAGGGAAAAAAACAAGGAAAAATGAGGCTTAATTGGTGGAGTGCGGTTCGGCTAAAACAGTCGACGGTCCTGTAAACTCACAGCGTTATCTGGGTCACGCTTGAAAATCAGTTTCTGCTGGTCAGCAACAGCCTCGAGAGCGAAACCGAGGCCCCAGACGGCCCAGCCGATATAGTCCCTCGCTGCCAGAGGCACGTCTCGCTTCTCGCTGTTCAGCACGAGGGTGGGCAGCAGAGTCATAAATACCCACACGGCTGAGAGAAATAGGGGGGAAAAAAATGAATTATTAAACGCAGGGAACTTTAACTCCCGACATAACTAACAGCTCCTAACTGGAATAAATGCATATAAAGAGCTATGAACTGGACAGTGATTTATACGAGACGTTCAAGGACTCCGGTTAATGAGACTTTCGGTGGGAGGAAAGGTGTTCCCGTCGCCTTCAATTACCCTGGATAGTCCAATACACAAAGAAAGTCCCGGGGCTGTCTCTGACATTGTTGAACCTGCGATCTTGTCCGTCCTTCAAGATCCTCATGAAGAGGAATGTCCCCAGCCTGCAAGCAGGGGGAAAAAAAGACCAGGTTAACGTCCGTTCATATTAACCGAAGCATTATTCATTAACTCAGCTGGAAGGTTTTTCCACTTTTATTACTAGTTCCTCCTCTGACCTCGAGGCCAAGGACCAATCCATGACTGAGTCCAGACAAAAAAAAAACTCAAAATAAGCAGATAAAACGAGGAATCTCCAGGATGCCGCGTAGAAAAAAAAACTAAAAAACTGCATCGACTCACCTGAGTCCCCATGCTGTCACCAGCCCGGTTTGCACATTCTGTCGGACGTGATTGGCTCCGCCCCAGATACGGCTCAGGTGGGCGAGCAGTATAAATGTGCCGGATCCTGAAAGAGAGAAGGCAGAGATGAGTCTACTGGTCACGGAGTAAAGGCGTGTCCAATAAATCGTTTACAATTAGGTTCCAAAGTTCAAGGGTAAAACTGCAGCGGGAGGACGAGTGAAACAGAAGCTTCCAGTTGATTCATTTGTGAAATTTACAAAAAAAAAAAGAGAGAGAGATCCTGTCAACAGGTAAGATGTTGTGCATGCGACAGATGATTTGATAATCGACTGTATTCAGGCCCTGGAGGCGGCTAATTAATCAAGAAACCGTAACTTCCTCAACGGCTGTAGCTTTTTTTTTTTATGCCCAGAAGTTGTAAAAAGTCTTAATCACTTGAATAAAACTGAAGCGGAGCGAAGACATGAGAAAATTAAGAAATAAATCTGAGCATACAGTGATCCTTAGTGCAGCAACTACAGTATTATGACCTTACTAACTTCTTTTTTTGTTTTACTACTGTTAGAATTGCAGTTTGTACAGTAGGAGGAATATAGGAGTCAATGATAAATAATCATGTTTTTTTAAAAAATACAGTTTAAAGCATTCCTCAGGTCTCTCAAAATGTACATTTGTGTTCCTGTTGGTCCATTTATACCTACAAAAAATGAACTTAACTGAAAAGAATGATATATCATGAATAATTATGAATATTTAATCCACATAGAATATAAAACTAGTTCATAAACCTGGTACCAGGTTTTTAGAGTTAATCCCTTATTATTACCTTATTATTAATCCCTTGTTATCCCTTATTCATATGTATGTATAAATATTATATGTTGTTTCTGCAATACATGTATATCCCAGTAGTTTTATTATTTTAATTTCTTTTATTTTAAAGTGACATTTTTACCTGTATGTATATTTTTAGATTTTTTTTTTTTTTTTTTTAAAGGTGTCTCTTTCTGTTGGGGGGGCATTTTTCTAGTTAAAAAAAGAAGAACTTAAGATTCCTGTGCACGCCCCTGCTGATTAAACTAAAGCTTTAAACTGAAGGGGGCGCTCTAGTGCTGTTTTATAATAAATAGGTTTAAATAACACAGGTTTCATAACAAGGACACTTCAACATCTGTAATAAAAACAGGGAAAAAACAACGCTTCTTCGAAAAAAATACTCAAATATGATAATTTGCGCTTAATAATAATAATGATAAAAAAGTCACTTCAGGTGGCCATAGAGGAAATATTTACCTGCCAGGTCGTAGAACTTCTCGGTTCTAAAAGCCGCAGCCAGGGCCCAGCAGGTCCACTGGACCACCAGGTCCACGGCGGCACATCTGGCCACAACGCTGCCCATGATGGTGTCCTGCAGGCGGGGAGCTCGTGGAAGCTTGTCCCGGGACCAAAAGCTCCGGAACACCCAGAGATAAACTAGCTGGTCCGGTCATAGTTCACCGCTGCCATGTTTTCCCGCCGCTGGGGCGAGGCTTCGCCGCAGGGAACTCTGGGAGTTGTAGTGGTTTAAACACACACAGAGGATGAGCAGAAGGTAGTTTTGTTAATTAAATTGCTAAATTTAGAGCTTATATCGTCACCCTGTTAAAATAATGGCCTATTTTTGAGGAAAGCGATTTTTTATATATAAGTTAATACACATTTTACTGAGGATATTTTATTGTTTTGCCTAAATCAGGATAAAATGTAAATTTAACAACCGTTAATGATGGCGGCTGCTTCAACAAGCCTGAACAAGCTCTAATTATGATTCTTAAATCCATTTCTACCGGTGAGTGATGAAGGCTTTAGGCTATAATGTTTTATAGTAATTTAGAATAATTTGACAAGTTATACTTTAATAATTTTATTTAATATAAAGTGCTGTGCATATCAAATTAAATAAATATACAGACAAATATAAAGAAATTAAGGAAGTTCCGGGATGTGTCATCACTTCATTAATGGGGTATTGACTTTATTAAATGTATTAATAATGCAAAACTAATATGCTCAATCAATTAGTCTGCAAGATTTAAACAACTGTGTCAACTAAGAAAAAAAATACTATAATTATATTTTTTCAACTAAGATAATAAATGCGTAAATTATATTTATTCTCATAAAATTATGACTTTATTTTCATAATATCACAACCTTTTAAAGACTCTGCTGTAACTTTTGTATTAATTTATGTTTTATTGGATTCTTCTTTTATTTCTAAGTATTTTTATTTAATTACCTGACATTCCTTAAAACTAACCTAGATCCTGTGTATCAAGATTATTTACTGAATGTTTCTATATTTAATTTCATACATGTTGAGGCCTGACTCCTTAAAAAAAAAACAATAAAACAATAAAATAGAACTTTAATTAGTTTCACTGGTAACAGCTGTGTTTACTCACTATTTCATATCAGTGAAAAATGTTTATTACTTTTACAATTAGGCTACTAACTGCTTCACAAATACAAGTTCTGAGGAAAATTTCCAATGACTAAACTCAAACAGCTGTTGAAATTAATGCGGTACAATTATAATTAAAATAGAAAATGTTATGGTGATATGGAGACGATAAGTACCATAAAATCATAATTAATAGTAGTATAGTATTATTACAGTGATACAGTGTTAGTCTCTATGTACTAACACGATATATAGGTAAAACATTTCTGTAACAGGTCACAAATAGAGTGTAAAATATAAAAAGAAGTGAGTTTTTGATGCTCATATCATCATCCTATTAAAATAATGACCTTAAGGTTTTGGGAAAACACAAAAAACTTAATCAAATGCAAATAATATTATTTATATCAATGATTTTAATTAAAAAGTGGATGACTGTGGACACACATAGAACATAGTATGTCACTTATGTAACATTAAAGTGACTTTAGGACAGTTTTTGAACATTCTAATGTGACTTTATTCAACTTTAAACCTGAATTAAACTGTCCTTTCATTCCATAGTGAAACTCTAAACTTAAATTACCTGGAGTAAATTAAACTAATGTGTTTCTTTCTTTATATTTGACTACATATTTATTGAATTTATTTAATTATAGCCTTTATAATAATAAACCGTATCACTCACCAGTAGAAATTGAGTAAAAATCATGCTTAGAGCTTCTTCTGCATCATAGATTCTTGCTTTTTGAAGCAGAAAATACAATGTCCCAAGTAAAATGACCATTTTCCTATAAAGGCATAAAGAGTCTGATCCTTTCAAGATTTTTACCAGATGTGGCAGCATCATCAAGAGATGATTTAGGCCGAAAACTCACTTTAAAAATGAGTTAGCGTTATTATTTAATAGGGTGATGATATGCAAAAGACACTTTAGAGGACAGAGAAGCTGCAGTGTGGATCATTGTATTTAATCTTGTTGATATAATGAGAATGTTGAAATGACTTTAAATTATTCAGATGCATGGTGTTAGAAGTTAGTATTAATAATATACTCTATTCTCTGTTTCCCTTCATCTCAGGAATAAACACAAAGACCAAAAAAAAATGGCCGACAGCACCAGTCCAAAAGGCAACTCCAGCGCCTTTGCTAAAAAAGTCCAGAGACAGCTCAGCAGAAGCAAAGAAAAGGTAAAACTCGGCAAGATCCTGTTTCCTAAATTGCAGGAGAAGAAGATATCACCACTTTTATTGCTGTTGCTTTGAGATATTGAGATATTTACCTTGTTTTTCTATAGGTGCTGCAAAGGCTGGGGAAAACAGTGGAGAGCAGAGATGAGCAGTTTGAGTATTGTCTCCAACAGTTTAATGACCAGCAGGTAATTATTCCCCTGCTTGATTAACAGAATAAAATCACAGCGTCACTTTTGTTGGACTATTAAAACAGATTTAGAGGTTTGAACGATTGAAAAAGTTAACAGGAGAGTAAATATATAAACGACATGTGCTTGCAATTAATTTTTATGCCTCTATCTCGAGATCAGAACTTAATTATTTTGTTATCAGGAGATAACAAAGCTTGTTTTCTCATAATTTACAACTCCATTCATCACGAGAAAAAAGCTTTTGTTGTTTAAATTAGTCGCTGTAGTTGATCTGATCCCAGATGTTTGATTTTTCTCAGGATAACAACGCTTGTTTTCTCTAGAAAATAAAATAATGAACTTCTGATATCGAGATAACGGCATTAAAAGATTAATTGCAATCACAGAGGCTTCTGTAATTACCACTATTTTGCAGGGGAAACTTCACATCCCCTCCAGGCACATTATAATATATATTAAAAAAAACCTTTGCTATAGTTTGTTTCTGATTGAGATAAGAAAATAATTAAGTTGTGATCTTGATATAACGGTTTTAATACAAACAAACCTTCCAGTGCTGTTTTAATATCATTAACGTGTATAAATACTGTGAGGATTTATGGATTATACTCAGTGAATCACCATTTCTCACCTCTTTGTCTGTTTTTCAGACTGATGGGAACCGAATATACAAAGACCTGAGGATCTACATTAATGCAGTCAGAGGTGGAAAAATCATTTTCAGACGTTGCAGAGATGGAGCTTGTGTGTGTTTTAGTGTTTTTTTTAGTTCTCATATAGATATTTCTGCTCCGTACAGACATGCGTGAAGCTTCAAGACGCCTTTCCCAGTCTTTGTTTGATGTTTATGAGAACGACTGGGTTGGCGAGGAGGACTTAGGAGCTATTGTGGAGGTAAAATCTAATATGATCTCCCACTAGAGCAGCTTCACTGCACATTTTACTTCCTATTTCTCTCTGATTTCTTCCTCTCCTTCCACCAACTACTAATAATATAATCTCTATAATATATTTCTACTAATTATTCATAGTAATAAATAAAATTAAAAGCTGGACATGTTCAAAAATAAGTAGGAAGAAGTGAAATACTAATTATATATATATAATTATTTATAAGAAGGAATAGAAAATAGAATTATTATTTCCAATGAATATCTGTATGAAAATAAAATGATTAAGGCAACAGAACACTATCAGTATCAGTATGTAGGATAAAATCAATATATATATATATATATATATATATATATATATATATATATATATATATATATATATATATATATATATATATTAAGATAGTTAAACCAATTACTATTATTACTATTACTATAATACTATTATAGTAATAGTAATACAAATACTATTATTTAAATATATATATATATATATATATATATATATATATATATATATATATATATATATATATATATATATATATATATATATATTTAAGAGAGTTAAACCAATTACTATTATTACTATTACTATAATACTATTATAGTAATAATAATACTAATACTATTATTTAAATATATATATATATAAGATAGTTAAACCAATTACTATTATTACTATTACTATAATACTATTATAGTAATAGTAATACTAATACTATACTATACTAATACTAATACTATTATTTAAAATAAATAATATATAAATATATATATATATATATATATATATATATATATATATATATATATATATATATATATATATATATATATATATATTAAATAATAGTAAATTTAGGTGGATTAAATATTTAAAATGTATTATTCGGTTATTTCAGTTGCACAATTTAACAAAAAAATCACACATTCTGTTAAACTAGACTCAGACTTTATTATTATTCAGGTCTACAGAAGTGAACTGAATGATTTTAGCTTCATTGAGTGGTAAAGTGTGACAAAATATATAAATAAATATAAAAATATAATATATATATTATATAAATAGTTAAAATATATACTAACAATGTGTGAAAATGTGTTTTTGGTTTATTCATATTGCCAGGGGACCAAATAAACTAAAAAATAACCCCTTTCTTCCTTGTCTTCATGCATAATTAATGCTTTTCATGCTGTGTTTTTCTTTAATAAGGGGGAGGATCTTCTATGGAACGACTATGAGGTGAAGCTGTTAGACCAGGCTGTAAGAACCATGGAATCCTACGTGAGCCAGTTCCCTGACGTCAGGGTAAATGAACGTCAGACAAAACAACTAAAACGTGTCTGAGCTTCACATGAACTCACTCTCACGCTCAGACTTCTCTGTCTTTTCTAATCCGCAGGAGAAAGTTGCAAAGAGGGGAAGGAAGCTGGTGGACTACGACTCTTCCCGTCACCACCTGGAGGCGCTGCAGGCCGCCAAGAAGAAGGATGATGTCAAGATAAGCAAGGTGATAAATGGGTGGAAGAATCATCTCCAGAAACTTTCCATGGGAGGTTAAAATGGGAATTTGTGGAAATATCTTGGAAAACTCTGATCCGGCAGATTTTTGCAGCATCCTCCACAATATTCACACATATACAAAGACTTTTCTTCAACATCAGCTTGTGAGAAATGATTCCACACATCAGATTCACATATATTTCCTTTAATTCCCATGGAAAGTGGCTCTTTAAACGTGTTTTATTTGTTCCAAAACCTGCATGAACGTGAGTTAATTTCCATTCTTTGCAGGCAGAAGAAGAGCTGAACGCCGCCAAGATCGTTTATGAAGGCATCAACAATGAGCTGAAGGATGAGCTGCCTGTTCTGCATGAAAGGTCTGATAGGACAGTTTCTGTCACTACATCGTCAAACTATTCAAATAATGGCCTGGTATTTGTTTTATAGTTGTTAGGAAAACACAAAACACTTTATCAAATGCAGAGATTATTATATTTATTAATCCTTTTAATCAAAAAGGCCTTGACAGTGGATGACTGTGGACATACAGAGTGTAACATCAAAGAATAAAGTGACTTTTGAACATTCTAGTGTGATTTTATTCAACTTTAATTTCATTCTATAGTTAAAACTCTAAACTTACATTACCTGGAGTTAAATTAAACTAATGTCAGATCCTTTTTCATCATTTTCCAGCTCTTTTTTGCCTGTTTTTTATTGAACGTAACTCATCTCCAACGTCGTTTTGTGGCAAATTTTCATTGAATGGTGACATGTTTAATGGACTAAAGATCCTGTAACTTCCTTGGCTGCATAATTATTGAATTTATTGATATGCACACCACTTTATATGAAATTATTATTAAAGTATAGCTTATTTACTTAGCCTATTACTCACCAGTAGATTATTAATTAAATTAATAATCATGCACTGCAAAAACTGAACTCATAACAAGTGAAAATATTTAGTAGAATTATCTTATTGCACTGGCAGATACTTTTGCTGATTAAACTCAGTATTATAAGTAAAAACAAGGTATTTTCACCTGTTAATATTTCAGTTTTAACAGTGTTCGGAGCTTCTTGTTTCCTGAAGCAGTCGCCATCATTAAAGCTTGTTAAAGGGTCATTTTATCCTGATTTAGGCAAACAAATAAAATGATCCATTCATTTCAGGATTAAGATGATTTTACCAGACGTTGCATCACCATCGAGAGATGATTTTGGCCAAAAACTCACTTCTGTCAGAAAATAACCCGTTATTTTAAAGTTCAGATAAACACATTTCTTACATTATGTTTTATTTTTAGCCGTATCGGATGCTACGTGTCAGTCTTCTCAGCTCTATCGAATTCACGAGACATCTTCTATAAGGAAATGGGCACGGTACGTTTCTCCCTGTGTTTCCTAAGCGGCTGGATTGAGTTGAGTCGTCAGGTTTTAATTTGAAAGTGTGTTTCTGCTCCTGTTTCAGCTGAACGGCGACCTCCACAATGTCCTGAAGGAGCTGCAGGGCCAGCATCCAGACAAAGTGTTTGCAGTGAAGGGGCTGCAACGGTAAAGTTTGTTCATTTTTATTTTAACGGTTGGCAATTCAAAGACATACCCCGCCACAAAAAGTCTGCCATAAAGCTGCACTAAATTTCACAGATCACAAAACACTGTACATTACCTCCCCACAGCCTCGTCTCAGCTTTCTCTGCAAAGTATTGATGTTAACAAACCTGATTTTTTTTATTTTATAAGGCATTTAATGTCAATATTACAGCCAACAGTTGCAGCGTGGCTGTAGCTTCAATATTTAATATATCATTTGTTGTATTTTTTATTATGAACTGACCAAAAAACACCAAATTTGCTATTCACGGTCATCATAAAGTAATCAGAGGACAGATAAATACTAAAAACAAGGCTAATTTTCCCTTCTTTTCTCTTTTTTCTTCCTCTCCCTCCACAAACTACTAATAATATAATATCTATAGTATTGTTCTACTAATTATTAATAGTAATAAATAAAATAAAAAGCTGAACATGTCTGAAAAGAAGTAGGAAGAAGTGGAAATACTTATAATACATTATAAACAGGTATACAATTATTATTTCCTCAAACTTATGAACTCTAAAAACGTAACACCAGATAGTTTAATTCTTGCTATCAGCTAGTTTTATATTTTAGGTGGATTAAATACTTAAATTTTATTATTCTTTTTACACCATTTGGACTTTTAGAAACCAACATAAACACAAAACCTGACGATTGCTGTTTTTTTGTGACTGACCCATTTACTGATAATGTAAAACAATCCTAATAAAATAAAACCAACATTAACATCAATAAAACAGCATCAGTATTAGTTTGTGGGATAATATCAAACATGTGGTGTAACCCTAAAAACTTCTTACCAGATGGTTTAATTCTTTTAAAAAAAGGTTCAATTAATTTTATAGCCAACAATGATTAATTAACTTCAACATCTGCTAAATCCTCCAGGTACGGATCCCTGAAGAGACGATCCCTGATGTCTCCCAGGGCCTGGAAGTCCAGCTTCTCCGACTTCCACAGGAGCTACAGCCCTAAAACCAGCCAGAGATTCAGCTTCAGATCCCCGGGATCACCTCGCCACGGGACCCTGACCAGAGAGGGCAGCACCATCGCCGTGTCCCCGCTGTCCCAGACCAGGGATGTGGACTCGGAGTCCAGCCACAGCGAGATCCTCGGATCTGCTGCACCGGACGATGCAGCAGCAGCTGCAGCATCAGGGAACCAGATGAAACCAGAAGAAGAAGAAGACCTCAGTCAGGCGGAGGAGGAAAAGGCCCTGAAAGAAGAAGAGTCCAATCCGAAACCTCCGGCAGGATCCGAGGCGACAGGAGGTGCTGGTAAAACTCTGCCGAGCCAGAGCAGCTCCGAGCAGAACGTCTCCTGCGATTCGGTGAGTTTGGAGCTGCAGCTTTCTGACAACGGCCCGCTGCACATCGACGAACCGGAGGACGACGGCCCGGTAACGGCCTCCAAACTGGAGAATGGAGACGCCTCCGGGTTGACCTCTGACCCCCAGGAGCTGCCTCACAAGGTTTGACGCTTGAAACTGAAATCCTAACAGGTGAAGATATCTCGTTCAGATTAGATATGACTTTTTTGATCCTTTTGGGAAGATCCTCAGGGAAATTGAAGATTGAAGAAGATACAATTAGTCCAATATTGAGTAGAATTATCTGATTATCTGGCAGATAATTTAGATTTCTTTCCTGATTTGGGTCAATTTGGTCTTGTTTTAACTTGTTAAAATCCAAAACCCACTGATCCAACAGCAGCATTGACTTTTATTCATATATTAAATGAGAAAACCTCAGCTATAACATTAAATACAGTATTTTTATCTGTAGTAAAACACAATGTTACTGTTACAGCATCAATATATATCATCAATACAATAAGACAATAGTTTATTATAATATGATTTTATGGACAAATAATCCATCTTTGAACTCTTATTTATCATTGAATTCTATATAATTTAGCTTTAAAGTTTTAAATAAAGTATTTTTATCTGTAGTAAAGTACATTTTTTTGTAATATTCTAACTATATTTTCTCTATAACAGCAACATAAATTAATTCTGACACTTCTATAGTCACCTCACATATAGTTATAGATAGAGATATTATATTATATTAGAGATATTCCATATTTATTCTCATTTATAGCAGGGAAATTGAAAAATAAGACTTAATTAATTAGTTAATAGAGTAAGACTAACATTGTCTTTAAAAAGAGATTAAACTTGAAACAAGCTAAATTATCTGACAGTTTCTATATGGCAACAATATGCAAAGATGGTAAATTCTTAGTATTCATGGCATTTTATATATATATATATATCTATTATTTAGGCCATTTTATTCAGTAATAAAAACATTTTACCATGTTTAAGTAATATTTATGCAATAGAGGATTAAAAAAAACATTAAATTGACTAAAATCAAGAAAATAAACTTGAACTAAGCCAGTGGAATAAGATAATTCTACTCAATATTGAACCAATTGGACCAAAAACAAGACATTTTCACCTGATAAATACCAGTTGTTGCCGTGTTGCACACACATGATAAATGTTCACAGTCCTGATTTGTCTCTTTTTCCTCTTTTTCCTGTCATATCTAGGATTCTGCTGCAGAAAAACACGAGTCAAAAAACACAATGGTTTGAAATTCTTATGCTTTAAAAAAGGTATGTTTAATGTGATGCTATATATCATTTATACACCACCGGTTAAAAGTTTTAGAACACACTGATTTATCAGTTTATCTCTAGATGGTCCTAGTTTAATGTGTCATGTGACAGATGATGATGGTCTGATGTGGATGATGTTGCTGTAGGATGAACTCCTGACTAACTAGGTCTAGATCATGGGGTTCTGCTTAGCTCTAGAGCTCTAGTCCTAGAAAAGACCCAGACATCAGGCTTCATCCATGCTGATATACAGACGGGGGTTAATTAACCAGAGAAACTTGGTTTATTTAAGTCTATTACTGCAGAAAAGCTGTAAATCTGATTCATGAACATTGATATCTCTCATTTAAATGTCCCATATTCTACACTTTCCTGTGTTTTATTGTGAATTTTGACATTTTAACAAGATTTGAAGTAGATTTTTAAGCCTCTCCTCCTCCTCTTTAAATGGCTGTTGGTGGTGACTGTATAGTAGTGACATCACAACTTCACATAAGTCATGACTGCCTGTTTTAAGGCTCAGTTTCTGAATACAGGCTGTGTATGTTTCTCTGTGGATTGAGTGTTTTTTAAACAGCAACTCTCTCCTGTCATATATACAGTAAATATATAATATATATAGGGCTCTAATAAATCTATAAGGGATTAATTGGAATTAAATTTCAATAAAAATGTATAAATGTGGGTTCTAAAACTTTTTGAACTGTAGTGAATCTGCAAATAAACCCCTACAATTCCTTTTTTTTCTTGAAATCATTCAACCCTACGACAGAATATAATTCACATCATATATATATGATATGATATAAACATATATATATATATATATATATATATTAATAAATGTGCTTCCCTCCATGTAGATCTGAACAGGAAACAGCAGAGATTGAAGCCGACAGCTGCAGAAGAAGAAAACAGATGCACTGAAGTGTCTGTGACTGGTTTCATCAGAGCTTCACTGATACTTGTTGCTGTTTATTAGAATTAGTTGCACTTACAGTATAAACTATGGGGGAAAAAACAGATTTAATTTGCTGTTTCATCTTAATTATCCTTTCAAACGTATGGTTTTATCCCACACGTTGAATTATATCTGCACCAACAGCTATATTTAAAAATCAGGACTTATTTTATGTTATTTAACATAAATGTAGGTTTACATTAAAACATATGGACGTATAGATATATTGTGTTATTATGATTCAGAAGGAACTCCAACACTCTAATGCTGTTTTAACCAGTTTTACTTTAGATTCACTATGTTTTTTATAACTTCTGTTGAATTTTAAATCAAAATAAATGTACGTTGATCACTTTTATTCAAATCTGTGAACTTGCTGCAAGCTATTCAAGCTACTCAAGCTATTTCTATTCGTTTCATTTAATAGAATAGGTAATATAATCTAACATGGGAATTATTGTGAACGATTTTTATATTAAATAATAAAAATACATTTAATATTATTCACTTTTCTTGTGTTTTATTTATCTGCTTGGCTGGTGGGTGTAGTTGTGATGTCACAGAGTACTTATTTAATGTCATTTATCATAAATGAACATGATTTTAGCTCTAAATAAATGTATTTTTATATGTTTTTATTTGATTAATAGGGATATATATAGGTCTAATCTGGGAATTATTCACATTTCAAATAATAAAATGCATTTAATATTGTTCCCTTTTGTTTAATTGAAAGCCTGTTGTATAGTTGTGACATCACAACTTCTCTAAAACAGTTTTAAACAGTCTCTGAATGCCGTGTGGTGCATTTCTCTGTGGATTAAGAGTTTCTTTGAAGCGCAGGGGACAGTTTTTAATATAACATCTCGACCTTCTTATAATCAAAAAGTAATTTGAGCCTTAACTCTTTTCCATATGGGGATTTTAAAACCTGGTGCCAACAGCTGTGGTTTGCTGCTCTGCCAGCTGAGCTTTAAAATGAGAAATGATGTCTCACTCAGTCGAGATTTCACTGCTCTAAAAATGCCAGCGACATAACTTAGATTAATGGAGGAGCTGGGAGCCACAGGAATACATCATTTAAATGGTTTGTTTGGAGCAAACAGGAGCTAAAACGTTCTGGATGAGAGAGATTTGACTCTACGATCAATATAAAACAACGTGTGAATGGAAAAAGTGGAGGTCAATGACCTGAATTCCTCTCACTTCTTGAATTGTGGCAACACGGGTGTTAATTATGAAGCACAACGCTGACTGAGAACAAACGGCTTTGTAGGTTTAAGCAAATCTCAATCAATGAACCCTCCCGAGTCCTTTTCTTTAATCTGTCAGACATGCGGATGTTTTATCTGCCACTGTTAGTCCAGAGTCAACATGGCTGGATAACAGAGGGTGGCGGGAGTAAAGGGAGGGTTTTTATTAGGATTAGATGCATCTATCATCCTCTAGCTGCGTTTGCACTGGTGTCACTTCCCCTTTAACTGCTCTGGAAAACTCCTCATGCAGCTTAAACTGATAAGTGACATATGCTGAAGCACCTGGTGAGGTCATGTGACCGTGTGACAGGTGTGAGAGGCTGAGCAATTAAAAACAGCTGGATCTATAGTCACTAAAGGTAAGTTTATAACATGACTTTTATTAAAATTAACTAATTGTGACAAGAAATCCAGCTGATTCACTAGTTTTTGAATTAATATAATTCCAATAAAGTTATATGTGTGATATATGTTGCGGAAATGCAAATAAAAAGACAAAATATGTGTGAAATATATGCTACTAAGCAAAAAGAAGAATCGCCAAACTGATTCATTTTCAAATAAGGAATAAATTTACCCTAAATTCCCAATGTGACATATACAGTACTCACAATTAGTTAGGAATAGTGTGATAAACTCAGAGGATTTCACACATTTTTGGTGTAATTTATATTAAACTAATGAAAACGGTTGTTTCTTCCCATTCATTATTAGTAATATCACTTAATTCATTAAAATTCAGAGTAAATATGAACATTATTCATGTAAATAACAATATCCCTAATTTATTGTGTGTATGTGACATCATAGATCTCTGATACCGGGAGTTAATATTAAAATTATTTGGTTAAAGGTCTATTTTGTCGGTTTTATTCCCTTTATAATGTTATTTAAAGGATTAACAGGTTCCAGGTTTTTATGGATTAAATCATTTCAACAAATAATGGAAGCACAACTTCACTTTTTTTGCTTTACACACAACACTTAGTGTGATTTCTATGATTTTATGAACCATGCATTACAGGAAATGTAGTTGTTCCCCTTGTTTTCAGTTTTAAATAAAGTTTTTTTCCCCCCAATATTCTAACTATATTTGTCTGTAACAGCAACTTAAATTGATTCTGACTCTTCTGTAGTCACCTCATGTTGTAGATTTATTTTAATACCAGGTTTAAGTAGAATAACCTTTGTGGTTGTAGAGATATTACAGATTTATTATCATTTAGAGTGGAAAAATTAAAAAATATAGCTAGGATTTAAGGCAAAAAATTCCTGTAATAAATTTAACAATTTAAAAATATTTAAATAAAAATAAGATCCCTTCTGTAGTTATAGCATCTTCCATTTGATTAAAATAATCATAATGAATCATTGTGGAGTTTTTTTTTATTCTTGAATTTGTTTACAAGGGCCAAGACATTTAATTTAATTGTGGTAATATACAATATAAAATATTTATAAAAGCATTTTTAGTTTGTTAAGAAAAAAAACAACAAGAAATCAAAGTTTAATGTGAAGCTTTCGAGGACTTTTACCGCCTCTGCTATTCCGTCCAACATTTCCGACTCGGGAGTGAACCATCTCGCTCAGAGACGATCTTTGAGGCGGGGCACCGGAGGAACGGGAGGGGCGGAAATAGAGAGCGTGCGCTGCACGAGCGCTGGAAGAAAAAGTCAAACTAGTCACGGACGCGTCTTTAGACGCTCGAACAGAGACTTTAACTATAACAGTGCGTTTAAACACAGTAGGGCGGTGTTTAAACCCCTAACTTTACACTTTTAGCGGGGTGCGTTTCTTTTCTCCGCCGGCGTAGCTCGTTTGGAAACACGTTGATTATCTGTTTTTCTTTTTTTTTGTGGCTGCGCCCAGGTAAACTCACCCAACAGCTGATTGTTCTCTCCTGCTTCTTTTATTTTCAGTCGTGGATAATTTGCATATAGCCGCCATGTCTCTAAGTTCATTATTTGCGTGGAAATTAGTTTAAAGTTAAGTTAAAAGACGCGTTGTTTCCTTAAAAAGGTGAAAATCCGAAGTTTCAGACAAAGAAACAGCTGATGAGTGAAGTAGGACGTCAGCAACAATGGAGGGAAACAGGGTTTGATTACGGAAATGAGAGTTGATGATTCGGTGGTTGTTTCTTACAGGTAACATCTGAATTATCCAGTTAGAGACTCATCATGAATGGTAGGTTCACCTTTTTCAGTTTATTTTCTATTTGTTTCACTGCAAATGTCTTTCCAGTGGTGGAAAGTTACTCTATTTTTGTATTTAAGTGTAATTTTAAGGTATTTCCATTTGAAGCTACTTTATACTTATAGCATTATTTTTTATCAGATGCAGATTTGACACAATGGATATTTAATTTTTCTTAATAATCAATAAATCTGGAATATCTCTACAATCACAAAGGTTATTGTAAATAATAGGTGACTACAGAAGAGTCAGAATCAATTTATGTTGCTGTTACACACTAAAAATGTGTTTTACAGATTTAAAAAAAACTTTATTTAAAACTTAAAACAAGAACAAACTGACCCAAATTAGGGACAAATAATCTAATCGAGTTAAAAGATCAATTATTTGTCCATAAAATCATATAAATCCCACTGAGGATCATTACAGAACATGAAGAATATATTCTGTAAGATGTTTATTATAAAGGAGCCAATTAAATAATCACACAAACAGCTTAAATCTAAATTAACTACTACTGATATCAGGGGTTTTATATTTTAACTCTGTTAAAGATGAAACCGGTGGTTTCCAACCCCTTTTTTTTTTTTTTAATCTCGTGATATCTTAAAAGAAGATGTTTGTAGTCTGGTCACGTTTCACATGTCTATGAGTCAATCGTCATTTTTCCCCTCATAACTTCTCACATGGTTTAATTTCAATGAATTATTTGATATTTCCCCCAAAAAATCAAGTTAGATTCTTCTTTCTTCTCCCAATAATCACATTATGACCCCTTCAGATTGACCTGCTGACCCATCGGAGGGGCCCGAGCCTTAGGTTGAGAACTATTGGACTAAACTAACTGAATATAAAGCATTTTAACAATTTAATAATGTCCTAGTATTAGATTGGTAGCTACTAATAAACTGTAATATTTAAAGTACTCCCAGTGAGACTTCTCATTCATTATTAGTAATATCAAAGGGAATTTTTACTTAATTTATTAAAATTCAGACTAAATATGAAATGCACTCGTAAAAATAACAGTTTTAAAACTAAAAAAAAAACAGGCTTAATCCATTTAAACCTGCATTTTTAGTGCAAATTGAAAGTTCCGTATATATCTAGGTTTGATTTTTGATTCTAAGAGGTTGTGTACAGGTCGTTCTCTGATTAAATCGGATTAAATCGCCTCATGTCGGACAGGTTTGTTTCATTCCCGGTGCTTAATAATCAGATTTACTGTGTCACAACACTGAATAGTTGCCGTGTGCAGCAGCTGTGCAGCAACACGAGTGGAAGATAAAGGCCCTGTGACATTTTTAACACTTTTTTTATCTTTCCATTCCAGATACGGCGCCTTCAACAACACTCTCCATACTCACAAGCACAAAAGAGGGTGAGAAGTGTTTGTTTTTTAAGATCGGTTTCAAATAAACGTATTTTCTGCCGTTTCACCAACATATTTAGTTTTATTTGCAGCGTCAGATCTAATGGAGCCTCCAACATCAGGTCCCACGTTAGCAGCAGACGCCACCACCATGATTCAAGGTAACTCCTCCACCTTTTATTCATTTATGGTGTTTTCTATTAATGGAGCCTGGATTTATAAAAACTCACCTCTCGGATATATTTATTTATTTGTCTTTGTTTCTCAGTGGTAACAACAGCAGCCCCTGCAAGTACAGATTCTGCTATTATTGCCGGTAATTATTGCTACTTTATGTTCATTTTTATAAAAAGCTGTAATGTTTTTACAGTTGGGTGTGAAAACAGGGCTTTTATTTTGAAGGACATACACTTTGAGGTCACATGACAAGGGTTTCCTATATATATTTCATCTTAATCATCTTTTATTGAGAATTTGGGAACATTTTCACCAAATAAAACCATTTAACTTAAACATATTTTTTCCTAATATGCAAAAATAGAATTGTTATATGGCAACAATATGCAAACATGACTAAATCCCACTGAATACAATCTATATCTGGAACTTTTCTGTGTTTGCAACCAGATAAACAATATATATATATATATATATATTTTTTTTTATAATATGATTAAATAGATTTGTTTCCATGGCAACAATATGCAAATGTGGAAAATTCTCAGTGCATACAACCAAATGGAGTCCCATTGATTTACATAGCATTAAACTAAATATATAGTTTTACTGTTTAGTTTATATAAATATATGCAAAAATAGTCATTAGCAACAATATGCAAATATGGAAAATTGGAATCTCATTTTTACAATTTTTCCTTCTATTTCTGAAATGTGTGAGGCCTTTTTAATTAATAAAATCATTCTTTATGTCTAAATACACTACTCAGAATAAATCAGTGGATTTCATACATTTTTGAGGTAATAAATACTAAATTAATGAAAATGGTGTTTAGTAAATGGAGCTTTTACATGTATATATCTATTTAATTGCAGGACTTTTGTACCTGGGATAAACATTTTTTAGTTTATGGGTGTATATGTGTGAGCAGCAGCTATTAAAATGCTATTTTATTTAAAGCAGAGGACAAAATGGGTAAAAATTAGACGTGTAGCATGATAATTAGTGGCTCAACTGATGCACACACCCACAATAAGTTGTGGATATTCTGAGCGACTGTTAAACTAATGAAAATGTTGTTTCTTCTCATTCAATATTAGTATTAAAGTAATAGGAAAATCACTTCTGTAAATAACAATAGCCCCAACTTATTGTAAGTAGTGTAATATTAATAGACTCTATAGTTGTGATTCCTTCTTTTCTTTATTTTTTGCAGTGGTTATTGTCGTCCTCCTGCTGACGGTGGCTGTTTTGGGTTTTCTGCTTTATCGATACCTCTGCCACAACAAAGGCGACTACAGGACGACGGGGGAACCGGCTCCAGGAGAAGATCCTGATGAGGACCACAGCAACCAGGCTGTGAGTGAAAAGAAGGAATACTTCATATGAACCTGGTGGAAGTGGGGGTGGAGGAAATGTCCGTGGAAGAGTGAAAAGCCATGTTTTTAATGTTGTATTTCACTTTGATTTGCTGCACACTGGTCGGAGAAACACCGTGGGATTTTTATCCTGCACAAAAAAAAAGTAAAAACCAAAGAAGAGCTCATTGACGGGAGAGTGGAATAATGAGGATTAGCAGAGAAAAGCACAGAACAGGTGCTCGTCTGCTGCACTGTTCATCAGTTTATATCCCTCCAAGTATTTGCAATATGTCGTTTTATTCAAATATAACGTATCTTTATTTTTTCCCTCCTTTTTTATAAGACTGGAATGGGTTACTTTTTTAATAAGTCGGTTTTAAAATGATTATTTTTCACTGCAGTCCTTTTATAAGCTCTCGCCATTAAATCTCCTTGTTTTGAGTTGTGTTTGAAAATGTTGTAGCTGGTTTTGTATTGTTCCAGACGTGGTTACTGATTACTTCCCTGTTGAGTTGAATGTGGAAGGTAATAAAACCTGTTTTTTTTTCTGACTAGTGTCTTTGAACTAGAGTATTTATTTTTGAAAAGGGAAATATTGCTGTGAACATTCTGCACATTTACAATGAGTTGCCAGCTTATTAGATACAGAGCTACAGCCAATATAAAAGAACTGACATATTCAGATGAACATATAAAAGTGAATGTTTATTATTTAACCAGCAACTGTTCTTGCTGAAGTCCGACATCCTCATTTTCTACTCGACTTAAACCATCGGTCAAAAAGTTTGATTTATCAGTTTTTCTATAAATTGTAATAGTTTAATGTGTCATGTGACAGATGATGATGGTCTGATGTGGATTATGTTGCTGTAGGATGAACTCCTGACTAACTAGGTCTAGACCAGGGGTGGGTGACCCTGGACCTGGAGAGTCCCTTGTGGTTGCAGGTCTTAGTTCCAACCAAGCAGGAACACACCTGATTCTACTAATGCAGCTCCATAGCAAGGCCCCTAATGGTTGATTAGTAGAATCAGGTGTGTTCCTGCTTGGTTGGAACAAAGACCTGCAACCACAAGGGGCTCTCCAGGACCAGGGTCACCCACCCCTGGTCTAGATCATGGGGTTCTGCTTAGCTCTAGAGCTCTAGTCCTAGAAAAGACCCAGACATCAGGCTTCATCCATGCTGATATACAGACGGGGGTTAATTAACCAGAGAAACTTGGTTTATTTAAGTCCATTACTGCAGAAAAGCTGGACGTCTAAGTTGTTAACTATTAATTGATTCCTGAAAATTGATCTTTTTTGGGTCGTTGGGTAGTTAACTGTTAGTTAAATGTCTCATATTCTACACTTTCCTGTTTTTTATTGTGAATTTTGACATTTTAACCAGATTTGAAGCAGCAAAGATCATCTCAGTATAGTTTTCCACTTCTTTTCTCCAGCTTCTTCCTCCTCCTCTTTAAATGGCTGTTGGTGGTGACTGTATAGTAGTGACATCACAACTTCACATAAGTCACGACTGCTTGTTTTAAGGCACAGTTTCTGAATACAGGCTGTGTATGTTTCTGTGGATTGAGTGTTTTTTAAACATGGGACAGTATTAATACACTCTGCTCTCATATATACAGTATAATATATATATATATATATAGGGCTCTAATAAATCTATAAAGCATTAATTGGAATTAAACTGAACAGTAGTGTATATATATCTTGGTAGTAGACAACTTGGACAAAAGTTTCCAGGTTCTTCCTGTCACATGACGTCATCAACTTCCTGCCCTTTTCTCCCGAGAACATGGCAAAGTCCAAACTTCCCATAAAGCTTTTGTTTTATTTAAATTATAATCATCCAACCCTGACATGTTTATATCTATTTAACCGCTCAAGTCTCAAAATGGAACTTTGTACCTGGGATGAATAGTTTTTAGTTTATGTGCGTATTTGTGGCAGCAGCGTTTTATTTAAAGCAGGAAATAAAAAGGGAAAAGTAGATGAACCATGATTGTTAGTGATTTTAAACTAATAGATGATGAAAGGCTAGTTGAGAAAAAAAAAAAACACATTTTTCACTCAATATTTTTTATATCAAAGTGGTAAACTTTTAGGTGTGACTGTCATTTTGTTCATACATTTTACATCCCAATTACAACAAATCCTTAAGGGATATTAATATAAAGGCCAAGTAAATAGAAGCATTCATCAGTTGGTTTTACTCACCTTGAACAATGATGCAGTTTGGCCATGAAAAGACAACAACGTAAAGCTACAATCACAACATTTCTGCCCCCGTTTTAATACACACACGTGGATAAAAATTAAACAAACTCGCAGCTTTTCAAATTTCCAAAATAACCTTTATTCTAAACTTACATTTTAAATTTTAAGTTTAGTATAAAAATGTTAAGTGCACCTAAGTTCTTTTTTTTTTCTTCTTCTTCAAAGTATTCCATCTTTGACATGTCTCAGCAAACTGTAGTGACACTCATCTCCTTTAGTAATCTTAAAAGATAGAACGTGTACCAAAGTCCCGTCACATCGCTTTAGTACATACATCTATTTTACAAAATATTGTAAAGAGAATCCCTGAACTATAAATGTCCATAATCCTTCCAACAAAGAGTAATTCCTTTTTGCTGGCTGTGGTTGGCATAGCATCTACTGGTCAGCTGTAGTTTACAGTACTTCATATTGCTGGGACAAAGCCACCATTATGCTGCTTTACAAACACAATCAGAGCAGAGATGGGGGGAAAAAAACAAAAAGAAGAAAACATTTTTTTTGTTTTAATACATTTTTTTAAAAAGTTTTAATAGCTGTGGCATGTTCTCCAGGAGTGTTGCATGAAATGATGATTTATATGCTGCTGAGAGGAGGTTCAGGTAATAAATGAAGCGGGTTTTCCTTTTTTTTTTTTGACCTCGAGGACATTGAAACGTCTAAAATGTTGGCAGCAACAGTCTTTTCTGGTTGCCACAGCTGTTAGAACTCGATATGCTATGTCGGATACCCAGTTGACACGTTTGACGCTACCAAGACACCAAAAAAAATGAAGAATATCTACAAATATCAGTTGATGGTACCCACACTGATGACTATTTAAGTTTGTAAGATAACATGTTATGTAATAAAGATTCTAAAGGAGTTTCATTAGCAGCATGTAAATGTCTGCATACACTTTCAGGCTTCTGAACAACACGTCTTGATGTTACTTTTATTATTATCATCTTTTAAAATGGACTAGATTTGACTTTTCTTTTTAAATCTTTAAAATGCTCAAAAGAATCTCACAGCTTTCTTTTTTTAAAAAAAGACATGAAACCAGAATTTAAAGGAAAAAGAAAAGAGAGAGAGAGAGAGAGTAGTCCCTTTGTCTTGCAACTTCTCAGATTTGCTTTAGCAGTGCATCACAGATAAAAAGGTACTTAATCAAATTTTTTTTGTACATAGTAAAAGGTGCAAAAAAAGTACGCAACAAACCTAAAAGATGCATTTTGACTCACGTAAAGTGACGTTTAACTTACAGTCGCAGCCATGTGGGACTGAGGGTCTGACCCACGACCTCATGGCCGGTTTCACTCGATGATATGTTTGCTTTTAATTGTGAAGTTTTCAAAAAAAAAAAAAAATTTCAAGTCACAACCAAACACAAGTGCATTGTAGACCAAATCTTTGGTACAACCAGCTCATTGGTTATACTAACAAAATGCATCAGCCTAACTATGTAATGTCGGAAGGAAAAGCAGAATATTCATCACGTTCTCCTCCGCCTTCCGAAAATATCGACTCGAGACGAATGCGATCACGAAGCTATGCTATTCTACAGTGAATAAATACTTTGAAACTTGGTTTGAGGAAACCAAATCACACTGTGTGAAGAGACTAAATAGAAAAAGATGGAGGTGATTTCTCGAGATCTGTACATTTAAAACATTTAGTGTATAAACTCTGGGTATCCGACTGTGAAATAGAAACAGGAGGCGAACGAAAAAAAAAAAAAAGCTAAAATGTTACACCAACCACCCCTTCCCATACAACTTACTATTTGGATTTACTTTAAAATTTCTTTCCTTTAAGTTTACTGAAGTTAATTTGCTTTAAATTAGGGCTATCCCCAGTGCTCTTTGGCACTTTGACTATGTTCATCTACAAGTCGCCCAACAAGGTACAGTAAACCACTTTGGATATTGCATGGAATCTTTTTTTTTTCTCTTGAATCATTAGCTTTTAATTTAATTTATTTAATTTACAAGTGATTTAAATGTAATAATCTGTCCGATAAGACTACGCGACGAATTTGCTCTGGTATTTTGGATTACTGCGCAAAAGACAAGACGATTCTAGCTAAAAAGCATTCAGGATGCTTAAGGTTTTTTTTTTTTTTGTACAGCTGAGAAATAACTTCTCCTCATACTGGTATTTACATGGAACTATTACACATCTAGTAATTTAACTACACTAAAAGTTTTTTTTGTTTTTTCAAAAAAAAAAAAAAGACAAGTGGAGACTTCTTTTTTGCGCTTCGACTGCCACTTTGCAACTGCGTTTCACTTTCACCATAAAGCTGCTAAAACTATAGAATGCGGGTCTGGCATTTTCGACGTTTCGTTTGAACGTAGCTTTACAGGTAGGACAAGAACATCTGGATGTGAATTTGTGACCCGTTCAATCAAAAGGAGACCCCCCCTTCGGGTCTCTGAACAAATACAGATGCCTGAAAGAGGTCCAATCTTGGAATGACCCAAATAAAAATAAAAAAAACGTAAGGAATTATGGAATGGAATTCAATGGCGTTTAATAAAAATTTCGCAAATTGTCCTCTCCAGGCAGTGGCGTTCGTCTTTTGATCTCTACGTCAGAAGTGGAGTACTGTACCTTTATATGAGGGCTCTAAAATATTACATTCCGTTAGGTGAAATCAGTATTGTGGCGTGGCCAAGCAGCCTGAAGAGGGAGGCGTATGGTATAGGGAGGGAAAGGACTGGGAGCATCGTTTGGGACGGGGGGGGGGACACGGTTTAGGTATAGAGGAGGAGGAGGAGGAGTTCCTGTTACCAGATGGTATAACCCCCATTGGAGCCGCCCAGGAAGAAGTTGTTCTTGCGCTGCGTCATCATTACGTTGGCGCCCTGCATGGCGGCCAGCTGAGCTGCGTTCGGGGGATGTCCAGGAGGTGGGGGCTGGAGATAAAGACAGGACAGATGATCGGCTTGACACATTCTCTGGATATGAGAGAAAATGACAAAACGGCCTAACCTGCCTCCTTTACCGCTTAAGACACGGGCTTGTTTTTCAGTTTTCCTGCTCAAAATGACAATAAATATTAAATATCTCTCTTATTCTACTTAAACCTGGTGTCATGTGAGGTGACTACAGAAGATTCAGAATCTATTTATGTTGCTGTTATAGAGAAAATATAGTTAGAATATTAGAAAAACATTGAACATTGTGATACAAATAAAAATACTTTATTTAAAACTTGAAACCAGACGAACTAAACAATTAAGCTAAATTACCTGCAATGCAAAGTTCAGTGATTAATAATTAAGAGTTCAAAGATCATTTATTTGTCCATAAAGTCATAGAAATTACACAGAGGATCATTATAGAACATGAATATATTCTGTGAGATGTTTAAAAAGGAGATTATAAAAGCTCAAATCTAAATTCATTTTACAGTTGGGTGTGAAAAGGGGGCTTTTATTTCTGAAGGACACACAATTTATGAGGTCACATGACCAGGAGTCCCTTTTGCTCATTAACAGAAGATTTTCCACCCAATAAAAAATTGAATTCTTTATTTTTTTAATTTTTAAATTCAGTTCAATTTTGATGTTATAAGTTTTTTTTCCCCATATATGCTAAAAAAGGTGTTACCATATGGCAACAACATGCAAATATAAACCTTTTTAAGTTCTAAAAACATTTTACCAAGTAATATTTCATACAATAGAGGATTAAATATCTAAATAGTGGTTAGTTGCAGCCCTACTACTGATATTATATTAAACTATTGTCTTATTGTATTGATGATGTGGATATTGATGATATATATTGATGCTGTAACAGTAACATTGTGTTTTACTACAGATAAAATACTTTATTTATTGTTGGAGCTGCAATATATGAATAAAACTCAATTCTGCTCCTGTATCAGTTTCTCTTTTAGGGATTTTAACACGTTTTAGCATCTTTTCCCTGGACGGATACTCACTGGGATGGAAACGCTGCTGCCTGCCGTGAAGCGAGCACCAGCGTCGTAGCCGCCCTCGACCATCACTGTTGAGCCGGCGGGGTACATGGCTCCCATGGGGTAATACGCCATGGGGACGTTCTGGCCCACCGGACCAACAGACATGTGTGCCTGCATGGGCAAATACATCTGAGCACCAGGGTAGTGAGAGGACATCTGAGGCACCTGACCAGGCACCTGAGGTGGAAGCACATATCTGGGCTGGTATATCTGCATGGATGGAGATAGAGAGGGGGGAAAAACAGGTTTGAAAACACTCTTATAATGATGTTTATGTGTTGTTTTACTCTTAGGGTTATAGTTACCTCAGAATATGCAGGCGGTGTGTCTGTGTAGGGAGGAGCCTGAGGAGACATTTGCATAGCAGGAGGGTATACAGGTGCAGAGCTCTGCTGAGGGTACACGGCCTGCTGTGGATATGAACCTGCAAGACAACACGTTACTTTAATAGGCACACGGGTGACTGACAGGGAAATACCATCTCAGAAATAAAACGAGAACTCCCACTCAAACAGGTTCCGCAGGAATAGGATCTGCCGAACGTGATGAAAGAAAAGTTCCAGACGATTGTTTCAAATACAGTAAATAAGGCTGCAACAATCTGGTGATTATCATTTCCAATTAATGTCTTCAGTCTGCTTGTTTCTGCAGGATTAAACAGGCCCAAACCTTAAAGTTCCCCTTTAAGGTTTAAGGTTTCTCCTCAAACAGCATTTGGTGAGAATCTATCTGACGTATCGTGATGTTTTCCTGATATAAACAGGATGCAGGCGATGAAACATTGGGAGGAATTTGCTTGTAGCATTGAAAATGAATCTGGCAGCGACTCAATGTTCAGTTTACGCTCCACTCACCTTGATTGACAGGTGGATGTAATGATACTGATGTTAGCTTTTCTCTGGGCAACACGATGAGTGGGGTATTTATTTAATTTTAACTGGAAGAAAACGTCATTTAAGGACATTTTTATTTAGTAAATTTTGTGGTAAATATAGTCAAATACAACAACATGACCAGAGGTGTGATCTAACTGGTTTAAAAAGACATTTTTGTACATTTCAGGAGGAATTGATGATATTCAATGCAGCTTGAACCAATTATGTCACTTTGTTTTAACAATAACCGAGTTAATTGTCAAACTAGTTGCCAGATAATTGATTAAAACATTGCAGCGACCCATAAATACTTTAACACGAAAGTGTACAGAACTTAAAGTTGAAAAAACTAGAGCTCAATACGTTTATCACATCTGAGGCCTTTCTGCAGTACTGGCATGTGACAGATTTGTCAATTAAATCAATTCAGTAATTAAATGTGAAAATCTGGTTTATTCAGGAACTGGGGACAATTTTAAAAAAGAGGGAAAAGACCAAATTATAAGATATCTATCCTAAAGATATAATAAGAGTCCGTTAATTAGTCAATTATATCTGTAATAATTCTAATTATCAATTAATCGTTTAAGAAATAGTCTTAGAACAAAAGATGATATAAAAAAATGCACACACGAGTAAAAAGAAGATAAAACTTTATATAAATACACAATTAAAGGTGCAAATCTGGTTTATTCAGAACCAGGGTGTAATTGTTTTGTTTTAAAAAGACCAAATTATAACATATCTATATATTCTAAGGATAAGTCAATTAATTAATTAGCCAATCAACAAAAATTGTATTACCTGTTAAATTAATCAATATTATATGTAAATAATCGTTAGTTGCATAACGTTATAGGTGCACACTGGAGTAAAAATAGATAAAAACATTATATAAAAATTATATAAATACGCATGGAAATAATTCTGCAAAAGAGCGAATGGAATCTAACTAATGATAAGTCAATCAATTAATTAGTCAATCAACGCTAATTGTATCTGTAATAATTCCGATGATCGATTAATCGTTTAAGAAATAGTCCTCAGAACAAAAGAAATGTGATGCACCTTTCCCCCCACTATTTGATTAAACGATGTACCTGTTAATTAATCGATATTGATAAATAATCGTTAGTCGCAGGCCTGCATGTGGAGTAACATTACAGATGCACACATGAGTAACAACGGTTATATAAATTATAATCAGAATATAAATACACGTGGAAATAATTGTGCAAACGAGCGAATGGGAACTAAGTATAAAAGACTGTGATAATTCCGATTACTGACAGGTCAGAGTCTTTTATTAGCTTTTACTGAACGGTGAGACCAAAACAGTGAAATCACGTTAGCTTCGCCTTTAAAACCCCTCAGCGATGGTGGAAACCAGCTGAAAAATGTGACCTGGCCACAAACGGAAAACTCGTAATAATGTTGATAATCATATAAGGCGTTCACTGTAAAACATCCGCGGCGTTTGACGGCCGAGAAACAAAGATGTCCAAGAAAAAAAAAAAAAGAACAAGAAGCCCAACGTGAAATGCTACATCGCTATGCAGAAAACGTCAGTTTTATTGTCGTGTACGTAGCTAAACGTGAAGCTCCGGACGGCCGTTGACGGAGCCTCTTCGGCGTCTCGCTTTTAGACGTCGAGTGGCGGCCAACTGACTAACCAGCGAACCGCCGCCCGGACTCATACCTTTGTTGTTCATTGTTCTCGACTGGTCCAGAAGCTGACGGGGTTCGGGGTTAAAGCTGAGCTCTGCGTATCTCGTCTCGGCCTTTAGCGGGTTTACGGCTCTTACAATCACTCACTTCCTTGTTTTTCAGCTTCTTGTTGTTGTGTCGGGCGGTGACGTCACTCGTTCTCTGTGGTTCGTGGGGGCTGCACGCGCTGCGCATTTCACCCGCGTGCTGCCCCCTACAGGCGGAAACCGGCGAGGCAGCATGGATGGATTATAAAACCTAGAGCTATATAATAATAATAATAATAATAACAATAATAATAAATAATATATACCTATTATAATACAGCTATATTATACTATATATTATATATATATATAGTATATATATTATATATTATACTAGCTATATTATACATCCATGTGAGGGGGGAGGGAGGGAACATGGATGGATTATAAAACCTAGAGCTATATAATAAGAATAATAATAATAACAATAATAATAAATAATATATACCTATTATAATACAGCTATATTATACTATATATTATATATATAGTATATATATTATATATTATACTAGCTATATTATACATCCATGTGAGGGGGGAGGGAACATGGATGTATTATAAAACATAGAGCTATATAATAATAATAATAATAACAATAATAATAAATAATATATACCTATTATAATACAGCTATATTATACTATATATTATATATATATAGTATATATATTATATATTATACTAGCTATATTATACATCCATGTGAGGGGGGAGGGAACATGGATGTATTATAAAACATAGAGCTATATAATAATAATAATAATAATAAACGCTATATTATACATGCATGGGAGGGAGTAGGGAGGGAGCATTGACGTATTATAAAACATAGAGCTATATATAATAATAATAATAATAATAATAAACCTATTATATAAGTTATATTTTACATCCATGGGAGGGAAGGTGCATGGATGTATTATAAAACCTAGAGCTATATAATATATAAATGTTATAAATATATAATAATAATAATAAACCTATTATAAAAGCTATATTATACATCCATTCGAGGGAGGAAACATGGATGTATTATATATATTTATAATTATATATATATTATATATATATATAATAATAATAATAAAAAGCTATATTATACATCCATTGGAGGGAGGAACATGGGTTTATTATAATATATATATATATTTATGTATATATAGCTCAACGGTGACTTTACGATCCCTCTTTTCTGCTGCTTTACAATAAACTAGGGAACAATTTATATTTTTAGTTTTTTTATAACATTTTTGTGATTTTTCCAACAAATAGAAATATTTTACTTACATACCAACCTCTATTTACCTGTATGAGGTGAAAAAACAAACAAATATAAAGTAACATAAATAATTATATATAATAATATACCAAGTTTTTTCTCTGATTTCCTGACTTATACATTATATTTATGTTGCACATTATTTTTTATTATTTCTGTTATTTTGTAATTCATAATTTAAAACAAATAGAAAATAAAATATTGACTAAAATTTATTTGGCAAAATTGGATTGAGATTGTGATTTGATTGGAGATTTGACAAAAAATTACTACAAATGTAATAAAATGTTAATTAAATAATTATAATATATATATAATTATAATAATATTTATAATAATAATAATGTATTTATATACTACTTCATTTAATCCAATATATAATATAATATAATATATGTTTATTTAATATATATAATACATATTTTTAAAATATATTTGTTTACATATTTACTAAGGTTGTTTATACTATATATATTCTATATACTAACTTGGCAATAAACATGTTTTACACAATGTTTTAAACACATTTTACTGTGACATCTGTCACAATCACCTGTATGGTGATGATAATCTCCATTTTTAAGTTAAATCCAATCTAATTAAAGCTTTTAGCTATTTTTCTGTCCCTTAACAATAGAGTTAACATTCAGACAATGAACCAAACCAAATATTTTCAACTACTTGTCTGCACATTTGAAGAAGATGTGTAAATTAATGAAATAATTGAGTTTAATTAGCTTGTTTTAAGGAATGAGTAAAACAAATATAAGTATGATTCAATAACACATTAAAATCTATTATATAAACCAGATAAAAACATCTGAATTAAACCGAATAACCAGTTAACTAATTAAATGTTAGAATTGAAATTCACAGAACAAATACTCACAGTTATAGTGAATTATATGTGCTACTAACACAATGCTTTATTTTATAGTGATAATGTTTTTGGAGCCTTTTGCAACAAGGTAAAGAAAGATAGTTTAGCACATTTCAGCCACAGGGCAATTAAATGTACTTAAAGACAGGGTATAGATTTACACTTATTCTTTTGGCAGACACATTTCTTCCAACCAATATACAAATTAGGTACAAGCTGCAGTAGATAAAGGAGAAGCTTTCAGCTTTAAACCCTTCACTCAGTTACATTATCCTGTCAGAGTGAGTTTTCTGGGTGTTTGTTGTGAAACCATGGAGCAGCAGATCAGAAACAGCCTGTATGCTCCCAAATCCTCCAAGTTCTCTCCTGAACCAATATTTAAAATCGTTAACAATCAAAAAGTTATAGCGTGACAATTTGATGTGCTCCACTTTCACGGCTCCGGCGGTGAAAGTTTTATCAGGGAGACAAGTAAAGGGACCATTACAGGAGTCAAGTTTAACGATGAATGTAATGGAGCCTGATTTTGTGTAACTATTTTAATGTGGATGTTAAGATTCAGGTAAATGTCCTTATGCCCAGATTCCTGGCACGCTCCGTGGTCTTTAACTTTGGGGATTGAAGGTTAATCGTCCTTCTTTGGCACCGAAACACAATGATTTTAAGTTTTATCATTGTTTAATTGGAGGAAATGTTGGCACGCCCAGTCACACATAAAACCTAATACTGCGTTTGCAGCAGGACTTGATGGTCAAGCGATAATTAACCTTTTATTTTTTACTTAAATAGTTATTCATATGCTTTTTGACTCTCATACTCTCATCTTCCATTTGTAACCGCAAAACACTTATGAAAGGAGCTATATAAATCACATTTTTATTTATATATAGTCATGCCCAGCAGCTGTAGCTCTATAAACTTTTACAAAGAAAAACTACCCCAGTAGTTGAATATATGGAGAAAGCTATCATTCATTTATATATGAGTAATCTGGCTGAAATAATCAGTTTTCTTTCATCTTTTTGGGTCAATTTTTACTCTATTTATAGCATTAACACTTCAAATATATATAGAAATGTATTTAAGCAAATGCAAAATATAAGTCTTTACTACTACTCTACTTCTATTTTGCATTTTTTTCAAAGTGTTGCTATTTTTCCACTACAAATTTGAGTGAAAGGTTGAAAATGCGCATGTTGTTTGTCGACCTTTTTTCCTTTAATGACAGCCTGCAGCCACAGACTTGATTTCTCAGCAGTTGAGTGACTTCTCCTTTAGTTTTCAAGTAGTTCTTGCAAATCTTTGAGGTTTTTGGAGTCATTGTTCTGCTGTAGTACGAAGCGTGCATGCTGACACTCACGTATTCCATTTTTAAGCAAATCACTTATGAAAAGAGCTATAAAAATCAAAATTGTTAGAGGTGGTATACTTAATTTCCATCATTAAACAGTTATATATAGGCATTCCCAGCAGCTGCTTCTTCTATATACTCTTTTTTTTCGGCTTATGCAGTTAGGCTATCATTCATTTATATGTGATATGAGCAATCCGGCTGCAATAATAGATTTTTTTAGTCATTTCTTACCCTATTCATGGTATTAACACTTCAAATATACATGCATATGCATTGAAACAAATGCAAATTATAAATATTTACTACTACACTACTTCTATTTTGTATTTTTTTAAATAACTACTACAGATTTATGAATGTGCATGTTATCTGTCCCTCTTTTCCTTTAACAGCCTGCAGCCACAGACATGATTTCGAGTGTCTTCTCCTTTAGTTTCCAACTAGTTCTTGCAAATCTTTGAGGTTTTTGGGGTCGTTATTTATTCTGCTGCAGTATGAAGCGTGCATGAGTCTCTAGAAGAAGAATGGAGTGGTACTTCACCATCACTGAGGATGCAGCTGTCCAACTCCAGAGCAGCCAAACCACCTGCAGATTTTAATATTCCCACCACCACGTTTCACTGTCAGTGTAATACACCACGGTATCATTCTCCCTCCTATCCAGCTCCTCTCATACACACTCCTGTTACTGCCATAAATCTCAAAACTTATCACTAAATTGGACTTTTTTTCCCCCACAGCTATCCACTGTGAAATGTGGCATTTATTAGCTCAGCCCCAGCGTTTTGGCCTTATTTCCCCCTCCTGAGAAGTGATTTAGAAACAGCTGCTCGTCCTTCTGAGGCCGCTACAGGACAGCCTTCCTCTCGCTTTTGTTAATTGGAGCCTTGCGTTCTTTATTTAGCAATTTAGCTGTCTCCGTGATGAAGCTGTTTTCCTATCTCTCAGGGAACTATGCTCAAAGTATTGATCTTCTCGTGGCGTGGCCACTTTTTGCTTTGCCATGATCGTGCTTTGGATACAAGCGTTTTTTACAGTTCCTGCCCTGCCCCCACAGAAACCTTTAGTTCAGTTGTGATTTGACAGCCGGGAAAGCCCCTCTTTGCTTAAAATAACAGTTTGTCTTCTGATACTTTCACTTTGTTCTGACGCCGTGTTTCTCACCATCACAACTACTTACTGAAGCCATTTTTATGAGGTTTTATTTTACCAAGTGAAAACCGGTTGCAGGTTAAGTAAATGAACGAGCCTGAGTGATCTGAACACTTAGATTAGATTAGATACCTCTTTATTGATCCTTTGGGAGGTTCAATCAGGGAAAGTGAAGCTCCAACACATCACATACAGCACTGTTATAAAACTATAGACAAATAAACAGAAGAGCAATATGTAAAAACACACCCTAAATACCAAGAGATATATGTTGTATTAAATAAATCAGTCAGTCATTTTCCATACCTGCTTATTCCTCATTAGGGTCACATGGTCTGCTGGAGCCTATCGTGTTACAGCGGGGATACACACCACTCATGGGGGACACACACCTACGGGCAATTTAGAGTCTCCAATTAACCTCAGCATGTTTTTGGACTGTGGGAGGAAGCTGGAGTACCTGGTGAAAACCCACGCAGACACAGGGAGAACATGCAAACTCCACACAGAAAGGTCCCAGACCCAGGACCAAGGAGGTCTTGAACCTGTGACCTTCTTGCTGTGAGGCAACAGCGCTAACCCCTGCTCCACCGTGTCGCCCTGTATTAAATAAATATAAGTTTGTTTCTATAGCACTTTTAAAAAACATTTAAAAACATAGCACAAAGTGCTTCACAAAGAACACAACAGAAAACAGAAGATAACTATAGTAACACACACACACACACACACATATAACCAGCATATAAAGGAGGATAAAAACCAGAGTACAACAAAACTAAGTACTACAAGATAAAAAGGTAAGACAGGATGAAAAACTAAAATACATCTAATAATTTAAATAAATCAATTAAAAGCTCCATCAGACAGGTGGGTCTTGAGCCTTTATTTTAAAATAGGCAGGCTGTTCCACAGATGTGGGCCACGATGGCTGAATGCAGCCTCCCCCTGGGTTTTAGTTTTTACTCTTGGAATGATTAAAAGTCTGGTACCAGCGGACCTCAGGACCCACGAGGGTTGATGTGATGAAAGCAACTCGGACAGATAGGATGTCCCAAGACCATTAAGACATTTAATAACTAGTAAAAGTAGCTTAAAATGGATCCTGAAACACACAGGGAGCCCATGCAGTGATTTTAAAACCGGTGAGTAATTGCAGTAATTGGAGATTGTAAATGGTCTTTTTGGGAAGACCAGAGAGCAGGGCATTACAATAATCCAAGCATAAGGAGATAAAAGCGGACTCTGGCTATATTCTTAAGATGACAGAAGCCTGTCTTTGTTATATTCTTCATATGTGGAATAAAACTCATCTCAGAGTCAAAAATAACGCCCAGATTCTTGGCACATTCTGAAGGTTTAAGACGTTTTTACACTAATTGTCCTGCTAACATGTTAACTGGTTAACTAGCAGTTAACATGTTAGCATTTTAGCTAGCAGTTAGCATGTTAGCTAGCGGCTAACGTGTTGCGTCATAGCATCACCAGCTGTGAAAGCCGAAGCAAAGGAAGCAAAGATTAAAAAGTAATGGGTCTAAAATTGAGCCTTGGGGAACCCCACATCTGATTCCATGAATTCTGGAGGAACAGCCTGATGTCATTTAAAATCTCTAAAAGGGTTTTTTCTGTACTGTGGTTCATCTTAAAACTGGATTTACATAAAATCGCTCTTCTTCAGGAGTCAGTGGGGAAGACACCCATTTAAAGAGAGAAATTTACTATATTTAAAATCTCTTCCTCATAAAACAAATCCATAAAATGACTTTAACAGTAATGTAGGGATTGGGTCTAATAGGCAGATTGTTGGTTTTGCTTGAGAGAAAAAGAGAAAAGAGTCTTTGCATCAAACTCTCCAGTGTTTCCTCAGATAAAAAAGTAAATAGAAAGGATATAATATAAAATAAAATATATAATATATATTTGGACTCTACAGTAGGCCACATAGTTTTTCCTAAATCAGAATCAGAACACCTTTTATTGTCAACGTATAAAACGAATAAGAATATAAGTATAGAATAGAATGTACAATATGTAATATATTAATCTAAAGGTATAAATATAAATATATTCTATTGAATGGATTTTTGCAGCCAGTGTTATAACAGCTATAACTATGAATATTTCATATGGCACAAAAACAATACAATACATGTTCGGCAGAAGAAAACATCCTTGGTTTATTCCAAACTGACTCTTCTTAGGATATTTACTGGTGAACAACTTTAAAAGGGATAAAATAAGATAATTCATTGTTGTTTTTCAAGTCATTTAAATATTTAAGAAAGATATTGACAGAACTTTCAACCAGAAACTGTCTTCTATTTGTTTTGTGAAGACACTCAAAAGTCTTTGGAAAAAGCATCTGTTCCATTTTTGACTACACTTATGCTGATTTTGCTCTTCGCTTGAAGGATGTAATTTTTGGCTTTACAAATTATAGGAGAGAATAGAAAATTATTATTTTCTGTGTCTTTCTTGTCATGTTTTCTCATCGTATTTCTGGCAAAAGTTTTATAGGTATACAATCTTTTTATGCACCTAAAAACATTAGAAGACTTTTATTTTGAAAAGAAGTTACAAAAGAGGTCAGAAGAGTAAATCTTTCCTGTGCATGTGTTGTTTTTTTGTATTAAAACAATACTGCACTACATTATATTATAAATTGAATTCCTTTACATGCATTGAGACATTTCCACTATAAATTCACCAGAGTGCAACAAATGAAGTGTTTGACACTCATGTTAAATTGGTTTTAGACTCAAAGTCACTCATTTAACTTGTGATACACATCACAGATACGTCAGTCAGTAATTATTAAAAACTTCTGACGTCTTTATAATCATCCTGACAGTCAAATTTAATATGTATCGTACATTAAATTAATGTTAATTGAATCACATCACTAGTTAAATGACACAAAAATGCATTAAATCAGCTCATAGTATTATTTGATAGGATTTATGCTTTTACATATCCAAGAAAGTGTGTTACTTAGGGATGGACTTATAATAAAAATAAATTATTCCCCTTTTTGCTGGGGACCCCCTGGAACCACCTCAAGGACCCATGGGGGGTCCCTGGACCTCACTTTGAGAACCGCTGCCCTGGACGATCATTGAAAATAAAAAACGTGATGTGTATCACAAGTTAAATGAGTGTTTGAACTGCATAAACCCATTAAATCAACTCATAGTATGATTTTTATATGTTTTTCATATCAAGAACCCATAAACTGACTAAATTATACCCATATCTGATCAGATTCTTGCTTTTAGATATTAAAAAAAACTTATAAATAACTATAAACTATAAATGATTCCCCTTTTTTAATCACTGTCTTGTGATATAAACTATAAGAACCCTGGATCAGTGGTTCTTAATGTTTTTCTGTTAATGTTAATGAACCCCTAAACTCACATAAATTAGACCATGGACCCTTATTTGATCAGATTTTTGCTTTTAGATATTAAATAAATGTGTGAAACCCATAAAAAAAACATCATTGTGTTACTTATGAATGAACTATAAACTATGATTCCCCTTTTTTAATTACTGTCTTGTGATATACACCCTGGATCAGTGTTTCTGTTAATGTTAATGAACCCTAAACTCACATAAATTAGACCATGGACCCTTATTTGATCAGATTTTTGCTTTTAGATATTAAATAAATGTGTGAAACCCATGAAAAAAATGTCATTTTGTTATTTATGAATGAACTTAATTAATAAAATACAAATACATATAATAATACCATAATAAAAATTAATTATTCCCCTTTTTTTTTAATTACTGCCTCATGGTTCTTAATGTTTTTCATATCAAGAACCTCTAAACTCACATAAATTAGACCATGGACCCTTATTTGATCAGATTTTTGCTAAGAAAACCATGAAAAAAATGCCATTGTGTTACTTATGAATGGACTTAATTAATAAAATACAAATACGTAGAATAATAACATTATTCCCCTTTTTTAAATTACTGTCTTGTGATATACACCATGAATTAGTGGTTATCAATGTTTTTCATATCAAAAACCCCTAAACCGATCAGATATCTGATCAGATTTTTGCTTTTAGATATTAAAAAAGTGTGTGAAACCCATGGCAAAAACGTCAATTAATAAAATACAAATATATAAAAGAATAAAATCATAAAAATAAATTATGTCTGTTTTTGAATCTGTCTGATATCTAATATGAAGCCAATTCCACCACAGTAGCTCATGTTTGTGTGAAAAAAAAGAATTCGGATAATAAAAAGCGTTTTATTCCTTATCTTTAATAAAACAAAGAGGCATAATTAAACTAAAACACTTATATTTTTTAATCTATTAGTTGGATCTATCAGTGCTGCTCTGTTTTATTAGGGGTACGGCCCCTTTAAGAGAACCATGGCACCTCTCAAGTCGAGGCAGACATTTTTCAATGCAAGATTTTTTCTTGCATAAATTATGTTCATGACGTAGTGCAAAAGGCCAATTTTGTGCCAATTTTATCCGACTTTACAGCTCAAATAGGATTCCATGAGACACCTCAAGGACTTCCCGACCACCTGAACTGTTGCAGAAAGGGACATCGTCATTAAATATTAAGAGAGAGGACATCCTAACATTGCAACAACCCTCCTTATCAATGCAAAATACCTCTTTTGTGTGCGGCCACAGCAGCGCCCGTCTGGGAGCTGAGATGAATTTTTAATTATGTGTGACTGAAACAAAACTGTGACAAGGACCTTTTCTTTTTTTTTTTTGTTATAAAGAGCGGCGGATTACAGACAAATAAGCTGCATTTACGCGGTAAGTTGGATATAAAAGCCGGGACTCCCGTCGTCGCCCGTGCGTTCGCGCACATAAGCGGCGAAATGGCGAGAGGAAAATGAGTTTCGGGTTAATATGCAATGTTCGTAATTAGCATAATTTATATATTTATGATAAAGAGAGGGGGAAATACATAAGAGTCGGGTCTCCAGACACGCACGGGTTAGGGGGGGGGGGATGATTTCTGTCGCGTGCGCTCGGTGCTTTTTACAGCAAGTGTTCCAAAAAAAAAAAAAAAAAAAAAAAAGTGGCCGACGCGGCGAGACTTTTATTGGGCAGGATGGGGGTGGGGAGCCCATCAACAGCCGCTGAAGTTTTTTTGACAGATCCCTGGTTTGTGACGGGGCTTTGCAGCAGGAAACGCCGCCTCTCCGCTGCTCCGCTCCGGCTTCGTCCCGCGGTGGGGTTCCGCAAACACTTCGCGTGCGGGATCGGTGCGGGATCACGTTTTCTTGCGGCTTAAAGTGCAACACAGTGTGGCCTGTTTATAGGCCCCTTCTATTCTAAAATAGAGTGGTCCTGCAATGACAGAAATAGCCATGAATAAAAAAAAAAACAACCTCTGCATGTGCCAGTATTTGTCTCTTAAAGTTCATTATAATACTGAGTCTACAATATAAAATAAGACACCACTGCATTTTTATTTCCTGAAATCAGCATCTCTACATATATTCCAGACATTTCTATAGAATTCCAACACATGCACACATCATTCTGCTTTAAAGAGGAACCAGGAGTGGAATAAAGTCAGCCAAGACTTGAAAGCTGGGATTAAAAATAAGGGTTATTTACACCACATATTGATTTCTGAACTCTTCTTACGTGTAAACATGAGTATTATGTTGTTTTAAAATGAACTGGATCTTGTTTGAGGTCTGAAAACATTGCATCTGTTTTTGTCATTTTGACCATTTGTCATTTTCTGCAGATAAATGCTGTAAACGATAATAGTTTTATTTGGAATTTGGTTTATAGACTCAAACAAAAATGTTCCTTTTGCCCAAAAACATGCCAATAAGTAGTGAAATCAGTATCTATAAAATATATATAGATGATAGAGTAAAGTATCCAGTATCTTACACAAAACACTGATTATTCTTCTTATTATTATGCAATAAAAAATAATAAAATCACCAATAGAAGGAGAAAGTGGCTTAAAACTACTGCAGCTTTAAAAAAAACTATAAAATATAAAAAAGAATTGGGCAATAATTGCAAAATAGCACAAAAGATAAGTATCAAAAGTGCAAAGCTGCATTGTGCAATAGGTTGTGCAGTGGTGTTATAATGTGTGTGTGTGTGTGTGTGTGTGTGTGTCATATCTAGTCCTTTAACTTAAAATAAATTAGGAATATTGTAAAAGACTCAGTTTATTTCATATATGATGAAATTATAATGAAAATGTTGCTTGTTCTCATTCATTATGAGTAATATTGAAATTAACTTCATTAAAATTCAGACCAAAAACACTGAATATCCTTCACTTATTGTGAGTATATTGGATTATATTTACTGTATTAGCAGCTTTATTTAAAGTAGAGGTTTATTGACTGATTAAATCGTTGCATCAGGTCAGTTTAGTTTCATTTTCAGTCCTTATTAATCAGATTTACTGTGTCACAATGCTTCATAACTGTGCAGCAGTTATA
The DNA here is from genome assembly GCA_030544235.1 of Lepturacanthus savala. NCBI lineage: Eukaryota > Metazoa > Chordata > Actinopteri > Scombriformes > Trichiuridae > Lepturacanthus > Lepturacanthus savala. Next base: position 4,813,127 of record CM060480.1, on the reverse strand, counting down.
AGTTTAACTTGTACCAGACGTCTCTGGTATGCATCAAAGATAAAGTTGCACTGAAACAGTGTTTTTTTTGCTCAGAATGCCAGGAAGATCGTGACCGTGGTGGTTGCAGCGAGCCATGAACTCCCAGGATCTCCCTGCCAAAGATGCCCCACTCACCGTCAACGAGCAGGTAAGACAAATCTGAGGAATCGCCGCCGACCGCGGGGCTTTTCTCCTCCTACGTCACCAAAACCCTCGATATGCTGCCTCCAGGTTGTCTCCGTACGGCCGCATCACATCACAAAGACAGTTAGATGAGATCAGAAGTCAGTGTTTTTGCTGCTGATTAAAACCTGCAGCTCTAGGCTGGTGAGGGTTACCGCACTTTAAACTGCTTAATAATTCAGTGTGTTTTTATTTCTTTCTAGTAACATTTCTGTTCATGGCACAGAAGCTTGTTGCTTTTTCTTCTTGTTTCACTTTATTTGTTTAAGGTCGTTGTGTCCTAACATGATTTTTTCAGCCAATTAAAAACCCTCTGCTTTGTAATTCAATGCTAAAGACAACCAGGTAGAGTACAGGCCTCATTCAATGTGTTTTACATTGTAGATTCTCACTGAAGGCATCAAAACTATGAATGAACACATGTTTAGTCAGTTTCTATACCTGCTTATTCCTCATTAGGGTCACATGGTCTGCTGGAGCCAATCCCAGCGCGTTACGGCGAGAGGCAGGGATACACCCCAGATGGTGTCACACACACACACACCATTCACTCACACACTCACACACCTACAGGCAATTTAGAGTCTCCAATTAACCTCAGCATGTTTTTGGACTGTGGGAGGAAGCCGGAGTACCTGGTGAAAACCCACACAGACACAGGGAGAACATGCAAACTCCACACAGAAAGGTCCCAGACCCAGGACCAAGGAGGTCTTGAACCTGTGACCTTGTTACTGTGAGGCAACAGCTCTAACCCCTGCTCCACCGTGTCGCCCAACATGTTTTATATTCTAGTTTCTTCTAAATAACCAGCCTTTGCTCTGATTACTGCTTTACACACTCTTAGCATTCTATCAATGAGCTTCCATTTCAGACCTTTTTTTGTTCAGTACATAACACCATAAACATGTGTTCATTCATAGTTTTGATGCCTTCAGTGAGAATCTACAATGGAAATAGTCATGAAAACACATCTATCTATCTATCTATCTATCTATCTATCTATCTATCGTGGTTTTCGATCTAAATCAATAAATCGTTCAGGGATAATATGTAGGCTAGTGTGAGAATTTCAAAGCGTTGTGTTTTTTGAAGGCCTGTGTTTCTGCAGCAGCCTCCTAGATGAGACAAAGGAGGGAAATCCATGCCACACTGCTAATAATCAATAATAATTGATTTGACTCATTTTCAAGAAGAAAATTAGTCAAATTCTCTGGCTCCAGCTTCTCAAATCTGATTATTTCCTGGTTTCTTTAGTGTATTATAATAGTAAACTGATGATCTTTGGGTTGTGCAACAACAATTAATGGAATAATCCTTTCAATAATCAATAGATTAATTATCAGAATAGTCGTTATTTGCAGCCCAACAATAGACGCTTTTAACAAAGTTCTGTTCACTGCAAAACAGGTGAAAATATCTTGTTTTTGGTTTAATTAGAGTAGAATAATCTTATTACACTGGCAGATAATTTAGCTTATTTCAAGTTTTGTTAGTTTTGTTATTTTAACCATTTAGTCCCAGGCCTATTTTCTATTTCCCTGCTATAAATGATAATAAATAGGGAATATCACCACAATCACAAAGGTTTCCTACTTAAACTTAACTAAAACTAAGTCTAGACAGAAGAACCTGGTTTAGGAAAACAAAAAAAAAGCTAAATATCAATTGTAGCTTTAATGATCTCAATACGGCGTCGCCTGAAATTACTGTTTAGTCTAAAGTGACAGATCCTTCAGGCCTCATCAGATCCTCATCCTTCTTCTCTGCTCCTGTATTGTCTCTGTGTTTCAGGCCCGGGTCGTCTCTCTCTCCTCTCTCCTCTCTCCTCTCTCCTCTCGAGGCATTTTCATTATCGCACCCCATGAATCATCCGTCAACTAAAAGTCAGATTTTACTACGCGTAGTTAAAAAGAAGTGATAGGGGAGGAGAAATACTAAATTTGGCTAATTTTGTGACCCTTCAGGTGGCAGATCAAGTGCGACTTCCACCATATTAAAATTTATCTCTCATATAATTTCAGCTGAAGAAGTGGAATAAAGTAGGCAGCTGGCTTTTTTTTGTGTGAGGGGGGGGGGATGTTGGAGTCATCTCGGCTTTTTCGCTCCTGGTCTGGTTTTGCCAGGTGATCGTGATGTCCGGCCACGAGACGATCCGTGTGCTGGAGGTGGAGGTGGACGCGTCTCTGCCCTCATCGATGCCTGAGGGGAACAGCGAGGGCAAAGCCGAGGAGGGAGTGGCTCGGACCGCGGAGCGACCGGACGACGGGAACAACGCCGCCCACAACACCGGGGGAGTCGGTGAGGAGAACACAGCACTTAACATTTACAGTGTCGGAGGAACTATTCTGATCCTTTACACCCTCAAAGGGTCAGTTATAGATCATATTTTATTATTATATATGTTATATTAGATAATTCCTAATGGTGGTGGTGACTATTTGCTAAATAATGTTGTTAGCGTCTAATTATTACAATAAAAATCATCAAGAATATGCTGATAACCATTATTAACAATTTTATTGATTGAATGGATTTTTCAAAGATTGGAATCTATGGTTTTGTGTTGCTAAAGAATAGAAAGTAAAAGAAAGTAATGGCTTCAACAAAGGAAAATAAGGAAAAACGGAAACTTTCCTGTTTTTAAACAACCTTCGTGGCCAAATGAGAAAAAGATTTTGGAGTTAAATTCAACATTTATTCACTTTCCCATCGCTCAATAAATCACACAAGTCTGTAAAAACTCTGAGGGGCCACAGAAAATGAGGTTCTGGGTCAGATTTGGCCCCACATGCTTTATATGAATTAAAAGAACCAAAAAAATGTAAAAATATTCCTTTCAAAGTAAAAGTCCTGCATGAAAAAGTAAATAGTTAAACAAAACGTAGATAAAGTATTAAATAAAAAGTAAATATCTGGTCTGAAGTGTTATATTTCAGTTCATGGGTCAGACGCAGACTAATTTGATTTCAAACGTCCAGATTTCTACTTTTCTTTTAACTACAATCAGATTTTTGAACCATCAATTTACAAAACAGATGATGAACAGCCTGGGATGTCTTCAGAAAATAAGTCAAATCTCAAAAAATATTGTTTTATTTATTTATTTATGACCCTTAAGCAATAAATAAAACAAGTGGTGAAATATTGGCTCATTTAAACACTTATTGATTTCATTTTATAAAATGTCAAAAGGTTTGAAAACCACTGGTTTCATCTTCAAAGTGTTTAAACCGTCATATATTTTCCATTGTCTGCATCTGAAAAGCTGCCAAATAGATGCAGTGAATGAGAAAGTACAATGAAATGTAGTAAAGTTATAAAGTAGCATCAAATGTATTAAGTTACCTACAAATGTTATAGTATTTCTAGTATTTTAGTTCCTTTCCACCACTGCATATATTGCAAATGACCAAATAATAAAAATGAAGATGTGACAACTGATGCTGCATGTTTTTACAGAATCAGAATTCTTTATTTGTCACATGTGGATGTGCATCTACAGTGAAATGAAACTCACTTAAAAACTGTGCAAAAAAATACAATACTGTGCAATATGTATATAGGGAATATGCAAATATGCATAATATACATATTGTATATATTACATAATATACATATTTTATACACAGTATACTTCTCCTCTGCACTGAAAAAAATTAAAAAACAACATTAAATTCAATTTTACTTCTGAAAAACGTACGTTATAACATAGTCATACAGGTTTAATAAAAGAATTTGATTAAATCACTGTATTTTGGAAGGAATTAATTGACTGTGATCGGCTGTTATTTGGTGATTTGCGGTACACATACATGACACATCTGTAATATAAATGTAAACGACAGCTGTGAGTGATACTTTGAATGTCAGTGATATCCGACCTGTGCTGTTTGCAGCGCTGGGGGAGCAGCAGGTGGTTTCTGTCGAGGCTCCGCCTCCTGCGATCCAGATCCCCATCAGCGTGTCTCTGCCGCAGCATCAGGCCGCCATGCCCATCACCGTACAAGGATGTCCACAGGTACCACCTCCACCTCCTCCTTTACTCCTCTTTAAAGAAAAAAAAGCCCAAATAAATCCTCAAATTCACAGGCTGCCCTTTATCCATTTCATCCTGCTCAGATATTACATAATTCATGCGTCAGAAGGATTAATATCAGTATTGTCAGCCACAGGCTACTGGTGGTGATTCACTGGGGCGGAGGCAGATGTCTCACTGTGATAAATGGAGTTTGAGCCCAAACACATAGTGAATACATAGTCTGAGGGAGGGATGAAGGGTTTTAAGAAATAAGAGGTATTTGGATTTCATTCAGATAAAGTTTCAGCATTTACAGACATCACAGAAACTTACATCATACCTTTAAAATGACTTTAATGCAAAAATGTCAAGATTTGATGTCAAATGTAGTAATATTTATTAACAGGAAACATGCTATATATAGGCTACATTCAGTGTTTGAGCAACAGTAAAGCAAAATAGTCTTGTAAATAAAGTTTTTGAAATTCAAACCCCTGATACAGCAGCAGCATTAAGTTTTATTCATATATTACAGTAGAAAATCTCAGCTCCAACATTAAATAAAGTATTTTATCTGTAGTAAAACACAATATTACTGTTACATAATCAATATCCACATCATCAATACATTAAATAGTTTAATATAATATCAGTAGTAGAGCTGCAACTAACCATTATTTAGATATTTAATATAGATTTGAGCCGTTTGTGTGATTATTTAATTGGCTCCTTTATAATAAACATCTTACAGAATATATTCTTCATGTTCTTTAATGATCCTCAGTGTGATTTATATGATTTTATGGACAATTAATTGATCTTTGAACTCGATTAGATTATTTCAATTTTTTCTCCCTAATTTGGGTCAGTTTGTTCTTGTTTTAAGTTTTAAATAAAGTTTTTTTTTATCTGTAAAACACATTTTTAGTGTGTAACAGCAACATAAATTGATTGACTCTTCTGTAGTCACCTCATATGTTGTAGATTTATTTTGAAACCAGGTTTATTTACAATAACCTTTGTGGTTGTAGAGATATTCCATATTTATTAGTTATTAGGAAAAATTGAATATCCATTGTGTCAAATCTGCATCTAATAAAAATAATGCTAAAAGTATAAAGTAGCTTCAAATGGAAATACCTTAAAATTGCACTTAAATACAGAAAATAAATACAATAAATACAGTTTGTGTGATTATTTAATTGTAATCTCCTTTTTAAACATCTTACAGAATATATTCTTCATGCTCTTTAATGATCCTCAGTGTGATTTCCATGATTTTAAGGACAAATAATAGATCTTTAACTCCTCCATCAGTGTTTTTTTTTGTATTTTACCAGGTTAAATCAATCGAAGCATCAAAGCCTTAATGATTTCAGGCCAGTTTCAGTCCTGTTTATCCTCACTCTATCCTCACTGATGGCATATGAGAGCTGTTGAGGACGCTATAAATCCGTCTCTTCACTTCACTCTGCAACACCTGCAATCGACTAACACCTACGCACCTTCTCTTCATGGATCTGAGCTCGGCTTTCAGCTCCATTAATCCTTTCACACTCTTCACCGGGCTTAAAAAAGCGTAAAAGTCAGGACAGCTCCGCGCTATTTGATACTGGATCTAGAAACAGAATTCAATCTGGGAAGGTTAACAACACTACATCATGACCTCTGACCCCCAGTAAAGGTGCTGTGTGTTCTCTGCACCTACAGTAATGAGTTTACATCTCATCCCAACAACAGCTTCTTAAAAAGACCTAAAAACAGTGGAAATAGCTGTAGTTGTTCAGGAGGAAGTCAGACATCAAAGTATATTTATGACTCTCAGATTCCTTCAGATTCCTCTGCATCATTAACTCTCAGAAATGAAAAATTAACACCAACCACATCATCAAAAAGGCCCAACAAAGACTTCCTCAGTCGACTAAAAGACTAAAAAAAACATCTAGTAGTTCACTTCTATAATCCATCATTTATTGTAATTTATTCTTTATTCAGGGTCTTAAGAAGCCTTAAAAGCATTGAGTTGGAATTTGGAAATAATGCATTAAAAAGACTTGGAAAAAGTGGATATATGGACTTAACAATGTTCTAACTACTACAGGTGAGGATTTCGTGAAAAAAACATTCTTTATCATTTAATAGAAATATAAATTAACACATTAAAAGAGACTGTTTTACTTTGCCAGGTCTGTGAAATAGATATTAAGTTTTATATCCTTTTACAAGGAAAAGCTGGTCATGATAGCAGCATTAATACTTTACAGAAAAAACTGAGAAATATAAAAATAATACAACTAATATGTTTGCAACTAAAGATTAAAACACCTGCAGACATTAACAATGGATCATAGAGAACATCCTCACACCAAGAGGAAACTGGAACTTTTAAAAACAACGATTAGTTTCTAACTATTACTTAATCGCAAACTATTTTAATAATGGATTTGAGTCCAAAATGCTTCTCAAATCTGATTATTTCTGGTTTCTTTAGTCTCTATAATAGTAAACTGATGATCTTTGGGTTGTGGACTGTTGGTCTGGACAAAAAAACAACTTTATTCCTGTTTATCAGGTTTCTTGCTGAGGAACTGAACTCATATATATTCACTGTCACATTTCCTTTTTCTGTGTATTGTCCTATTAGTTTATAACCTCTTTGCTTCTTTTGTTGCACTGGAACTGAGCAAAACAATAACCTCAAACTAATAATAATGCATCTATCTCTGTAAATGTTGCTATAAAACACATATTTTACTATACTACATTAGCTGCTGACCCAGGAAAGTTTGGCCACACTGATGACTGGTATGATGGCCCAGACAGGGTCACTGGGTCAGCCCCTCCTCATCCCCATCAGCATGGCGGGCTCCATCGGGGGTCAGGGCGGCCTGGCCGTCCTCACCCTCCCCACCACCAACGTCGCCACGCTGCCGGGGCTCGCCGCCGCCAACACGGCCGGAGGCCTCCTCAAGCTGCCCTTCGCTGGGCTTCAAGGTAAAACACACCAGTTCCTCCTGAAGGAGTTTACATTGACAATAGATTACAGCTGCTGTTACTGAAAACATGGCATTATACCAAGGAAAGGGAAAACAGACTCGAAAACTCGAGTCACATGGCCACACCCCTAAAACTTGAGTCACATGACCACACCCCCAAAACTTGAGTCACATGACCACACCCCCAAACTTGAGTCACATGGCCACAATCCCAAAACTTGAGTCACATGACCACACCCCCAAAACTTGAGTCACATGACCACAACCCCCAAAACTTGAGTCACATGACCACACCCCAAACTTGAGTCACATGACCACACCCCCAAACTTGAGTCACATGGCCACAACCATATAACTTGAGTCACATGACCACACCCCAAAACTTGAGTCACATGACCACAACCCCCAAAACTTGAGTCAAATGACCACACCCCCCAAAACTTGAGTCAAATGACCACACCCCCAAAACTTGAGTCACATGACCACAACCCCAAACTTGAGTCACATGGCCACAACCATATAACTTGAGTCACATGACCACACCCCCAAAACTTGAGTCACATGACCACACCCCTAAAACTTGAGTCACATGGCCACTCAATGTGGCCATGGTCATGTGACTTGACCCCAAGTCATGTGACTTGAGTCACATGACCACACCCCCAAAACTTGAGTCACATGGCAACAACCCCAAAATTTGAGTCACATGGCCACACCCCTAAAACTTGAGTCACATGACCACTTGAGTCACATGGCCACACCCATAAAACTTGAGTCACATGACCACTTGAGTCACATGGCCACACCCATAAAACTTGAGTCACATGGTCACACCCCTAAAACTTGAGTCACATGGCCACACCCCCAAAACTTGAGTCACATGGCCACACCCATAAAACTTGAGTCACATGGTCACACCCCTAAAACTTGAGTCACACCCCTAAAATGGTCACACCCCTAAAACTTGAGTCACATGGCCACAACCCCAAAACTTGTCACCTGACCACACCCCTAAAACTTGAGTCACATGGCCACACCCATAAAACTTGAGTCACATGACCACACCCCAAAACTTGAGTCATATGACCACACCCCCAAACTTGAGTCACATGACCACACCCCCAAAATTCTGGGGGGGTTCTACAACTCCACAAGAATGAACATACTATCAACGTGGTTGTGAACCTGTCACCATGCTAATGTTAGCATTTAGCTCACACTGCAAAAACTGAAAACATCTTGTTTTTAGTACAATTACTTCTATATCGAGTAGAATTATCTGTGTGACTGTGGACTCTTATTGTTGTTCAAATATTTTCTCACCACAGAACAACAACAGGTTCCATCTGACTTTTTTAAAAATTCCTCCCCTCAGCAGCAACAGTGCTGAACTCGGTGCAGCCTCAGCTGCAGACCAGCTCCCAGACGGTGTTCCAGCCTCAGACCACCTCCTTACAGCAGGTTCAGGCTGCGATGCAGCAGGTGACGTCTCAGCTGACGCAGGTGACCAACACGCCGGTCACCGCGGCTCTGGCTCCGGCCCCGGCGGCGGCGGCGGCGGAGGCCCCGACGGCCTCCGTCGCCACGCCCGTGTCCCAGTCCAACATCTCCATAGCGGCGCTGCAGACCGCCGGACTCGCCATCAATCCTGCTATCGTAAGAGTGCAAAGATTTACCGCTGCTCCTGCGAACTCCGCACCGCTTGTTTTCCTCATGTTGTGATTCTTCTGCTTCAGATCAACGCGGCTTCCCTCGGAGCGCAGCCACAGTTCCTCAGCTCCCTCACCTCCACCCCCATCCTCACCAGCGCCATGTCCGGCATGGCTGGCATCACCAGCCAGATCATCACTAACGCCCAGGGCCAGGTGGGTGACAGCTACAGGTGTCTGGTATTACACAGACTGGACCTACACTACAGGTCAAACGTTTTAGAACACACATTTTTACATTTTTATTGAAATTTCAGCAGTTTATTCCAATGAATAGATTTATTAGAGCCCTATATATATGTTACTGTATATATGACAGGAGAGAGTTGCTGTTTAAAAAACACTCAATCCACAGAGAAACATACACAGCCTGTATTCAGAAACTGTGCCTTAAAACAAGCAGTCATGACTTATGTGAAGTTGTGATGTCACTACTATACAGTCACCACCAACAGCCATTTAAAGAGGAGGAGGAGAGGCGTAGAAAGAAACTTCAAATCTTGTTAGGGATGTTAAAATTCCAAATAAAAAACAGGAAAGTGTAGAATATGGGACATTTAAATGGTACAGAAATAATCAGTTAACTACCCAACGACCCAAAAAAGACAGATTTGAATTATCAGGAATCAAGTAATAGTTAACAACTTAGACTTACAGCTTTTCTGCAGTAATAGACTTAAATAAACCAAGTTTCTCTGGTTAATTAACCCCCGTCTGTATATCAGCATGGATGAAGCCTGATGTCTGGCTCTTTTCTAGGACTAGAGCTCTAGAGCTAAGCAGAACCCCATGATCTAGACCTAGTTAGTCAGGAGTTCATCCTACAGCAACATAATCCACATCAGACCATCATCATCTGTCACATGACACATTAAACTAGGACCATTTAGAGAAAAACTGATAAATCAACGTGTTTTAACTCTTCCCGGTGATGTATAATGCATTTCCCTTCATCTACCCTGCAATCCTTCACTGCAAAAACTGAAATACAGGTGAAAATATCTTGATTTTGGTACAATTTGTCCAATATTGAAAAGAATTATCTTTTTCCACTTGCAGATAATTTTGCTTGTTTCAATTCTTAGTTTTTCTTTTCTTAAATTAAGACCAAATGAACCCAAATCATAAAAAAAATTAAATAAGCAAAATTATCAGTGAGCGGAATGAGATAATTTGATTCAATATTGGATTAATTGTACCAAAAACAAGATATTTTCACTTGATAATATTTCAGTTTTTGCAAATAATTACTCAGTTAACAAAAACTGAAATTTTAACAGGTGAATATATCTTGTTTTTGGTGAAATTAGCCCAATATTGAGAAGCATTATCTTATTCCACTGGCTGATATAATTATAATTAATAAGTTAATTAGTCTTATTTTCCTAATCATCTATTGCATAAGATATTAGACATGGTAAAAATGTTTAGAATGTTTTTATTAGTTAATAAAATGCTCTAAATTATAGATATATTTGTAAAAATGCTATTAGACTACATAAATTTGCATTAGGAATTTACCATCTTTACATATTGTTGCCATTTAGAAACAAATGTTTTTTAGCACATTAGAAAACAAAATTGAAATTGTAAAAAATTGTATGCCCTTCAAAATAAAAGCCTTCCTTTTCACACATAACTGTAAAAATTAAAGCTCTTTAGAGAAATGAAGATAAGGGCGTCGTTATATTATCACTATGGCAACGCTAGGCAAGAAAAATAATGAAATAAGCAAAAATATCTGCCAGTTGAATAAGATAATTCTACTCAATAGGAATAATTGTACCAAAAATAGGATATTTTCAGAGTTTTTTGCAGTATTCTACTGTATATTCAGCTACGGTGGATCCGCCTGTCGTATACACCATCCTTACGCTTGTAGCAGTGTTTCATTATCCAAAAAGAAAACTGTGACCTTTGTCAGACTCAGAGCATAAGGCCGTCTCTATGAAAACTGATTGTCCTCTCAAACGCTTCCATTAGTCAATCTTATCGTTATCGCAGCTCGTTGGGAGTTAGTAATGCAGCGTTTAATCTCCAAAGACAAGATTTCATTCCAGGCTAATGGGACACACTCATTTCACCATGACAGGTCTTTTAATGATCTCGGGGGGTTTGAATCGGAATATCTCACATGTTCCCAGGTCATAGGAACTCTGCCGCTGCTGTTGAACCCCACTTCTCTGGCCGGAGGGGCGGCGACCCCCGCCCTCCCCCTCCAGGGCCTCCAGGGCCTCCAGGGTCTCCAGGTCCAGACCGTGACCCCCCAGCTGCTTTTCAACACCCAGGGCCAGATCATCGCCACCGTAGGGAACGGACCCGCCGCCGTCACCACGTCTGCTTCAGTTCTACCAAAAGCTGCCGCTGCTCCGGTGGTTTCTAAACCAAGCACACAGGTAGATGAACAAGGATCCACGAGGTTTTTATTCAGAGGTTAAGAAATGATCCTGTCTCACTTGAAAGATGCATGATTTATAAACAGGACTCAGTTATTTGGCAGGAAATTAATTCCTGAAAGGTGAAAATATCTTGTTTTTGGTACAATAAGTCCAATATTGAGTAGAATTATCTTATTCAACTGGCAGATAATTCTAATTCTTTTTTTATTTTAGTCAATTTAATCTTGTTTTTTTTAATAAAAGGTTAGTTTTTGACCCAAATCAATAAAAAAAACTTGCAATAAGATAAATTATCTGTCAGTGGAATAAGATAATTCTACTTGTAATAAAAGCTAAAGGTGCTGAAAAACAGTATTAGTTGTGTTAGTTATTGCAACCAGGTTATTTTATGTTATTTTAAAGGCCTATTCTTCAATTTTCCTGCTATAAATGATAATAAATATGAATTTATTGTTTTATTTATTGTATTTAAACCTGGAATCAATAAATCTACAACATGTGAGGCGACTACAGAAGAGTCAGAATCTATTTATGTTGATGTTATAGAACAAATATAGTTAGAAAATTACAAAAATGTGTTTTACTACATAAATAAGTTCAGTGATTAATAAGATAAAAGGTCAAAGGTCAATTATTTGTCCATAAAATCATAGAAATCGCACGAGGATCATTATAGAACATGAAGAATATATTCTGTAAGATGTTTATTATAAAGGAGACAATTAAATAATCACACAAATCTAAATAGTCTCTACTACTGATATTATATTAAACTATTTTATTATTGTATTGATGATGTTTTACTACAGATAAAATACTTTATTTAGTGTTGGAGCTGAATTTATGAATAAAACTATTTTTATTTTGTAGATTTTATCAGGTTAAAGGGTTCAGTTCTTTTTTAAATTGCATTTAACAGGTTATAGATCACATTAACTCATTTAAGCCCAATCTTTACTATCACCACTTGCAGAAATATGCCTATAAACAAAGAAATATTCATCCCAAGTTTAAAATTCTTTTATTCTACAGATTTGAACAATTAAATAAACACATGTCAGGGTTGAAAATCATCATAATCTAAAGAAAATCACCTCTTTCTGGGAGGGTTTGTCTTTCTTATCATGTTACTGAGAGAAAAATAGACAAAGACGTTTGTATTATCCGTATAAAAAGTGCTTTATAAATAAAGATTGATTGAATGATAGTTACTGGTGGGTTTAAATGGGTCATAAACACCTGGCCATATATATTTGTCCCTTCCAGGCTTCGGTAACAACCGTCACTCAGTCTCCAGTGGTCATCGCCCCCCAGCCGTCCATTCTGAAGACCGCCGCCGCCGCGCTGTCCCCCGCCGTGGCCATCACCTGCGGAGACATGGCCAAAGTGGGCCATCTGGTCGGCAGTACGTACCCTCGCATCTCACATCCTATTAACCCGCGTTAACCCGGCGGGTATTTATAACCCGACTCTCCACGCGTGTAGAACCCCAGCAGGTCGCCGGCGGCGAGGAGGGAATCAACCTGGAGGAGATCCGAGAGTTCGCCAAAACTTTCAAGATCCGCCGGCTGTCCTTAGGGCTCACTCAGACCCAAGTAGGGCAGGCCCTGACCGCCACGGAGGGTCCGGCCTACAGCCAGTCGGCCATCTGCAGGTACAGCACTAACCTCTTTATAAGATACACCACCTTCAAAGGGTCTAGAACACACAGTTTTACATCTTTATTGAAATATAAGCCGTTTAATTCCAATGGATACATGTGATAGGAAAAGACTGAGAAAGTCATTTGTATTCTAATGTATTAGAAGTTTATTTTTGTATTGAGAATCAATAAAAATGATTGATTAATTTCTCTTTATAAGGCATCAGTGGTGCATTAATGACAGGGTTTAAACAGTGCATTTAGCATTTCAATTATTAACCTGGTTTGTCTATAATAATAAATCCCACTCGTAATGAAAGTAAAATATTAACAGAGGCGACTTAATGTGACCTCATCAGGCTCAGTGGGATTATTACTGAACTTTAGAAGAGCTGAGAGTTGAGTTTATAAAAGCTGTAGCTTTATATTAACCCGTTAAACTCCAGGGTTCCCCTCAGATTACTCCACTAATCATGTATAAATATAGTGAAGCTATACATCAAATTAAACAGGAGAAACTCCACTACAAGCACATATAAGTCATATTTACACACAGCAAACACAACTCCAACACCAAGCTAATTAATTAACAAATATGAAAATCGGTATACGATCATAAAGCCAACCCACTCGCCACATTTTGATGGCTAGCGCTCTGATACTTCATGTTACACACACAAATGACGTCTCATATGAAAGCTGAGACTGTGACGAGTCCAACGGTACCATCAGTGTAGCTTTATGATAAAATATCAGTAAACTAGCAGCCAAAAAACACTACAGTAAAAAGTCGCTTGTTTGAAGCGACGAACAAAAAATGTGTTTTTTTGTTGCTGTTTTGGGATGAAAATGTTTATTTGAGATCAATAAATGGTCGTTTAGTGTCGACCAACATCTCTGTGTTTATTCCAGACATACTCTACTTACCATGGGTATGTCCTAAACCTAAAAAAGGGCTGGAGGTCAAAGGGTTAAGTGGACAAGTATGAGAGCGGCCTTAATATTCTCAGCTAAATCTAAATCTAAAAACATCAGTCTCGTCTGATGGAATTAAACACGGTTAGCTGAGGTTTTTTTTTTTCTCCCGCAGGTTCGAGAAGCTGGACATCACCCCGAAGAGCGCCCAGAAGCTGAAGCCGGTGCTGGAGAAGTGGCTCGCCGAGGCCGAGCACTGGAACCAGAAAGGCCAGCAGAACCTGATGGAGTTCGTGGGCGGCGAGCCGTCCAAGAAGCGCAAGCGACGCACCAGCTTCACGCCGCAGGCCATCGAGGTCCTGAACTCCTACTTCGAGAAGAACGCCCTGCCGACGGGCCAGGAGATCACGGAGATCGCCAGGGAGCTGAACTATGACCGCGAGGTGGTGCGGGTTTGGTTCTGCAACCGGCGACAGACGCTGAAAAACACCAGCAAGATCAATGTCTTCCAGGTCCAGTAGGAACGCCCGGAAGAGGTGTTTGGGAACTTTTAAGCCCGTGATACGGCTTAAATCCATTGAGATTGAAACAATATGAGAAAATGAAGGGAATTACACGTATTTTAAGCCTTATTGGAAGAGTACTGACATAAGTTATTAAGTTTTAAGGCTGTGTATGTGTTCACTACATGTGTGTGTGGTGGGTACTAAGTCAAACTGCATGGTCCTCTTATCATATACAGTGGTAATACATTAATGATGATGTTGAACTTTTATACAAGTGGTTTTCTAGGCTCCTCCCCCTCTGGTTTACATTAAGTCCCATTGATTTTAATCATATAAATGTCACTTTGACGGAAACTAAAAGTGTTAAAGTCGTCGTTTGGCACAATAACGGATGTTAAACTTGATGCTTTTGGAAGTTTTGAAAAATTTGCTGCTGGTTTATTTTATAATTACATGGTGTTTGTACTGTAGGAGCAACTCTCCAAACATGAAATATTAAGAAATGAAGCAGAGTAGGCAGTGACCTCTAACCTACATGTAGCTATGGCAACCCGTTTAAAGGCTGAATTTACCATCTTCGTAATTACATTTTGAATAGTTGCATCTTTCATTTAAGATATCTGTAATGTAACTGTCTCATCTTCTATACCTGCTTATTCCTCATTAGGGTCACATGGTCTGCTGCAGCCAATCCCAGTGCGTTACGGTGAGAGTCTCCAATTAACCTTTGACCTTGCTGTGAGGCAACAGCACTAACCCCTGCACCACCGTGTCGCCCCTGATGTAACTGTAACTAGTGGAAACAACCTGTAGTTCAGTTTTGACTATAGACACGACAGAATTACAGATATCTAAATGACGTCAGGTGACACGGTGGAGCAGGGGTTAGTGCTGTTGCCTCACAGCAAGAAGGTCACAGGTTCAAGACCTCCTTGGTCCTGGGTCTGGGACCTTTCTGTGTGGAGTTTGCATGTTCTCCCTGTGTCTGGTGGGTTTTCACCAGGTACTCCGGCTTCCTCCCACAGTCCAAAAACATGCTGAGGTTAATTGGAGACTCTAAATTGACCGTAGGTGTGAATGGTGCATGTGATTGGCTGTATCCCTGCCTCTCGCTGTAATGCGCTGGGATTGGCTCCAGCAGACCATGTGACCCTAATGAGGAATAAGCAGGTGTAGAAAATGACTGACCTCAAACCTGCAGATATCTGTAGGCATAATGAAAGTTGTAGATATCTCAAACATGCATGATGTTTCTCTATTCTCTAAAAGTGGAGGCATTTCAGCAACTTCAACACATCTGTAATTACATCACTGTCTAGGTGTCACTACATTTCAGATAACTCTAATAATAAAAATCTCCAGTTACCTAGTTATCCAGATATCTATAACTTCATTTTGACTAGTCCTTATTCCACATATAGATATCTACAACTTAAAAGGGACTTTCATTGTGGTGAATCAAAGATATCTTGAACTGGAATTATGACTCGTCACAATCAAATTACAGATATCTCAAACTGGAATTATTGGTAATTCAGTTACAGATATCTGTAATTTACATAGTCTGGAAGTGAATTGTAGATAAGTGTAATGACAAACCTCATACACATGAATGATAAAGGTGATTTGTCCTATGAAGACTAGTTGTGGATATCTGAAATGATCTTTGTGACTAAAGGACAAACTGAATAACAGAAATATCTGCAGCACATATCCACACTGACGTTAAAACGGCTCGACTGCAGCAATTGTTTTCGGGACAATTCAGTTTTTTGAATTTAAATCTCCATCTCTGCATGTTTGGCTTCGATGCTTTGAATGTTTCCTTCAGCAGCTTGAACCACGTCCATAGAAAAACTCAGAGAAACTGTCCACGGACAAAAAAAAAGGCCACAACTGTCGACATATTCTTGTTTTTTAACGCTTCATTCGTGAGTATACATGTGTTGTATGTGTGGTGACACAAATGAATGTGAGTTCACCTGTTTTTACATCTGTTTAATGTGCTAATGATACTCTGAGAGTATTCTGTGTTTTCTCTTTGTTCCTTGTTGTAACTGTTATTATTTTCTTTGTATCCCAAGTTAGATTGAGTATAACTTTTAAAAAAAAGGAGCTTAATTGGCTTAAAAAGCTCTTACCTGATGCATTAGTGTTTTTTGTGCTTCCTTAATCTTAATACAAATCAAATTGATTAACAGAATTAGATTTATTTGAAGAACTGTTCAGCTAAGGAAGGTTTTTGGTGTTACATGTGCTACGACTTTCAATTTGAATGAGTTGAGTGTGTTTGCATGTGCATATGGAGTTTTTTTTTCCGTAGAAACAATATAATGGCAGTTATTTTTTAACCTTTTGGCAATTCTTCAAGAATGCTTTGCACTTTAGAGACAGCAGGAGGAGTAAAAAAGAAAAAAAGGGTCACGAGTGGTTTTGTACAGTACAAGGTTCCAAGTTATGGTTGCGAGAGGATTTTAAATTCTGTTTCTGTTCTGTTGACGGTGAAAAGTTTGGCGAAAATGTAGCAAGGTTAAAAATGGCAGTCGTCGAAATGACAAGCAACACTGATCATTAAGATTAATGTGCTTTTTTTTTAATGCAGATGAAATATTACAGCTAATATGCATTTATCACATTTAAAGAAATGTTGTCAGTGACACATTAAACGGTGCATTTCGTGTTCCACCACATATTTGCCTTTTGAGGAGGCGTATTTTTCAGTGGACATACACCTTAGACGTAAGAGTAATCGATATTGCAGAAGTCTTGCTTTAACATGTTCAATATGGGAAGACAATATATAATATTGTTTAACAGCCTATATACTAAGTTATAAATAGAGAAAAGATCTAAATTAGATTAATAAGATATCATGTATTAGTCATTTGACTCTGCAAAGCACATACAAAGTTCAGGTCTTTGCGAGATGGAGGGGAAGGTTTTTGTCCTTTTTTTGTCAAATAAATCAAATAAACCATGTCTTTATTAATGAATCTGCATTGTTGTGTGTTCATATAACCCTTTGTTTGTTTCTTTTGAGTAGCTGTAGTGGAGGAAGTATTTATATCCTTTACTTAAATAAAATGACTAGCAATACAAGTAAAAATCCTACTTAAGTAAGAAAAATGTACTTAAATTGCTAAAGAAAAAGATTATTAATACATATGTCTTACAATACTTTGTAAGACACCAATGGACTAAAAGGTTGAAATCACTAGTTTCATCTTCCAAACTGTTTTATTTTGAAATGTAGTGAATTGGAGGTGTCAAATCTTTAAATTCCCCAAAATATTAAAGAAGAAACTCCCTTTAAGCTACTATATAAAGTCTACCAGGTCACAATTTGAAGTTCATCCTCGTACATTCTGTAACACTGAAGATAAAACATTAGAAGAAACTACAAGTTTTGGTCAGAAATAACATTGACATTGGTTAAAAGAGATGTTATCCCATTTATTGATATTGATTCTGTATTATTTTACATTGATAATTTGAAACCTGATATATCTGGTTTGGTAAATATTATTTTAATGGGTAAATATATTCATTGTAGTAACTGGAGAAATAGCAAAATGTCATTTAATTAGTTTTTAAATGATTAAAATAAAATAAGAAACTAGAAATATCTATAAAGATGTTGTTTCCTGCTTTTTTTTTTACTCATTCACTGATTGCTATGTGATACTTGCACATTATAAACACCAAAAATATTATTTCTTTAATATATTACGTCAACATTTGTTTCACAAAAGTAAAAATCGAAATAAAATAAAATAAAATAACCCTATGTATTATCAGGTAGAAGCGGTAGGTGGCGGTAATGAGCCCGGATGGTCACTACTAACATCCGGGTAGGACGAAGAAGAAGGAACGAATTTGATTGGTCGCTCCAACTTCTTCTTCTTCGTCTCCTTTTTCTTCTTCTTCTCGGCTTTTTTTTAAATACCAGTTTACAAGTTGCTTGTACACAGTGATGGTTACTTGTTGATTTAGACATTTTAACTTGAACATGACTTCCTGCCGACACTGCCAGCTGTCGGCAAAAGGAGAAGGAGAAGCAGGAACAGCAGAACGTCCACTTCTCGATGTCAGCATCTAACTTTATTTGACGGATATGAGATAAAATGATCATAGCTAGCTGCTAACTGGATGTTAGCTCACTACAGTCTGCAAAAGCTTAATATTTACAGTCATATCAGAGGATTATTCTATACGCGCTCATGCTTTTAGGTTGCGGACAGTCCTCGTTACAAGTTCGATGTTATTTTGAGTGAATGATTTGTGAATAAAATGTTTATTATAATGTTAAGTACATGATGCAAAACAAACGCTTTACAAAGGTTTTGACTCATTGACTCATTTCTGAAGTTCAGAATACAGTTAAATAAGAATAGAAGGATCATCATGCTGTCATACTAATAACTATTTCCACTGTAAATAATAAATCTGATGATTAAAATATAGTTTTTTCTCTTTACATCAATATAACAGCTGATTCCAAGCTTTGTGTGTATTGTGCATCATTTACACTTTTACTACAAGGTTACGCTAAGTATTAATGAGAATTCTGTTTTATTCCAGAAGATATTACCTCAGGGATATGAGCACTTGGTGTGTTCCTATGAGGAGACGGCGCCGGCCCAGTTCAGAGCGCATATTAAACTGAAACTGACCTCAGAAGATGAGGTCCACAAATGGCTGGAAGATTTCCAAGCCTCCTCTGGGCTGACGTGGAGGAAATCTAAAACATATCCAAACACCGGACGTTACAACGCCTACAGGGTGAGTCCAACAAATAAAATATACATGCTGTTAAAGTATAAACATGATCTAAACTGATAGAATTGAGATGATAATTAATAAAAGATTAACAGATTGCATAAAGTGCTTGTTTATAGATATCCACTGTGTCCAAAACTGTCGCTAAAAAACTTAAGTTTGCAGGAAGTTTGTTGATCAGTTGATTGTTGAATGTAAAATATTTGTTTAATATCTATTTTCATATGTTTTAGGTGGATTTAAGGTGTCATCACAACACTTTCCCCAAAATAGCTGTGAAAAAGACCAAAAACACGTCATGCGGCGCCACCATGTACTTAGTCCTGAAAAGGCACACACTCAGCCAAGACAGGAAGTCCAGGTAATCAGGATGAGATCAACCTTCATCCATCCTCTGGGTTTAGATGACTTTATCACAGAAGCCATACATAAAAAAACCTAATATTCAGAAAGTGTTTAGGATTCTAATATATATAAAAACATGAAGAAGGCATTATCTAGAAAGGCATTACTGTCTAATTGAAGATTAATATACATCGTATGGGAATAGAATCATGTTATTAATCAAACATCCTATTGCCATAGACCAGTGGCAGCCTGTGAGGAGACAAATATGCTTGAATAGTCGCTAAACTTTCCCCTGATGCCACAAAAGTGAGTTTCTTTAGTGGGAGGTTTTGTCAGTAAGGGGGCGGGGCCAGGGACCTGTCAATCACCATGTTTAATCACTGAATATGATGGGTTGGATGGCTTTGGATTGTTGAAGTGAATTGTCTTCGAGCAGGTGAATGTTGTGTGAGCGGATTCGGTGCATGCTTAATCATGTTTTTCTCCTCACAGAGTAAATTATTGCAGGATAAAATTTATTGCCTGAATTTCTCACGTGATTTATGACACGATTCTATTCTGGCGTTCCCAACGCTGCGTAAAACATGGAACTTGGAACAGGTTTGTGTGAGAGTCACTAATAATTGGTTCTCCTGTAGGTCTGAGGATCCTCACATTAAGGAAGGCTACCTGTTGAAGGTTAATCTGAAGAATGAGCACAACCACCTGTGCACCGACGTCGTGCAGAAACGCGACGTGTCGGGAGAGACCGTCGCCAAACTGAAGACGCTGTTTGTGAGCGGCCACTCGCCCTCCTCAGCGCTGGATGTGATCAGATATGATCTGCAGGAACAGGAAGGAGAAAACTACACCATGGCTGCTGCAGACAGGTCCATCTGCCCTGATATTCAGTTTTGTTACAGGTCAGTAAAACGTGTTGGGAACGTGCAATAAACACACACACACAATTGTTGTGTTCAAGTTGTATTCCTTTTTTGTTTAATCATGTAAAAGTCTTGGAATTTCAGTCTAGTTTCAGTCGATAGTCTTAATTTTTAGTCCTTGAAAGCAGATATTTTTGAATAAACATTAATGTCAATCTAGTCAAACCAATAGATTCATTTTAGTCTCGTTCATCTCACAAGGTTTGTGTCGTTATTACCTGATTAAGTAGAATTAACACTGATTATGTCTCTATGAGGTAAATTTACATATTGACCCAGATTCAGCTACGACGTCTCAGATCAGTAAAACTAAGTTTATCTTTCATTGTTAAGTGTGTTCCAGGCAGTAAAACCTTTATTTAATCATAGATGAACATGTCAGTGTGATGTGTGTGTGTGTGTGTGTGTGTGAGTGTGTGTGTGTGTGTGTCTTTTAAAAGCATTCATCATTTTGTGTTCATGTTGGTTTCTTTGATTAATTTAACATATATAATCCACCTAGAATATAAAACTAGTTAATAGCAGGTGTTTTTAAGAGAGTAAAACTGTCTGGTACCAAGTTTTTAGGGTTACACCACATGACCCTTTTATCCCCTGAAGTAGATTTTGTCATAAAAATGTTAATAACAGTCATTTTAAGGGAACTGAAGGAATCAACGCTACACAGTCGTCCATTCTACATATAAATCAGACCTGATGCTGTGTTTTATTTCCTTGCAGGCTGTACTACAAGCTTTTCCAGAGAGCCTTCTGTTCTCCCTCACCGGAGGAGATGCTGGTGGATCTCAGCGACCGACTCCTCCAGTTCAACCTGCTGCAAGGAGACACCAGCGCCAAAATGGAGAGAACCGGAGAGGGTCAGGTGGTGGTGGCCGTGTGCACGCCGCTCATGAAGCGGGTTCACGCCAAGCTCAAAGAAAGCGGAGAAATCGTCTTTGTGGACTCGTCGGGGAATTTCACCCGCCGGAGCCACCGGATATTTCTCCTGCTGACCCACTCCGGTTTACCGCTGGGGGTTCTGGTCACGACATCGGAGACCCAGTCCACCATCACCTGTGGCTTCCAGCTGCTGCAGACCCTGCTGCCCGGCGGCAGCTTCTTCGGACGTGGTCAGCCTCACGTGGTCATGACGGAGGACTGCAGGGCGCTGCGGCAGTCCCTGCAGGCGGTTTTCCCCGAGTCCAGGCTGCTGCTGTGTGTCTTCCACCAGCTGAGAGCCATGTGGAGGTGGCTCTGGAGCGCCCACAACGGCGTGGCCAAGGAAGACCGGGTCCACCTCCTGAATTTATTCAAGATCCTCGTCTACGCCGACTCCGTCCCCTCGTTGACAGCTCAGTACAACAGATGTCTGACCGACCCCGTCGCCATGAAATACCCTCGATTCCTCCACCACCTGGCAGAGGTCTGTCACCTTTAAGGCTTTTTATGATGTTTGATCATGATAGACCACTGCTAAATGATCCGTTTTTCTGCAGAAAATGACAAAAAATGACAAATACAATGTTTTCAGACCTCAATCAATGCAAAGAAACAAGATCAAATTCATTTTTAAATAACATAATACTAATGTTTACACTCAAGAATCAATATTTGGTGTAATAACCCTTATTTTTCATCCAGATTTCATGCTCTCCACAGTCTTTACCATTATTCTTTGGTCACTTTATTCCACTCCTGGTTCCTCTTTAGGCAGAATGAGGTTGGAATTCAACAGAAATGGCTGGAATACATGTAGAAATGCTGATTTCTGTTTCTAGAGCTGTATATATATCACTATATAAGCATCTACAGTGTGTCCTGATTTCTTGTCACACCTAAATGTTTCAAATATTAGTCAAAGACGACACACAATGCAGTTTTAAATGATGGTTTGTACTATTCATGGTTCCTGCAGCATCTTAAAAGCATTGAATTCATGATAGTAATACCTTAAAAAGACTTGGAAAAGTCTTAAATTTTGATATCTGGGTCTTAAAAAGAGTGCAGTAGGTAACTCTGTCTGAATCAAAGGTTTAATTTGTCAATCACTATTATTTGGATTAAATAACGTAAGTTTTGTTCTCGAATCTTAGTGTCAGTGTCAGGATGGTTGTTATTTGTGTTTTAGCCGAGATAATTTACCTCAAGAATCAAAGTGTTTTACTTTGCTCGTAGGTCTGTGAAGTAGGTGTTAAGTTGTATATAAAGAAATGAACATTTGAAGCTGAATAATATAAAAATGCTCGGCCAAATACAGAATATCAAACGCGGTTGTTCAGTTTTTGGCTGTTTTTAATATTGCATAATGTTTTTACGTGCCAGAAACAGCAAAATGCTGCAAACACATAAAAATGCTGCATCACAGAAACGAAGCAGAAGCAAAGACTCACCCAGAAACCTGCAAAACAACTGGAACTACTAATTCACTCCACAGTTAAATCCACAAAGAGAACATTTTATGTATTTAAATGTGTTTGATGATCTGGAACACTAAAGTATATAAAGAACGGGGACAACCAGTGTTTTACCTGACTAAATGTTGTATTTAATGCCTACAGGTGTATGGCAGACACGACCAGTGGCCCGTCTGTCTCTGTAATGACCTTCCATCTCGAGGCTACAACACCAGCACGTTGATGGAGAACGCCGTGAAGCTGGTGAAGGAGAAGGTCCTGCAGAGGCTGAAGGCCTACAACGCTCCTCAGCTGGTGGATTTCGTCCTCACCAGGATGGACGAGTACTACGTCCGACAGCTCCTCGACGTCGTAAAGAACAGAACGACCGGACTCAACAGAGTGAAGCCGTTCCTTCATGGAAGCGACGTGGACTGTGAAAAGATTGCGGTGTGGAATATTTATGTGTTTAAACTGTGTTATTGTCAGAAGGTTAATCTCATCAGGTGGTTTTCATAAGGAGGATTTTCTGTTTGCTGCACTGCTGCACTGTTAACTTGGTTCTTGATTTTAAATTTTAATTTTTCCGCTTTTAATCAACTCTTTTTAAATTGCATCTTGCTGTAACTTTGGTTTTTAATTTCAATTTTAAATCTTATTTGATTTATTGAATTTATCTTATTCTAAGATTATATTCAATTTAAATCTTATTTGGATTTTTAATTTATTTAAATTTATTTTTTTAAATTTTTTTTTAAATAAAAGTTTTACTTTTTTTATTTTATATTTTTTATTTCAATTTTTTTTTCAATTTTTTTTCAATTTTATTATCTTATTTAATTTTATTTAGATTTCTTATTTATTTAAATTAAATTTTTTTAATTTTATTTTTGAATAAAAGTTTTGTTT
This sequence comes from Lepturacanthus savala, assembly GCA_030544235.1. Taxonomy (NCBI): domain Eukaryota; kingdom Metazoa; phylum Chordata; class Actinopteri; order Scombriformes; family Trichiuridae; genus Lepturacanthus; species Lepturacanthus savala. Next base: position 4,789,404 of record CM060480.1, on the reverse strand, counting down.
TTTTAATTTATATTTTTTATTTCTAAATTTTTAAATTTTATTCAATTTTATAATTTTGTTATTTTATTATCTTGATGCATTTTAATGGTTTATATAAAGCACTTTTAATTAGCTTATTGTTGGATATGGACCAATCTCTTTATGGAATCATCCAGGAAAGGAATGGAACTGGTCCATGTGCATCCAAAACATAGATATAATATAATATATTATAAGATATTAAAATATTTTATAATACATCCACGATCCAAACACATATTTAAATGTATTTGAATCGTGCTCCTCTTCCTCACTGTGAAAACTACCTGATGAAGTTCAGAGAATCTAAAGTTCTGCGCTAAAATGAAGTAAAATAAAGTAAATAATCTTATTCGCGTTTTATTCCAACAGGTAGACAACTACGTGGTGCGCAGCGCCGCGTGTGAGTATGACGTCAACATGGCGATCGGATGCTGCACGTGCGCCGTCGGAGTCACGGGCGCGCTGTGCAAACATCAAAGCGCGGTGCTGAACACGTTCGGGCATCACGAGAGCGTCCCGCGCGCCGCCACGCCTCAGCTGAGGAAACTCTACTACGAGGTCGCGACCGGTGAGTGATTAACGTTGCCATGGCAACAGATTGGAGAACCGCGTTAATTGGTGACTGTCACCCGGATGTGTCTGTAATAGTAATAAAACATTCAAGGGGAAAATTAACACTTTTGTTGTTGTTTCAAACAATAATTTAATGATAATTTTAGTTTTTTAGTAGAAAATCTCTATATAATCATCTTTTAAACAGCTGTCGTCATGACAACCACATACACGTTGGGTTGAAAGTCACCAATTAACACGATCTGTAGTTAAATCGTATTAAAATATTAATGGATGTGTGATTTTTCAGGTTTGGTCATTCAAGATGATGGGCTGAGAACATTAGAACTGGACACCATCCCATGTGAGTGACCTGGAGGAGTTTAAACAGGGGCTGGAAATCTTTGATTTTCAGAGAATAATTTCTGGAAAAAAGCATGTTCATGAAGGGAAAAGTAGTCAAATCGTCTTTAATGGAGGACCCACGCTTGAGCTCGTTAGTTATAATTAGCTCTGATATTAACCAGCAGACTATTTAAAAAAATAATGAATATATTATATTGATTTTGATGGAAAAATACTTAATTTACAACATCAAATCCTTACATTTGAGAAGTTGAAACCAGTAAATGTGATTTTTTTTTTTAAATATATTTAACAACTACTATAATAAATGACTTAATGGCTTACTACATATTAGTTTTCTAGCTAAATAAGTAAACTTTGAGGAATGAGGGGGTCATATTCTTTTTTTAACAATTAGAAAATGCATTGTTTTATATTTAGCAGCATTTATTTGATATTTCTTTAATATTAACCCTCCTGTTGTGTTTGAAAGTTTGAGGATCTATGAAAAAGTAGTATTAACATTTAATTTTTATTAATTTAAATCTTTTCCCCTTTTAAACTACTGTTTAAATTGTGTCTGGATGCTTTTAATGTTTTATTTAAAATATATTAATGCTTCACAAACAGTGCATTTATGTAAAAAAAATGTAAATGTGAAGTTTCAATATGATGGAAAACTATTGTTTTATATGTTGTCATTTCAAAAGTGGTGAAACATTAAGAAAAGGTTTGAATATGTTTATGAAAAACAATTAAATTATCCTAATTAAACCATTTCCATCATTAAATATTGATGGAATAGTTATTAATGGAGTTAATAATGACATATTAACAATGATTGATAGGTTTTTGGGGGTTTTGGACGTTAATTTGATGGATAATGGACATGAGTCGCACAAGAAAAACAAGAATAAAACAGAAATAATGTAATATGTTCCCTAATCAACAGACCTGACGTGTTCTTGCTGCTCTGTTTCAACCTGAAGGCACATCTGGAGAGCAGCTAGAGACGTCGGTGCAGAAGTTCTGCAGGAGCCTGACGGACAAACTGAAACACGACCCGCAGACCTTCACGGCGCCGATTCGCACGTTTCTGGAAACCTGCGACAGGATGAACGACAGCTCCTTGGCCTCGGCTCTGCTTTGTTTCGGTAAAATGCCGCAGGTGCAGCCGACGGTCATCGCTGTTCAATCAGCCGCCATCGCTAGAAAAAAGGCAGCACTGGAGGAAAGAAGAGCGGCGTTGCCCGGACAACCTCCCAAATGCTCGAGGATGGAGACGCCATATTGAAACGGACAATGCAGGAATAAGTGCACCAAATCTATCAGTGGAAATCACTCATCACCATCTTGCACCGTACTGATGTGTTATTTACACATATTTTCACTATTTCCTGCTGTTTTTTATTGTTATAGTTTGTCTCTAGATAAATAAAATATTTTATCTTGCTTGGTAAATATGTGAACTCGTTGGATTTGGCCACAAGATTCACTGATTTATTCAAAAAGACGGAAATTAACTCAGAAATCCTGTGATAATGTATAAAAAAGTGAATTAATTTTTAATTAATGACTGGTGTTCTGTTGCTGCACTAGTGTTATATTAAAGTATTATAGATAATAGTGAAGATGATGACAGTACAGTGTTATTCATGAATTTAATAGACAAAATTTAATATATAATTTCAAGAACAATTAAAAAAAAAAGGATTTCTGAAATTTTGAGCAATGAAAACATCATTTATTTATTGTAGCAGCTGGTGACAAAGACACAATCTAATATTTCATTTTTTTATTTTTATATATATATTTATATTTTTAATACATTTTATTTGTGCTGTACTTTACATTTTTAAGAGAGGTAAAAACATGAGTCAAACAAGAATAAAACAAAGAATTTAATATCCCTACTGAATCAACACAAAGACTTGGTTTAGTCTTTTTTATTCTTTTAAAAAACACCCTCTTATCTATTTTTATTGGGTAGACAAATTATTTTATTCAAACATACAACTTTTCAGACTTCTTTCACCAAGTTATTACATTCCACATCTCTGAGAGAACAAAGAAAACTGGTCGTTACAACAAATATAAGAGTATTTATAACTAAAATAAAGTGTGACAGTGTAATATTTGTATATGGCTTTTAAATATATATTCTGTCATTTAATATCATCCTAATTAAATCAACACACAGACATGATTTACTCTTTTAGTGTTTTTTCTTCCCTGTACTGGGGGAGACAAACAGTTTATTTTTATTGAAACAACTTTACAAGCATGGACAAAATTCTTTCACCAAGTTAATACATTCCACATCTCTGGTTCAACACTGAGAGAAGAAAGAAAACAACTTGTTACAGTAATTTATCTTATTAGAATGAATAATTTACAACAAATGTCAAAAATATATATAAATAAAATAAAGTGTGAGAGGCGATAAATGATGTAATATAAATAAAACAGAAAAGGGGACAAGTTATTTCATAGAAAGAAATTGAATCTTTCACCTGAGGATTATTGTGTTTTATTTCCAGCCCGATAGGAGGCGCTAATGTAACATTTAAAACACAAACCACCTCTAAAAACCAACGAAGAAGATGCGCCGACCAATCACATGAGTCCGGGGCGTGGCGAAGGCAAAACATTCCGTCGCCATCCTAGGAAACGTGAAGTCGAATATAGATAAACAAACAAAACCAAGCTATTACATCGCATTTAATTTACTCCCCGTGATATATTTGACGTTATTTTTTACAGTAGACATGTATATCGGGGACAGTTTGTTCCCTTGAAGCGATTCAAGCTAACGTCACACTAGCACAGCTAGCTGGCAGGCTAACGTAGCTAACAGGTTAGCTCGACATGTTTATTTTACTGCTGCCGGGGCGAAGGAGCGCGACATGATGGCGTGAAATGTCGCAGTGATAGCAAGTGGCTGCACTTCTTTCACTCAGAGGTGAGTGGTTCGTCTTTATTTGTTAAACTTTACGTGGCCAGATAAATATATTAACGACACATACGAACGATATGGCACAACTCAACATCCACGCGTCTTAACGCTGCGGTAGAAGTACAGACATCGTGTTTATAGAATAACCACAACAGCTCTGCTTTGTTCAGACCTTCATCCTGTTATTAACAAACACGCCAACTTATTTTATCATTGTGTAGTGTCCTTGTTGTAGATTTAAACGCCAAGTTGTTGATTTAACAGACTCGAGTGGCAGTTTCATTTTCATTAAAGCCCAATTAAAGCTGCGCAATTAATTGAATTTTAATCGCGATTTCCATTTGCGTGTCAAACAACCCCCAAAAATCATATAATCCATTAAAAGCCATATTTGAAACTTTATTAAGCAATTTTCCGAGTTCACGAATCTTAGTGTGAGTATATATATTTATATATATTTACTCTGAGATATAGTGAAGTATAAAGTAGCATCACATGGAAATACTGGGGTAAAGTACAAGTACCTTAAAAATTGTACTAAAGTACATTACTAAATGTAGTTTCTTTCCACCACTGCCTAAACTTATTGTTACATATGATATTATTGTGTTTTATGTATTTATAAATTAATATATATAATGGAAACTGATATTTTATTTAGTAGAAGAGGTATAATGTTATTATGGTACATAACACCTTAGATTTGATATCTACATGGCAAAACAACAAATCTGTTTAACATCTCAAACACAAGCACAGTCACTCATACTGGATGAATGCATTGTGTAGCTAAAAAATAACCGTGATTTCACTATTGACCAAAAATAGTTGTGATAATGATTTTTTCCCATAATCCAGCAGCCCTATGTCTAATGCACTTTCTCCGCTGAAGGTTTGTTGGTGGGAAACAGGTGAAACTTTGGCTCGAGTTTTAACCGGAACTGCACTCCTAATCCCGTCACCATGGCGTGGGCCCTGAAGTTGCCTCTCACGGATGAAGTGATCGAGTCCGGACTGGTCCAGGACTTCGATGCCAGTCTGTCGGGTATTGGTCAGGAGCTTGGTGCTGGGGCATACAGCATGAGGTACGGAATAATCCCTCTGTGTCACATCCACTTTTGGCCTGAGCTCTTCTTCTTCTTATGTTACTGCTGCACATGGATGTTTACCAAAATACGTCCTCTGATTTATGACTTAACCTTTGTATTATCTTCCCCTTTTTTCCTCTCGGGTTAAAATAGAGCCAATCTTGTGTGACTCTTTATAAAGTATAAATTTTAACCCAATACTGTTACACCTTTTAAATCACTTTCATTCCAACTCATCCACCTTTTTAATGCTCTAAAACAGAATTTGTATATTGTTTTTAATTATCTATAATTGTGTTGGTGTCGTTTGCTTTGATAATATAATCGTCTAGTGCTTTTACTTTATTTGTTCAGCACTTTTTAACACTGTTAAGAAAGGTGCTATATAAATATAGTTTATGATAAATATTATTAACTCATTACCACAAGTTTTACTCTTCTTTATGGAGTTTCGGGTGAACAGATGATGAACGTATCTGTCTAAACACTGTTTTCAGTTTTTATAAAAGGGTAAATTTGCGGTGAAATCAGGTTTGCACACCTGTAGATTAGAAATTGTGTGTATACATGTTCATATGCATCATCATTCAGTACAATCATGTGACCCATTGCACCAACTAATAGTGGCCGGGGTCAAATTTGGCCCAGAAAGACAAACAGATGGTAGATATTTAAATAAAATACCCACAATCATTGTGCAGCATATTCCCCTACTCTTTTTAGTCTGTATTGTTTTATTTGATGAGGATTTATTCAGGACTTTTATGTTGAAAAGGATATTAATAATCCCTGTTACTGGAAATTTCCCCATGCAGAGAAACTAAGTTATGTAAAATCAATTTAGATTTGCTGACTTGGCTTCTCAGGAGAAATATCCCTCTCATTTTGTGTCTCTTGTTTGGATCATTAACGCTTTTTTATATTTTACTATACAAGCTGCAAAGTGCCCACTTGTTCCTGAAATTTTTCCGTTGAGAGAACCTGATGAGATCCAGACTGGATACCTTGGTATTCAGTAGTGTTGCCCTAGTTGCCGCCATTATAATTAATGAAGTGCAAAGCTAGAGAACACAAAAACACTCGGCCTCGAGTGTTATCTGGGGGATGGAGGGCAGTGCACCAGTCTGATTTTTGTTTATTAACCACTTTGTTCTCATGTCTTTCCTCCAGTGATGTGCTCGCCCTCCCCATCTTCAAGCAGGAGGAGTCCAACCTGCCCCCAGACACCGAAAACAAGATCCTTCCCTTTCAGTATGTTCTGTGTGCAGCTACCTCGCCGGCCGTTAAACTGCACGATGAGACACTCACCTACCTCAACCAAGGTCAGCATGTGGATCCCAGCCCTGTTGTTCTTCTAAGTAAATCTACTGAGGTGCATAACAAGTCAAATGTGTCTGAAAGCTAAATTCAGTTGCCCTTGACTTGGTGCTGATAGATAAGTTATCACCTGGATGACTGATTATTTGTGTTAATACAATGGCGCCAATATAGCAATACTTTCTTATCTGGCAGGTAAGCTTGTTAATGGATCAGGAGACATGTTTTTTCCACAAATATTTTGATGCATCATGGAAGATTATCTGCCTGCAGTGTGTTGTATGAGGTATTTTAAAATGGGCTCTATAGTGATGCCATAGGATGGGAAACATGTTGGTATTGTATTCAATATTCAAACCTTTATTTAAGCCTTGATGGTTATTGAAGTTTCAACAAGATAATTTAGTGTTTTCCATGAAAAATCACACTTTTATTTAGCACCATGAGTTGTAAAATGAATAGAAAATGTTATTACATTATCCTTCTGATGCAATGAGCACACACATTGTAGAGCCTCTATACACCTACGTAGATATTACACTAAAAAACAGAGATTTGCAGCTAGAATAGTCATTTATCACATTATCAAAGTATAGAGTGTATATCTGATTAGTTTAAAGTTATATTTATTGAAGAAAACAGTGTTTTTCTTTCAAAAATAAGGAAAGTGACCCCAAACTTTTAAACAGTAGTCTATTACAACATTAAAAATAGATACAATACATTGTACAACATGAAAATATTCAATCAGATACAATCATTGTGAAAACAGATGCATATAGGAGCCAAACGGCTTGTGAGCAATGACCTAAATTATGAGTAGAAGCCTTTTAGGACCTTATTATAGGCCCTATGTTACTCAGAAGTGAAATAAATGACCAAGCGAGCGGCTGCAAATTGTTGTGTGCTGGCGTGACCGCAGTAAGTCAGACTACCAAGCTGTGAATATCTGGTGTTTTGTGACCGCCTCGAGTCATTTATTGACATGTGGACTCATCGTTTCAGGGCAGTCCTATGAAATTATAATGCTTGATAATCGGAAGCTTGGGGAGCTTCCGGAAATCACTGGTAAGATGGTGAAGGTAAGATTCGAACCTGCCGGTTCATTCATGCATTAAAATGACAACAAAACATTATGAAATCTTCTTGCTTCAATAGATTAAACCTCTGCTTTAAATCCTTCTGTAAAAATACGTCTTTTTTCTTTATTTCCAGAGCATTATCCGCGTGGTGTTTCACGACAGACGGCTTCAGTACACTGAACACCAGCAGCTGGAAGGCTGGCGCTGGAACAGGCCCGGGGATCGAATTCTGGACCTGGGTGAGCACCGAATGGGGAAATACCTCCTCTGCTCCGATTGCTCCTTGATGTATTGTAGTGTAGAGAAATGTTGCTGTGTCTATTAACCATCCAAGATCCATTAGGATGTCGACTGTTATCCTGCAGTGTAAAGAACAAGGTTTAGATGATGTGTTGTGGAGAAGACGGCGTGCATTAACTGTGCATCTCTTTGATAACGGCCTGTTTTACGTTGATTCATTGCAGATATCCCCATGTCAGTCGGCATAATCGACCCCAGGGCTAACCCTACTCAGCTTAACACTGTGGAGTTCCTTTGGGAACCATCAAAAAGAACCTCAGTTTTTATCCAGGTAGCCAGACAACACTGTTCCTGAATTACTTCATAGCCTGTCAGTATTTAATTTATGCATCTGCAGGCAAGAATGACTAATACAACTCTAGCGAATGCTATTAAGTTACTGCTTTCTCTGCTCTATGTTTTCATTCCTGTATACATTTAAATATTATATTGCTTTTCCTTTTTTAAGGTTCACTGCATCAGTACAGAATTTACCATGCGCAAGCACGGAGGGGAAAAGGGCGTTCCCTTCCGCGTCCAGATCGACACGTTCAAAGAGAACGAGAGTGGAGAATACACGGAACATCTCCACTCAGCCTCCTGCCAGGTCAAAGTCTTTAAGGTGAGAAAGATGATGAGGGGGGAAAGAAAACACTGCAGTGGAAAAATGCGTCTTTATTGCAGCGTGAATGACGCCCACATGACCCGTTTCAGCCTAAAGGTGCCGACAGGAAACAGAAAACGGACAGAGAGAAGATGGAGAAGCGGGCGCCGCAGGAAAAGGAGAAGTACCAGGCCTCGTATGAAACCACAATCCTCACAGAGGTTGGCACGTTACTTAGGCTTTTAAAGGTCATTGATTTTAAACATAACTTTATCGACCCTGGAAGGTCAGTGGAGAATAATGTTTGTGTTCTAGGCAGTGAGTCAACTTTAAAAAAGTGTATTAGCTGCTTCCAAGAATTATCTTTATTATCAATAGTTTGTTGCTGATCATTATTTTTCAACAGCACAGTTCAAATCCTCACTTGCTCGATAAAATAATTTCAGATTCACTATCTGTTGATTGGCATATCGTCTTAACTGTTTCAGTTCCACACGTTATTTAAAACAGGAAAATAAAATAAAAGCACAAACAGACTGAGGACAGGGTTCCTGCAGGAGCTTAAAGCCTTAAAAGCATTGAAGTCATGAAATTGGAAACAATAACTTAAAAAGACCTGGAAAAAGTCATGAGTTTTGACTACTATAAGGGAAGTTTTAGTGGAAAAAATACCTGAAAATATTAATTAAAAATCAATAAAGACTTATTTTAAATAATTCTGTTTGCAGTAGTTTATCATATTCACAATGACCTAGTAGTAGGACAGGTGGAGTTCTAGTCCAAAAATATTTTATATGGACGTAGTATGCATTTAATGCAAATATAAATGAACAAATTAAAATAGTTTTACCTTGAATTTAACTTGAGGAACCCTGTGAGGAACAAACTGCAGCATGCAACTGACAGGAGCAGGTTTTTTCATTCATTAAATTATGAATTTAATGCCATAATAACACAAGTGTTGGTGTTTTGCAGTGCTCACCTTGGCCTGAGATCTCCTACGTCAACAATTCTCCGTCTCCTGGATTCAACAGCACACCAAACAGCTTCCCAGTGGCAGAAGGGTATGTGAGTTTAACAGTTTCCATCAGTACTTCAAGTTAATGTCATTTAATTTATTGTAGCTTAGTTAGCCTTAGTGAGTTAGCAAAAAACACAATATTTAGAATATTTTTATGATTGTAACTCAGTGATTCTCAAAGTGGGGTCTAAGGGAAATAATTTAATTTCTCTATAATTATATTATTTAAACACAAAGACAATTACTCTTGGTCAGTTATACTTCTTTGATTTAGTCTGAATTAAATTAGGGCTACCATTTTATTGTCATGCTCATATGTGACAGTGAATTAGTTAAATGTTAAAATAAATAAATGGGGGTATTTACTGACATATTCAGTCATATATTTATTTCAGCCCTTTTGGGGTTTTGGCCTCTTTTCCTACACTTTTGTTATAAAATGTTTGCGTCCGTGCTCTGGTCTTTATGAGTTTAGAAGAACCGTTATCTGATCTCCCTATTCTAACATTCCCTCATGTTTTTTTAGAAACGGATCACCGACCCACCAGCCCGAGCCTGTCGTTCAACAGGTAGCAGATGTGAGTTTATTTCTCCGTTCTGGATTTATTGCCTGGCTACCTCACGCCTCACTGAACCGCTGCATATTAATATTCACTAAGGCAAAAGCTGTCGTCTTGGAGTTAAAACTCTGCCTCCCAGTAGATTCACTGAAACACTGGAGCAGTTCATTAAAAGGAATGAAAATAGCCAAATGACTCAAGGCTTCTGGTTTGAAACTTTGAAGATTGTTGAGATTTTAACCCTGATAATAACCTGCATCAACTCATTACAGATTAATATTAGTGTCTCTCCAGTAATTTCTCATGACCTATGAAAGAAAACTCAGAGATTATTGTGTTTAAATGTTTTGACTTGAATTTCTGTTTTGTCTTCTTCGTCAGAATTTGTTGCCCACAGCGACGCCACCAGATGCACAACAGTGGCTTCTTAGGAACCGCTTCTCACCTTTCTGTCGTCTCTTCACCAACTTCTCAGGTGAAACGAGTCGATTCATGTTTTAATTTCACTTAAAAATTACGACTAATAACGACTGAGAAAGGATTAGCTGAAGCCCGAGAGCCACATCAGCACAGTTTGATCTGAACCAGTAAAAATAAATGTATAGAAATACATGATAAATATTTACATTATTGATTAACCTTCAATTTACACAACAGGAGATAAGAAAGAATAAAAATTAAACATCTCAGTGATTCCATATCCAGAAAATCAAAAGAATATTTAGTTTTTAGGAAGCAGGTGAATTTATCTTTGATCTTTTCAGTCATAAATCATTATAGTTAATATTGTATCCTTTGATCTCTGAAAGATGGTCACTACCTTCTCATTTCTGTGAAGAAACAGGAAGTGATCCATTGTTTTATCACATGTTTGACACATAGATACAACAATGACAAAATTAATATGATAAATTCTGATCTTTTATAATTGTACATATTATTAATATACGTAACTCTTTTTGATACTCATTCTATAGTTTTACTCTGAAAAATGAAGATCAAAGAGACACAACCCACTTGATATCCTTCTCTTTATTTAAAACCATGTTTATTATAAACAGGATTTATTTATAAGTCAAACTATTTTACTTGTTTTTAAATAGACAATATCTAAAAGATGTTAATGTGTTAATGATATTTCAAAGATACACAACCCTTTTATATTATAATGTTTCTCTTTATTTAAAAGCATGTTTAGTACAAACAGCATCACTTTTATTTATAACTCACACTAGTATTTCTATTAAATAGACTGATGCAGGATTTCTTCATCTAGATTCTTCATGTATTATTCTAACGGCTGTTTCTTGAAGGTTAATTATATTATTTTTCTGTGGTGACCAGGGGCAGACCTGTTGAAGCTGACCAGGGAGGATGTGATCCAGATCTGTGGTCCAGCTGACGGGATCCGGCTCTTCAACGCCCTGAAGGGACGGTGAGTGTCACGGCAGCAGCAACATCACGTCGTCACACGAGGCTGAACTCACCAGGCCGTGGTGTTTCTGTTTCCTCTCTCTGTGTGAACAGGGTGGTTCGTCCCAGGTTGACCATCTATGTCTGCCAGGAGTCTCAGCAGGCCAGGGAGCAGCAGCCCAAACACGAAAACGGAGATGCTGCAGCCAACACTTTTTTTGGTGAGTGCATGTTGCATGTGCAAAAGCCTGGGCACACCTTCTCATTCAATGGGTTTTCTTTAGTTTCATGACTACTGTATTTTCCGCGTTATAGACCACACCTGTATATAAACCACATCCTGCAAAACTGCAAACAAAAAGATGCAAAGATTGCCCGAAATTGCAGTTTTCGGCCTAAAACAATAGCTCGTTCAGGCCGAGTTTACACTTCATTTTTCCTATGGATTAAATAAACAAGCTATTTATGACCTGTGTTCCTTCCTGCAGTATATCACGCCATTTACCTGGAAGACCTTACAGCTGCAGAGCTGACAGAGAAGATCGCTCAGCTCTTCAACATCTCACCCAGACAGATAAACCAGATCTTCAAACAGGGCCCCACTGGCATCCATGTGCTAGTTAGTGATGAGGTAAGATCCTGTGATATTGGTGTTATTTTCCTATGATGCCTCCACTGCGATATAAAGACGACACCTATAGAGACTGATGGCGTGTTCCATTGCAATCGGAAGCCGGAGAGATCTGAGTTTAACATTCTAACGTCCGAGGTTTGAGTTTTATTGTGCAAACGAGGAAAACATGGCTGACTACAGATGTTTGAAGGGTTCCCTTATTATTGACTAATTTTCCAGCCATGGAAAACATACGGAAAATAAGAAAAAAAGTCAAATTTCCTGGAAATTATGAATTTATCCTGAAAACCTAAAGTAGCCTATCATGTCATTACCCTGGATTACATACAATCCAATAATAAATAGAACAGAGGTGCATGTTCACATAGATAAACTGGCATTTAAAGGGTTAAAATCTGTAGTTTTGAGTATGAAAGAAGTTTATGAAAAAAAGCATAGAAAAATAATTGATATATAATGATATTTGCAGCAGTTTGTGTGGATATGTTTGTCCTGAAGGTGCAAAATTTATCCAGAGAGTATAAATAACATAGAAAATTGAGAGTTTCTGCAAAGTTTCATGTGAAATTTGAAGCTGAAAAAGTTGACAGTAATACAGAAAAAGAGATAAATCATGTCCTGCACGTTATTATTTCTGCATTTTAACATTTTGCCTTTTTTTTTTTCTTAGATGATTCAAAACTTACAAGACGAAGTATGTTTTGTGTTGGACACAATGAAAGGTATTTAATCTGTTTCTATATTTAAGAGTTTTTTTTCCCATTTCTTTTCTATTCAAGTGTGTTTCTAACATCCTCCCCCATCTTTTCCTGCCAGATGACACTAACGATGGCTACCACATCATCTTGAAGTGAACGCCCGGGCGGGACGATAGCGTAGCCTTGTTGTCCTTCGACCTGATCCAGTCAGCCCCTCTAGAGCTTCATACTCCTCGCTGTTCCTGGAATACGTTGGAGATCCTCCCCCCCATGACGCCTCCTGGAGGCTCCGAGGAGGAACACGCGACTGAAGCCCCCGGCCTCCCCTCACTTACTGTCTTACTTTCAGAGGGAGTGACTCTTTGTTACCGACAGTGACGTAACATTCTCCTTCTCCCACCGCCGCCGCCGTCATCTCCCTTAAAAGTGTTTTTTTTTTTTTTTGTTTTCCTCTGTCGCTTATGTCTCATGAAGAAAAAGAAGTTAGTGGCCCTGCAGCAGCTGCTACTATCACTGTTAATTTGCTGAGTGTCTGGTGTGCCAAAGCGCTGTGCTTCTGAATCAAGTTTGTGGTCTCTCTTTTTTATATATATATATAAATAAAAACAACCAAAAAAGGGAAAATAAAAAAGAATGAAAGTGACTAAAGAGACATTTACCCGGACAGTATTTGGATCCATCTAAGCCATTCTGCAAGAAAACATATGGTAAATTCACACAACCCCAGTTACAATCAGGACATGAAGGGAAATGTTTAGGACTCCATCTGTCCTGTGATTGCGCTGTAAGCTAACAGTGTTTTTTTTTTTTGTTTTTTTGCTGTTTTTCAGACTCTCAAACACTGTTAGAAGTCGTAGTTGTCGTATTTGCGCTCATGGTTGTTACGTATGAATCTGGGATGACAAACTGTTCTGTTAGTGATCACAATGGCAACACCAGCAAAACTGTCTCGTCCTTGTGCTTCCTGTGTCCCTATCGACTTATTTAGCACATCAACATTTCATCACAAAGTGTTTTTTTTTTTAAGTAGATCTTTATGTTTTTACAAGGAATCATGCGTTACGCCGGCAGATTTTATAATCTTTTTAACATACTCGTGTTTCGCTGTCGTTTTTGGGTATATTACCACTTTCCAAATACTAGAACATGTATAATGGTTTGTTGGGCACACCAGAAGCTGCATGTGAAAGCATATAGTTTATGTTTCAATCCATTATTGTACTGCTGAAATCCATAGCTTGACATGTTATAGATGCCCATCTTATCAGCCTTATTAAAATACTTACCCATCTGCTGCCCTGTTACCTGCTGTCTCTGTCCTCCATAATATTTATGTACAATATATAAATGAATTTTTGCTTTTTGTTGTTTAACAATGTGCTAAACCTTTATTAACAGGCTAAAACAGATCAGATAAAGGTTCTCAAACTAGTTAATAGCATTTTAAACCCTTTTTAAGAGTTAATACATAATATATACACAACTGATTTATCAGTTTTTCTCTAAATTGTCCTAGTTTAATGTGTCATGTGACAGATGATGATGGTCTGATGTGGATGATGTTGCTGTAGGATGAACTCCTGACTAACTAGGTCTAGATCATGGGGTTCTGCTTAGCTCTAGAGCTCTAGTCCTAGAAAAGACCCAGACATCAGGCTTCATCCATGCTGATATACAGACGGGGGTTAATTAACCAGAGAAACTTGGTTGGAGCAACTTTACACACTTTATTTAAGTCCATTACTGCAGAAAAGCTGTAAATCTAAGTTGTTAACTAGTACTGGATTATTAACTTATTATTTTTGTACCATTTAAATGTCCTATATTCTACACTTTCCTGTTTTTTAATTGGAATTTTGACATTTTAACAAGATTTGAAGTAGCAAAGAAGCTTCTCCTCCTCTTTAAATGGCTGCTGGTGGTGACTGTATAGTAGTGACATCACAACTTCACATAAGTCAAGACTGCTTGTTTTAAGGCACAGTTTCTGAATACAGGCTGTGTATGTTTCTCTGTGGATTGAGTGTTTTTTAAACATGGGACAGTATTAATACACTCTCTGCTGTCATATATATATATATATATATATATATATATATATATATATATATATATATATATATATATATATATATATATATATATATATATATAATATAGGGCTCTAATAAATCAGTATTCATTGGAAATAAACTGATTAAATTTCAATAAAAATATATGTGTACTTTTGAACTGTAGTAATATATATATATATATATATATATATATATATATATAACGTATATAGAGAGTAGTGGAGTAGTGTATATATGTATGTATATATATATATATATATAACATATATATATATATATAGAGAGAGAGAGAGAGTAGTATATATATATATATATATATATATATATATATATATATATATATATATATATATATATATATATATATATATATATATATACATATATATATATATATAGTAGTGTATTCAGTATATATATTCCTTTGTTGGATATATGTGAAAGCTTACTACAAACATGCACAGTCATTTTGTTGCCATGGAAACTAGCTTTGACAAGACATAATAATGCCATAAACCGTTTTATCTGTTGATTTAACGCTGTAAATCTGTTGGAGTTAAGTTTCTGGTTGGTGTTAAATGCTGTAAAATCTACTCAACTGTTGGTTTCATGTATGTTTTCTGCACAACATGAACAAAGAGGTGGTGGAAGGAAAAAAAGAAAAAGAACACTCCATTTCCCAGCATGCCTCGCGGCCGGGCATGCATGTGATGTCACAATAAGTATATATACGGCTACAGGGAAGAATTTCTTCCTCCATTGTTACATTGTAACAAACGGAGCCGGGGCGAAACCGGGGAGAGAAAATTAAAAAAGGCGTCAATCTCCGGTAGGAAAACCAAAAAAAATAAAAAATTAAAAAAAATACCCTGCAACATCTGACATCTAAAAAAAACGAAACGAACCAAATCCGCGTTAATGCAAAAAAAAAAAAAGAAGACAGCGAAGTTAAAGCACAGCGACTGAACCCGCCCCGGTGAAAGAAAGAGAGAGAAAAAGGGATAAACGAACACAGATGTCAGCAGGATTTCATCTTTGGCTCGAAACATCCGGAAGATAAGACGCTCGTTTATGTTATTCAGAAACCGCAAAAGAAATGTTGGAGAATGAATCGTAATCATATGACGTCCCTCGGTTTTTTTCCTTTTTTTTTTTTTTTTGCATTTCCTCTCTCCAGTCGTCTCCGTCCTTTTAACAGAGAGGCATGCAGCGTTTAAATGAAAGCCGCAGGAAGACGCTTCTCCTCTCGCCGTGTCTCTCCGTGATCTCTCGGTGTGCAGAACAATGAGCATGGAGCTCTGCGAGTAGCCGAAAAAAAAGTGGTGCAAATTGACAATCACGCAAAGCTTCGGGTTGCACACACACACACACACACACACACACTCACACTCACACACACATATATATATAAAGCATCTTTTCATAGGGGCGTTAGAGGATTGATGTGCAGCTCGATTTGGAGAAAAAAAAGGGGAAACGACCTCGGAGCTGCTTGAAAAGGGTCCCTGATTCTACCCCAGGTAAGAAGAGGGTTTAGTATTTCATTGTGTGTGTGTGTGTGTGTGTGTGTGTGTGTGTGTGTGTGTGTGTGTGTGTGTGTGTGTGTAAATGTGTGTGTGAAGACTGGTGAGTATACTGGGTGGTTGAGCCTTTTCCTGTCTTGTCAGTCTGATAAACATCCAACCTTCCACCCCCAACACACACACACACACACACACACACACTCAGTCTGGTCTGGTCAGTTGCTGCATCTACCGTGTGTGTGTGTGTGCGTGCGTGTGTGTGTGAACCCCAGTTTAAACAAACAACCTCATCCACACTTGCACGTAAATGCACCATCAAGTCACAATTGTGTGTAAAACCTCCTGCTTTGCAACAGTCCAACTACTGTATGAAGTCCTTAAAGGAACAGCAGGGTGACTCTTGATTTTTTCTTCTTCTTCTTCTTCATTTTCTTCCTCATCATAAGGGAAAATTAGCTTATCATCAAAATTCAGCCTGTGCTCTATTTGCCCTATTTATCCTGGAGTCCCACTTGCAAAATGACTCATTTTGTTTCAGACCCAGGAGATAAGTCTTCAGTGTGTTAAAGCTCAAAAGAGGAGGGGAAAAACCACGAATTTCTGCAGCGATTTCTGCAGAATCCATGATGGAGTTGCTCCTTTAAATGAGTATTTTATGCTGGAGGTATTCAATCAAATTACGGCCCCACAGATGTCGTCCCTCATATCTCGGTGAAATTACTACGACAGCAGCTGATTCATCATTCACTGTCCACGGAGCAGGATTTGTCTCAGTGTGACATCATTGCTGCTACAGTCTGTCTCGCTGCTGTTTTAGCTCCAGGACTAACTTCTCTTATAGAGAAAAATCCGATTTTTAAAGGAGTGATCCGCAATTTTTCCAAAGCTCATCCTGAAATATCAAATGTTCCCCCTGCTGTTCATACCTGACCATTTAAAAAGTATATTTGAAGCTAATCTGAAGCTTTAATCACCAAAATTAATAAGTAAAGTCTTTTTTTGTGTTTGTTTTAAACTAAAAAACTGATTTTATTACACCCATCACTTACATTATAAGCACATTATTGGTCATGATGCACAGAAGAATTTATTACAGGAATAAAAAAACCTTTTCAATGGTCATGTGGTGGTGGTGTGATGGTTAAAAATTGTGAACTCATCCTTTAAAAGCTGCATTTTTTTCCGCCTTAAAACCACAATTGGTTTCACTTGGAGATGTCCCATTGTGTAGGAATGAAGATACAGCATGTGACATGTTAAAAAATGTGTGTATAGATGGATCACTTGTATGACACAAACAATAATCTAATAATAATAATAATAATACATTATAAACACATATTTAATGGTCAGTATGAACAGAGGAAATTCAGTATTCATTCAGGCACCTGATGGTTAAAAAATTGTGAACTTGCCCTTTTAATGATGTTAAAAGGGCAATGTCCCATTGTGCAGGAATAATAAGAATACAGCATATGACATGGGTTATATTACATTACACTTACATTATAACAGGAAGAAAAAAAGCTGTTTCAATGTTAATTTGGGCACATTTGGTTCAAAAATTGTGAACTCATCCTTTAAAAGCTGGATTTTTTCCACCTTTAAAACCATTTAGAGACGTCCCATTGTGTAGGAATAGAAAAAATGAGAAAATAAAGTGTATAGACGTATTAAATAATTAATTCTAAAGGATTATATTTGTACGAATAAGAGGAGCTGAAGGTTTATAGAAACTCATTTGGATTGATGAGCCCTGTCTGGAGAAGAAGCTGCAAGCAGCATCCTCTGATCTGAAAACAGGCACGATTTAGTCTGACGTTCCTTTTTTAAAAAATCAAAATTTTGCAAAGACGGCGTTTGGCCGTGAACCTGCAGGACGTTACATAACCTCAGATATTATCTATTGGCTCGGTTCCGTTCACCTTGTGTGACCTCTGATGATTGATGTGAAAAAAAAAAAAATGAACGCGAAGCCGCACGGATCATTTGCTTCAAGGCTGTTTTGCAAAAAAAAAAAAAAGAAGAAGAAGAAGTGTTTGTCTAGTTGCCATGGTGATGCTTTTAGACGTTATGATTTCAAAATAGGATTTCTTGTGGATGGGAAAGAAGGAGGAGGAGGTGGAGGAGGAGGGGGGAGACAGGAAATGATGGAGCTGGAATACAGATGAAAGAGAACTGCACGGCCAAACGCTGTCAAGATGTCACTGTTTTTATATTTCATCACTCCACGCTGGTGTGGAGAACCTGACCTCAGACAGGAAGTCTGAGTCTTCAGACTCATCATCATCATCCTCTTGTTGCTTCTCCTCAGACACGGAGTTTCCATGGAGGCGGGCTCGTCCCTCAGCCTCAAACGAAGATATGAAGAGGTGGACAACAGCTCTCCGTTCTCCACGCCGAAGGACTCCGACGATGACATCTCCAGCAGCGACAGCGCCGACAGCTGCGACAGCCTCAACCCGCCTTCCAGCACCGCCTTCACCCGTAAGAAGCAGCGGCAGATTAAAGGAAATACACACAAGCTGCACAACGAGTTCATTAACACAAGAGTTTAACCGCTTCAACCTCGGTTTTCCTGCTATAAATGACAGTAAATATGGGAAATCTCTGCAACCACAAAGGATAAACCTGGTCGGTTTATGTTACTGTGGCAGAAAATATATATATAAAACTCAGATAAATATAGATAAATATACTTCATTTAGAACTCAAATCATGAAAGATTGAAATAAACGGAATTATTAAGTTCAAAGATCAATTATTTGTCGATAAAATCATCAAACCCCAGGTTTATTTTTCAGTTTTCCTGCTATAAATGATAATAAATGTGTAATATCTCTACAACCATAAAGGTTATTATATTTAAACCTGGAATTAAAATAAATCTACATATGAGGTGAGTACAGAAGAGTCATTTTATCAGTTTATGTTGCTGAAACTGAAATAAGTTAAATATCTGCACTGCAAAGTTCAATCATTAATAAGATAAGAGGTCAAAGGTCAATTATTTGTCCATAAAATCATAGAAATCCCACTGAGGATCATTACAGAACATGAAGAATATATTCTGTAAGATGTTTAAAAAGGGGATTAAATTAAATATCTAAATAGTGTTTAGTTGCAGCTACTACTGATATTATATTAAACTATTTTCTTATTGTATTGATGATGTGGATATTGATGATATATATTGATGCTGTAACAGTAACATTGTGTTTTACTACAGATAAAACACTTTATTTAATGTTGGAGCTGAGGTTTAATACTGGGATTTATGAATAAAACTCTTGTATCAGGTTTTTTTGTGTATTTTAACAGGTTTAATTGAGGGGAGTCACATTCAGTGTAATTTGATGCCAGTTGGGACAGACCAGTATAAACCACCCTTTGTTTTATGTAAATATGTACGTTATAAATATTTACACAATCAATTAACCTTTTATTTACCAAACAGGAGAGATGACAGAAGAAAAAAGGTGCAATTTCACCAATATTATTCCACATTCTCTCATTAAAGCAGCAGGTGAAGTTATTTCCTGTCTTATAAACCAGTTACTAGTCAAACCTGTAAGTATTTTATCCTTTGAGCCTGGAAGATTCTCACTGACTAAACAGGAAGCAGAACATTTTAGTGGAGCCATGTTGGACCCTTTAAAGGAGGATATTTTCTTATCCGTGCATCCATTTTTTTCCCCACATTTTTCAAGTGTTAACATTCGTCTTTTTCTCCTTTTTTTGCTCAGCCACTTCCATTCTCCGGCAGCACAAGCCGTCTCCGGGGGGGAAGCGGGTGCGGTTCGACGTGGTGACGGTTTACTACTTCCCGCGGCGGCAGGGCTTCACCAGCGTTCCCAGCCAGGGCGGCAGCTCGCTGGGAATGGCCCGCCACCACTCCTCCATCAGGCACTACACGCTGGGAGAGTTCGCCCGGGAACAGGAGAGCAGCCACCGCCACACGCTGAGGCAACACCTGAGACAGGAGAAACTCAACGCCAGGAAGATGAAGGTAGGAGGTTTAAGGCTGGTGTCATCATTTAGAAGTTAAAACGAGACCAAACTGACCCAAATGCAAAGTTTAATGATTAATAATTAATTATTTGTCCATCGAAATCGTAGAAATCACACTGAGGATCATTAAAGAACAAGAAGAATATATTCTGTAAGGAGATTATAAAGAGTTTTATTCATAAATCGCATGAGAAAACCTCAGCTGTGACTGTTACAGCATCAATAGTGTATGACAGAGAGTATGGACATATTCTAGAAATATAAACATGTAGAGAGTATTGGAAATAAATAAATATACAGATTTTAAATGCAGGACTTGTTCATAAATAATTATTTTATACCAAGTATGTGTTCCACTATTAGAAATGTAGTTGAATTAGAATTAAAACCCTGATACAGCTGCAGAATATAGTTTTATTCATAAATCCCAGTATTAAACCTCAGCTCCAACACTAAATAAAGTATTTTATCTGTAGTAAAACACAATGTTACTGTTACAGCATCAATATATATCATCAATATCCACATCATCAATACAATAAGACAATAGTTTATTATCTTACACAATATATTCTCCATGTTCTGTTTGATTTCTATGATTTTTATGGACAAATAATTCACCTTTGAACTCTGATCTTATTAATTATTGAACTTTGCTTTGCAGATAATTTATTTCAAGATGTTTTTTCCTGATTGGGGTCAGTTTATTCTTGTTTTAAATTCTAAATAAAGGTTTTATTTGTATCTGTAGTATATTATTAATATTCTAACTATATTTGCTCTGTAACAGCAACATAAATTGATTCTGACTCACATGTTATATATTTAATTTAAATAACCTTTGTAGTTTTGGAGATATTCCATATTTATGATCATTTTTGGACAATAGGCCTGGGGCTTGAGTGTATAACATGAACTAATTAACACACAGATGAAGCTGTTGTTGAAGCATCAAGCTAATCACGATGCTGATCAGTGGAGAATCAGCAGCTCGTTATCTAACGGCTCCTTCTGTCTCCTGCAGCTGACGAGGAACGGCACGGTGGAGTGCGCCCAGGCCGACCTGCTGACCCTGGAGGACGTGTCGGACGAGGACCTGGACGTGGACGGCGTGGAGGTGGACGACTGCTTCTTCCTGCAGCCGCTGCCCACCAAACGGCGCCGGGCGCTCCTCCGGGCGTCCGGCATCGCACGCATCGACGCCCGGGAGAAGGCGGAGCTCAGGGCCATCCGGCTGTCACGGGAGGAATGTGGCTGCGACTGCCGCCTGTACTGTGACCCCCGCCACTGTGGCTGCAGCCAGGCCGGCATTAAGTGCCAGGTAGGGACTGTTGGTGTGGATGTAGGTGCTGGAAGAAGGAAGAGGAATGAGTCAGGTGTTCATAAATCTATAAAATATCCCTTTAAGTCATATTTAGAAGTATTTGTTTCCCATTTATTTCATTTAACCACTTAAATCCCAGATCTATTTTTCAGTTTTCCTGCTATAAATGATAATAAATCGGGAATATCTTTACAATCGTAAAGGTTATTTTAATTAAACCTGGTATCAAAAGAAATCTACAACATATAATCTACAACGTTTTACTGCAGATAAAAATACTTTATTTAAATCTTAAAACAAGACTAAACGGACATAAATCAGGAAAAAACAACTTGAAATAAGATAATAAATTATCTGCAATGCAAAATTTGATTCATTTTATTTGAACCTTTATTAACCTGTTAAAATCCTAAACCCCAAGATACGGGTGCAGCATTGAGTTGTCATTTATTACAGGAGAAAACCTCAGCTCCAACACTAAATAAAGTATTTTATCTGTAGTAAAACACAACGTTACTATGATTTGATTCTATAAAGAATCAAATCATAGTAATGATGTGTTTAATCTTTAGTTTCAGGAAACATAAAAGGACAAGGTCACTAAAATAATGAGATTGATTGATGATGGGTTCCATACATCGGTGCATTGATTTAGAAATACTTTACTTCTGATCTTGGTGCATTGATCAATAATCAACGGATGTGTTTCAAATCCTATGTTTCTATTTTGGTCACAGGTTTCATACACTTCCTGTAATAATACACCTAAAGACAGAAATACAATGAGAAAAGGCAAAGAATTTTCTCTTTAACCCCTGATACATATGTATATATGTGTTTATCTGTAGTAAAACACAATGTTACTGTTACAGCATCAATATATATCATCAATATCCACATCATCAATACAATAAGACAATAGTTTAATATAATATCAGTAGTAGAGACTATTTAGAGATTTAATTTAGATTAGAGTTGTTGTGTGAATATTTAATTGGCTCCTTTATAATAAACATCTTACAGAATATCTTCTTCATGTCCTATAATAATTTTTTATTCTAATTCTAAGTATATTTGCTCTGTACAGCAGGTGCTGGTTGTAGAGATATTCCATATTTATTATTATTTATAGCAGGAAAGCAGAAAAATAAGCCTGGGGCTTGATGATTTTATGAAGAATAATTAATCTTTGAACTCTCATCTTATTAATCATTGAACTTTATTAAGTATTTTTTTCATCTCTAGTGAAACTAGATTTCTTTTGACACCAGGTTTAAGTATTTAAGTGTTTAAAAATCCAAGTGAAACTAAAATATCCTTGTTCTTCTCCCGTCAGGTGGACCGGATGTCGTTCCCGTGCGGCTGCTCCAGGGACGGCTGCGGTAACATGGCGGGCCGCATCGAGTTCAACCCGCTCCGCGTGCGGACCCACTACCTGCACACCATCATGAAGCTGGACCTGGAGAAGAGGCGGATGCTGATCCAAGGCGGCGGCGAGCCGTACGCCGAGTCCGACCCCACCTCCTCGCCGTCCTCCACCTGCCCCACGTCCCCCATGTCCTCCGCCGCCGGCCTGGACTCGGAGCCGGAGGAGGTGGAGTCACGCACGGCGGTGGCGGTGGAGGAGCTCCTGGCCGAGCGGGACATCCTGGAGCGGGAGAACGAGACCGCCGTGCTGCACCTGCAGAGCGCCGAGGAGCAGGAGAGGAGGAGGGAGCGGGAGGAGGCCGAGGAGGAGGCTGCGGTGACGGCGGCCGGCGTGGATCAGGTGGATCAGGTGCTCCTGCAGGGGCCGTTCCCCACGGGCGCCACGGTGCTGTGCATCACCGACAGCCAGGAGGAGAGCCCCTCCCACCTCCTCAAAGACTCCTCCTCGCTGCTTTACTACCAGCTCAGCCCCATGGAGCCCGTCGCCTTCGAGACGCTGCCGGCGGCGGAGCAGGAGGTGGCGAGAGAACAGGACGGAGGCGAGAGAGCGGAGGGCAAACTGGAAAGAGGGGAGGAGGCGAGGGATGATAGTCCCGAAGAGGCCGCCAAGTCTCTGACCAATGGGAGGCCTCCGCTCCCCGAGGAGCGGTGCCACCCGGAGTCCTGCTCGGACGGAGGAGTGGACCCGCTGCCTCCTGAAGTTTAGTACGAGCCTCTCTGTCTGCAGATATTTTGCACAATAGCTTTCATCTAGGATGAATAAATTACACACATTTTCACATTTAGTACTGCTATCACTGAGAATGATCACAGGTTGAAATCTCTAGTAATGACTGTCAGTGAGGGGGAGACAAATAGAGATCACGACCGAGATGTGAAGCAGTTACAGGGCAGCGCTGTATGTGACGTATGCGGCCTTAACGGAGAAAAAATAATAAAAACAAAAAAAAACACTTGCGTGTAGGGTTGCAGTAAATTTCCAGAAACTTTCCATGGGAATTCAAGCTCGGGATTTTTGGAAATATCCAACATTTAGCTCTTAACTTACCACCTTGCTACCTACTGTGTGAATACATTTTTATTTAATATTTGCAAGTTAAACATTATGGGTTTGGAAGGTGCTGGATTGTGTATTTGCTGACTTTTATGAGGGGAAACCAAAAAATACCATTAACCACAGTAGCTGAGCAGCTCTCACCTCTACTCTGCTGGTCTGGTATCGACAAAAAAAAAAAGGTAAAGCACCTATTGTTATTTCAAAAATGATGAACTGTCCCTTTAAATCTGGTTGTTCTAGCTAAGACTATGCTACTATATAATTGTGTAAATTTTGGATTTATTCCCGTTAATTCCCATGGAAAGTTTCCGTCTTTGAAAATCCCCAGAATTTTGCAACCCCGCTGGTGTGTAGGAGAACGTAAAGCGAGTCGTGCTTTGTTCATTTTCCAATGCAGAAAACTGAAAAAAAAACAAAAAAACGAAGAAAAAAAACACATGAACGCTGACATCAGCCTTCTGTTCGGTGACGTATAAAAAGCTGTCGACACTAAAACTAAAAAGCGAGAAGCCGATGGCGTAGTTTAGAAACTTCTACTTTGCCATTACAGCAGAAACCCTGTGTGCTGTAGTCAAGCCAAACCAAGGCCTGATATTATCCTCCATAGACCTAATAATCCTGGAAATACTTGTTTTGATTTCTTCTTGTGTGTACTGTATCTGCGTTTGTGCAAAAACGGAGCCGAGGTTGCTGCTTTTTTTTTTTTCTTTTTGTATCTTTATGCACATCGTGAACAGAGACATGAAGGTGAAGCAGCAAACGGCTACAAATGCAGTCAAAAAAAGAAAAAAAACTAGTTTACCTGTAATAGTTGCAAATGCCTATGATATTACTTATTATTTCTTTGAGTAACGTGTCTTTTTGTGGATTAGATACTGTTGGGTTTTTTTTGAGCAAGCTGACGTCCTCACAGCCTTTGCTTCTTTTTTTAATTTTAATTTTATTTTTTATCATTATTACGATTATTTCTTTTAATACTTCTAGACTGTAACACATAAAAAAAAAAAGCGGTTCGGATGTCGGATATGAAGAAAAATAGCATTTAAAGAGTTAAAAGGAGAGAAAAAAAGCTACGAAAATGATGTGACGTCACTAATTTATGAAGCAGATTGACAAACACCCTGAATTTGTATATTTTTTTTGTTCAATCTGCGCGTGTGTGTGTGTGTGAGGGAGGTAGAAAAGGTGTGTGCATGTACATGTGTATGTATTGTATTAGGAGAATATTAGCGAGGATACATACAGTATTTTATTCCTGAAAGGTGCTTGAGGTTACAGATTTATAAATCCCTGCTTTTTTTTTTTGTCTCTCCCGACCATCATGAGAAATAACGATGAGAAATAACGGAGATGTTTCTCCATGACTGAGCGAAAGGAGGAAAAAAAAGCGTTGGAGACTCGTAGGAAAACGCAATAGCTACTGCACTGCAAATCATTAAAAACGTGGAATGAGGTGTTTTTGTCATAGAGTCTGTTATAAAAAATGCAATCGTATAACATTTCTGGTCTTTAAATGTCTTTTTTAAGGCTACGTCTGGT
The DNA here is from genome assembly GCA_030544235.1 of Lepturacanthus savala. NCBI lineage: Eukaryota > Metazoa > Chordata > Actinopteri > Scombriformes > Trichiuridae > Lepturacanthus > Lepturacanthus savala. The sequence goes on along the minus strand of CM060480.1, from coordinate 4,763,877 downwards.
TTTAATAAGTGTGCCGACTCTTCTTACACAAAACAAAAACCTGTCCTTTGTTTCGTCGACTACAATCACAGCTGTGTGTGTCTTATTTTTTTATTTTAACAGCTTGCCTAACAGAGGATGTGCTGCTGTGTATGAGACGTCTGATGTATTTCTTTTCTTTTTTTTTCCCTCTTATTGTCTTAATATAAACTTGCTTAAAGAGTTGCACCAAAGCAGTGGTTTCAAACCTACGTTCATCCGTCAGATTTGAACATTTGTGACTTGACATGTAGTCGCCTCCATCTGTGAAGTGATGATGATTACGAGCTGTTCTACTAACAGGTTTGGGACCACTGCGTCGACTAAACTCCAGAACACTATGTGATGTTTCTCTGTGTGAAAGGACGCGCGTGTGTGTGTGTGTGTGTGTGTGTGTGTGTGTGTGTGTGGTCGTTGAAAAGACTGATAAGTTTAGACTTCATCTAAAAGCTGTGAGTAAGTACTCTCATGCTAACTGTTGCCTAAAGTGGACAAAAAAAGGGTTTTATACAAAATTAAAAAACAATAAAGTACTCATTTTAAAAAGGAAACAAAAGATTCATGTGTTTGTTGATTTCATTTGGTTTCAAACCTACATTTCTGAGTTATTGTTGCCTTTGATCACAGTTTGACCTTGATGTGGTGGCATTTAGATCTGGACCATCTATCATTTTAGATCGAAAACCACGATTTCAGGAAATGGGATCTTTAAATTGTCAAAGCTGGGATATTTGTTCCTGTTTTCCTGAACTATTTTACACATGTTGGCTTCTAAAATGGCTTGAAAATGGACGAGAAGCAGATTCAGTGGTTTTATACCCCCCCAAAAATTGTGAATTAAATCAAAACTACAATATCAGGCAGAAAAATCACAATTTTTTATTTAGAATTAGTAGGATACACAGAAGTAACTGGAATAGAACTTCTCATGAATCAGTGTGTCACACAGGTGTTAAAACAGGTGTTAACCATGAGACTAATTAAAGTTCTAATCAGGTCAAACTGCTGCAGAGTCCAACACGTTCTAAACTTCAACAGACCTCCTGCCTTCAAGTGAGTTAACGCTTATCAATGAAATGTGAACAGATTCACTGTTTTAATGAACGTAGTGTTAGAGACTGTATCAGGAAATAAATGGAATCGTAACACAGATTTATCTTAATCCACTGGCAGATAATTTATCTTATCTATTATTTCCATGACTAAATTGACCCAAATCAGGAAAAAAAAATGAGATATTTGCATAACTTTAAACACACTGCAAAAACAGAAATCTTAACAGGTGAATATATTTTGTTTTTGGTGCAATTAATCAGATAATGGCAGATAATTTAGCTTATTTCAAGTTTAGACCCAAATCAGGAACAAATTAAATAATATAAATTATCCGCCATTGAAAAAATAAAGATAATCCAGTCAATCAAAGGGACTATGATTGTGTATTTGAGCTTAAAATGACCCTTTTTGCTTCAAGGTATGAAGCAAATTAATCCTCAATAATGACAAAAGTCATTGTTAAACAATTGCATCTGGTTGATTTTATTGTTAATATATCAAATCATAAAAAATACCAATAAATAGAACAAAAAATGCCAGTGTGGTTTCTAAAAATTGTGGGTTTTCTTGTTTTTTTTTCCCCCAAAAATATTGAAATATGACCAGGGCAATTATGTGATGAGGCTAATGATGTGTATTTTTTAATGTGATCATAACGTAATGTTTGAAACTGACATTATTGACCTCGTAGGTTAAATTTAGTCCGACTAAAGGGGGGAAATAAAAATCCTTTGTCCTTCAGACACTGGAGGCCGTGACAGTGGCTGCTATTGACCACTAGGTGGCAGCATAAACTCAGTGAACACAACCTGCAGCTGCACGTTCATTCAATCCAGTTGTTGCCCAGAAATCACTGCTGCTGGACTATAGAACCACTGGAGATGTAAACCAGCAGCTACAGGTTATCTTTAAAGCGCTTCCTTTATCTATATAATGCAAACAATCCAGTTTTTTCCCATTTAAAATTATCAGTGTCTGCAAGTAAACATCCTCCCCCCCCTAGTATCACCCCTGTATAAGCAGATCACACATTATCTGACAGTTTATAGGGGGAGTCTCTTGCTTTACACTGGCTAGAATCACGGAAGACAAAATATTTGCCTTCTTGTCCCCTCAATAGCAGGAAGCTGCTGGCTGGGTGAAGCGACACTGCCAGCGATATATCTGCCCTCTTTCCCTCATACTCGTGAGCCAGAAGTGGTTTCTGATGTGTGGCCTTTTGCCTGAGTATCGCACCACTGTGAGGTTTCTGCTCCGGGCTGCAGGACGTTGGGCTTATTTACTTCCTCTTTGACTATCACTGTGCAAAAGCAAATACTGATAAAGCCTGGTGCACGCTAACATTAACATCAGCGATTGCGAGACTTCCTTTTGGGATCGCTATTATTTTAAAGAGGGTGATTATATTGTTAAAAAGGGACCAGCGCTGAGTTTATTCCTGTAGTTTCGGTTTACTGGCCTGTAAAAAACAGTTGTTTAGTGTCTTCTCTGGATCTGGATGAGTTGTTCTAAAATCTAAGGAAAACTGCTCATCTCAGAGTGGGAATGGTGACAAATTTAGAATTTCACAACCTCTGAGTGTGAAGACTATTAAAGGGTATTTATCAGCCGGAAAAGGTTTGAAAAAAATTCCAAATTCCTTCTGTCTTTTGCCAGTAATCTTGTATTTGTGTTTGCGTCATTATTCAGCTGGCTAACAGACTTAGAATAGGCCCACACACACACACACACACACACACAAACACACACAAACACCACAAACAAATTGCCTCTGGAACCCCTGGAACAATTGTGGCAGCGGTCCACAGCTATGAGAACTATGCATCATCTGTTTAACCTTTCCGGCCTCTGGTTTTCCTATTGTTGTGTCCCAGCAATGGCCGGAAGGTCCGAGCCGAGGCCTGATTGGTTCAGGACAGACGATGGAGCCCATCAGGAGCCTGTGGAAAGATTCCTAAAGGGGGGGGGGGGCTTTAAAATAACACCATAATCAGGGGCGAGTACGACCCTACACTCTAATTAAAGGTGACCAGAAACGCCGGCGATGACAGATTTGTAGCTTTTATCTGGACTTGGATTTGCCTGTTGTGACTGGACCGGACCTCGGAGAGCGACTGGACGTTAGCGGTGACGTATGTGAACTGGAAAGTTGCCAGACCACCTCACTCCAGTCCACCAGTCTGAAAGTGCTGCTCCAGCGCCTGGAAAGAATGCTCCCTTCTCTCTCGCTGGGACGCCAGCGCTATGGCATCATTAGGCCTTTCACCGAAAACCCAATCCCTCTTTAAATGGTGCTATTCATGAAACTGGGCCGTGGCGTTTTTTTAACACGTCTGCACGGATCTTCACACGCTGGCCGGACCGAGGAGGGAAATCCAGACCCTCAGAAGGAACGTTGACCCCCTGAGCATCCAAATACCAGCCTGAAAAGCAGGAAGTAGGAAACGAGAGCAGTAAAAGTCAGTAAAAGTCAACAAAAACAACTTTCTCTGCGGCAACAAAATATCTCTGAGCTTCTTATATGTGATGCATCTGTATCAGTGGAGTCAAACTCACTGGTTGAGTTAATTTATATATTTTACCATATTCAGAGCAATTTAATCTCAAGTGGGTCTGGACCAGTTCATAGTTGCATATAAATAACACATTGACCCCTTTTTATAAAGAGAAATACATTATGAATAATCACAAGATTAATTAACCTTCAATTTACAAAATAAGATAAGGAACCAAAAGTAAAATTTCAACAATAAGATGTTTGTTATTCCATATTGAAATGAACTGAAAATATTGTTGTTTGGTCAATTGCTTTCTTAAAATTAAATTATTTTATTCTAATATTGTCTTTATCTCATACTTTGGACTTTTTATCCCATAATTCTGACTTTATAATAATAAATAAGCAATATTACCTGCCAATTCAAGAGAAATCTACTCAATATTATACAAATTGTAATAAATAGATAAATAATAAATAGTATTTTGTCTTGATTTAATTTTTTTGCAGTGGAAAGAACAATTTGTTAAGCAGCAGGTGACGTTATCTCCTGTCTCCTTGCTCAATAACTGAAGAAACAGGAACTGGAACATTTTTGTCACAGATTCTACAGTCATCCATTGGGTGTGGACCCTTTAGGGGGCCGGTTCTGGCCCCTGGGCCACATGTTTGACACCCCTGCTCTATATGCTCAAATGTAGGAAAGTATATTATTTAAGAGGCTATTTTCTCTACCCTCACAGGTTGAATCCTCTGGGTTCTGATTTGCTGAATCGTTGTTTAAACTAGTCTGTTTTTCATTGTGCTGCATCTATGTTTTTTGCATTTATTTGATTATTCATGTAATTCTTAATGTGTGTGAGGCCCTTTTTTTTTAAAGCACTGGAGCATTTAGCTTTCAGAAATATGTTCAAATCATAACTTATGGCAAACTCAGGCTGAACAGACAACAGATGGGCACGTTGGCAGCTGAATTTTCCATCATTTGTGCACTGATGAAAGATCACTCCCTGGATACTTGGCTTCAAAAGCAAATGACAATTTAAGTGTGTCCAACGTTATGGGGAACATGAAGGCTCATGGAAAACATCCTCTTGATTCCCTATGGAATAAAAACAAAAGGATAATTACAAATATAACAAACAATAAATAACTTGACCAGGAAACAGTAGAATGGGCGTATGGGAAACATTAAAAGAACAGCATTTGTTTGGCATCTCTGTAATCTTCTGACCACACTACACGACAGAATTCAACTGGGAGCAATTTAGGATTTAGTACCTTGCTCAAACTCACTTTGAAGGAGCCAGGACTTGAACTGCTGATCTTCTAGTTATCAGATGACCCGCGCTACCTCCTGAGCCACAACGGCACCAGAGGAAAACGACTTTGGCCCTTTAGTCATCGTAAAAGTTGTGTATCTTGGATACAGCATCAATTTGTCCTTCATCCAGGTCATTGTTCTGTCTCTCAGATTGAATCCGAGGCAACTGGCCTTGTATTTGTCCAGGAGACGTTTCGAAACCAGTAGTTTCACAGGGACTTTGGTGAACACACCCACAGAGGTTAAATACCTGGGTCACACTAACCGGTCTTGACTTGACTAGTCAGAACGAAGCCTATGAACTGAAAAGGTTGTCTACGATTCAATTAGAGAGAGTCTGAATTGATGGATATAAGGAGGATCTAGCTGCTGCTTTTAAAAGCTTGCTGCTTATAGGTTTCCCTCTAACTCTATAGATCATGGTTTGCTGTGAGCAGGATGGTTCTAGGCTGACGAACCATCCCAACAAATACCTTTGGTTTTGTTGCCCATTCTTTTTGTAACCTCTTAAGACACACTGGCGATGTCATTTACAGCAATACTACGCTTCAGTTGTTTGTTTCTATGCGCAAATATTTCAACAATTATGGTCTCAAAGATGTTTCGCATTGATTCACACCATGCACAAGCCAGTTGAAGCATGAGGTCAGGAGATAGCCATCTTGAAAGCCACTGAAGACTGATTACGAAGGTTTGACCACCTTTGGTTAGATGGACAGCAGTGTGACCCAACGGAAATTTCCCATGACGAAACCGTCCGACTCAGAGCTTTCCAATGAAATGTGACTCGTGGAAACTGCGCTGCTTCAAACTACGTCTACGATGTACGTCTTAAGATGTTAAATACCGTCTCCCTTATCCATCCCTTCCCTTTTGTGGTGTTTAAAATGACTTTGCATTAACGTGCTATTATCGCATTAACTTTGACAGCCCTGCTATTAATGCGGTGCTTTAATACCGTGCCATGGCGCCTGTGGTCCCCCACATCACAGGGCACAAGGTTGTCATAATAAAAAAAAAACTCATCACGCCAAGGTGTAACTAGAAGATATTCTGCACAAAAGATGCCGAATCATCACTTGACACCACTGAAAAGGGCATGTGTGTGCGTGCATACCGAAGAAAACGCTGCATATGAGTCATTTGTGATATCCGACACCGCAGCAGACAACGCAGACAATGCGGGTTTTCAATTAGGCGCTTATTAGTGCAGCCAAAACCAGAAGATTTCTATTATGTCATCAGCGTCTGGGTATAAGATGGCACTGCCAGAACAAGCAAAAAAATGAAAGCAAAACACAGCAGCACGGGCGAGTGACTCCCAGCGCAACCAGAAAAACAGCTGTGGACACACAGCTGTGTGAAATATGGTGTGTCTCTTCTCTTCCTGCCGGTCCCCGAGGACATGTCTGTCATTCCCTACATCCAAGTTCCCTAACAACAACAACCCCAAAACACCGTTCGCTATGGAAGTAACTGTAAAAAGATCATGCAGTTTCTGTTCCGTGCATGTTTCCTTGTGGCTTTTTCTTTTTTTTTTTTTTAGATGTTACATGTTCTTGCTTCCTTTGAGTCCTGTAATAAAAACCATCCTGTTTGCTAAGCAACTGGCTGCGTGCCCAGCTTTCCTCGGGGTGGAAGTTTAAATATCTATATGCTTACATAGCCTCCTAACAACAACCAGTGGGTAACCTCATCTGACTGTTTTCAATCTTTACCCATGGAGAGAAAAGAGGTGACTTCATGTCGGAGGTATCCGCATGTCTCTCCTGACCCTTGAAGCAGCGAGGATGCTTTCAATCCATGTAAACACAAACACGCTCGCTACAAATTGAATTCGGTGGAAGTGCTGTGTAATTTTGGTTCTTGACTGTCTTTACTCGTTTGAGGATTTTGTTCATGGTTACTACTTCTTTTTTTAAGGTCTCGGATGGCGTGTTGGACATTCAGTGAATGACATGACATGACAATGCAGTTCATGCTCTGACAACCCAAACCGCATTTTAGCCTCACAGGCAGCGAGGCCTTAGAAATGGAAATGTTGGTATGTCAAGCCAGTCAACCAAAGCTGAAACCTTCTCACTGAAATGTTTAGAAGTTGGAATGCCACAAAATCTGGTATATGGTGATTACGTTGGGGATCTCCCCACTTTTCCTGTTGTGCAACCATTAAGGTTTGTGTGTGTTTTAGGCCCCAGCTACACTAGATAGTCTAGATTGTTTGATGCTTTCTCCTTCCAATCGCTGATCCAATCGACAAATATCTTAGACTAAATGGAGAGCTCAACAGGATCTGCTTAAAGGCCTGTGCTACCATGCCAGGCCACTAGTGGACGATAAGCAAACTTTCAAATACATGCAAAAAAGAAAGGTTTGAACATGCACAATGCAACATGGTACTGATCAAAAAAGACTAATTTATGTGGATTATATGATAGATCTACTTGCACTTCATGCAGTCAGTCAGTCATTTTCTATACCTGCTTATTCCTCATTAGGGTCACATGGTCTGCTGGAGCCAATCCCAGCGTGTTACAGCGAGAGGCAGGGATACACCCCAGATGGTCGCCAGCCAATCGTGGGGCACACACACCATTCACTCACACACTCACACCTACAGGCAATTTAGAGTCTCCAATTAACCTCAGCATGTTTTTGGACTGTGGGAGGAAGCCGGAGTACCTGGTGAAAACCCACGCAGACACGGGGAGAACATGCAAACTCCACACAGAAAGGTCCCAGACCCAGGACCAAGGAGGTCTTGAACCTGTGACCTTCTTGCTGTGAGGCAACAGCGCTAACCCCTGCCGTGTCGCCCACTTCATGCAGTAATCTTTTAAAATAATTTGTCAGGCCTTGCTTGAAAAGAGATCATTTGATCTCAAGTAACCTGCCTGGATAAATAAAGGTAAAATAATCCTAAATGTAACCGTAAAGCTGTGAATGATGCCAAATACCAAGAGCACAGACATCACCTGAGACATGTCGGCCATCATTGACCACACGTTGATGTCATAAAGACTTAAATTGTACATTGATGCTGTAGGCGGCTCTAGTTGAAAATATCTGGACTTTTCAGGAAGATTGCTGCTAGCTTGTATCGCAGGAATAGCCAGAAGGACGAATTACAAAACTCTCTGGAGATTTCTACATCAACTTTAAGGTCAAACTGACTCTAATTATAACTTAGCTATAGCTTTACCAGATCCGTATCCCTAGGTGTAATCAGGAGAGTTTGTCCGGTCTAGCATCAGCCTTTCAGAAACACACCGATGTCGTCACTGTCGGCCCTTGGACTTGTCACTCTGGTAACCAAGAAAATGGAGAAGTTAGTTCTGGCCGTGACTATTCTGAGCAACGAAGACAGAGAAGCTCGTTTGCGGGAGCAGAGCGGAAGAAATTGTCAAGATATTGTTGTCATAGAAACAAAACCCACACACAGCATCGTTCCTTTCTCTCACCTCATAAGCCGCTCCCCAGCAGCGACCTGCCAGTGATTTTCCTGCCAGGGTAAAACACTGTGGACACAGGCCCAGGCTGACGTTTGTGGTTTTGAGTGAAATGACTTGACAGCTATTATGGATGGCTATGAAATTCAAGTTCCCCTCAAGATGAATTGCAATAACATTGGTTATCTAAATTCTTATTTGACCGACTGCATCAGCCTTCAGCTGTGCTCTGTGATCTGTATTAATTAGCAAGCATGCTAACATGCTAAACTAGTGGTTCTTAAAGTTTTTTAACGTTAAGGACCCTAAACGCAATAAAACTAAAGCTCAGATTATTACTTTTAGATGTTCTATAGAAGAAATTAAGAATAAATGACTCGGTGCAGAAATATACCAGAAATGTCCATATATATTAAAATTTCTATGTATGTATGTATTTTCATATTTATTTGATTTTCCATTTTATTTATTAAATTAAATATTTATTTATTTATTCATCCATTCATTTTCAACTCAATATATAACATTTAAAATTAAATAAATTCACGTGAAAAGAGAAAATAATACACAAAACATAAATACTATTAAATTAAATAATTTATTTTAAATTATGGCAGTCCTCTATACAAATGGTTCTTCATTCAGTCATAGTGGAATTATATTAAAATTAAAGTATTTTTTTCTGGGGACCCACTGGCACCTCCCCAAGGACCCCAGGGGGGCCTTGAACCCCACTTTGAGAACCACTATGCTACAATATTGGGTAATGTTAGCATGCAGATGTTAGCGTTTAGCCTGTAGTGCTTGTACTAGCATTACAGTTATATTGAAATTACAGAGCTAAGCATCTCCTCCACCAAAAACAAAAATAAATAACCACTGATGTTTGAAACAATATTTACCCTTAAAATAAATGATGCTTAGCTCTGTATAGTGCATGTAATGCTATAAATGAGAGGCCAAAAAGCTGTGTCTAAGCACAACAAGTAAAAAAAAAAAAAAATCAAAGCCTGAGAATTTACAAAAGAAAGAAAAAAGCGTGTTTACATTTAGTTTCAACACTGGAGCTTTTTTGTCTAAATTGCACTTGCACAATGCAGCTTTTCTAACAATGCTGCTGTAGCCGCGATGGCCCACATGCTGCCCCGGCTTGTTTGTGGGGGTCGTGTTGTGTTGCAGCAGCAGTGGTGGGAATAAAGGAGGACATGTGTTCTGGGAAAGGAAGCGGGATCACTTCCTGTCCATGTGCCGAAATTCCCTAATGGACAATTAAGTGAATCATGTAAAAGTCCAAGATTGTGACAAACGTCTTAAACCCCCCCCCTGGATAGCAGCAGGCAAAGTTTCTCCTTAATGATTTCCATATTCCTACAGTTCTTTCTCCCATGCTTGGTTCTGGGAGTCACAGCAGGAGGCAGGCTGGACATTTATAGTAGCTGTGTTTTCAGTAGCGGCCTTGTGTATTGATTATTTTATCCAAATGAACTCATTTCCTGTTTCAAAGAGGTTCAGTGATACCTGTGAAAACAACGGGTTGCCCTGTTCTCCCCCTGTGGGTAAGAGTTTCCATACTATGAGGACTGGGTGATGACGTTTTCCCTCCATCTCATCACCCGCGGTGTCATGGAAACATGTATGCAGGAGCAGGCTGTGGCAGAATGTGTGTGTGTGTGTGTGTGTGTGAGAGAGAGAGCTATAGGGATTTTGGAAGGCCGACGGTGCTTTCCATTTGTGGAATAATCAGAGTTAGGTGGAGTTCAGTCAGGAAATGTGCAGTTTAAAGCTTACAGGTGCAGTTTTAGTTTGAAGCTGATAAGAAATCGTGTATTTTGGCTTCTGATTTGTTGTAAAAGCAGCGATTAGAGTGATTCAGGAGATAAAATTTAAACTTTATTCACAGATTTCTGGTTAACCCTGCAATTTCACATCCCTGTTTAGAGTGTTACCACATGTAGTGGATCAAATCCCAAACTGGCATTAAACAATACACAGCAGAAACTGACATCAGAAGGTGAAATATGTTGTTTTTGCTACAATTAGTCCAATATTCAGTAGAATGATCTTATTCCACTGGCAGATAATTTAGTTTATGGGTCAGTGACAAATGACAGTTGGCAACATCAGTCAAAAACTTTATTAAAATACAATTTTAAGAAGCATTCATCTCTTAACCCCTTGACCTCCAGCCCTTTTTTAGGTTTAGGACATACCCATAGTCAGTAGGGTATGTCTGGAATAAACACAGAGATGTTGGTCGACACTAAACGACCATTTATTGATCTCAAATAAACTTTTTCATCCCAAAACAGCAACAAAAAAACACACTTTTTGTTAGTCGCTTCAAACAAGCGACTTTTTATTGTAGTGTTTTTTGGCTGCTAGTTTACTGAGTTTTTGTCATAAAGCTACACTGATGGTACCGTTGGACTCGTCACAGTCTCAGCTTTCATATGAGATGTCATTTGTGTGTGTAACATGAAGTATCAGAGCGCTAGCCATCAAAATGTGACGAGTGGGTTGGCTTTATGATCGTATACCGATTTTCATATTTGTTAATTAATTAGCTTGGTGTTGGAGTTGTGTTTGCTGTGTGTAAATATGACTTATATGTGCTTGTAGTGGAGTTTCTCCTGTTTAATTTGATGTATAGCTTCACTATATTTGTACAGGATTAGTGGAGCAATCTCAGGGGAACCCTGGAGTTTAACGGGTTAAATGTAGATTTTATGTCCATGTTTTGTGTGACTTTTTGACACGAAATGTCAAATAGTGCAACAGAAAAAGTGATAAATTTTAATCATGTAATCCACTGAGAACTTGTTTTAAATTTTTTAAAACCTTTTTCTATCTGTTTTTATGGGTTACACCACATTTTGTTACTGAACTTTATTTAATTTTTTTTAAAGAAAATATTAGACCAAATTGACCCAAATCAGGAAAAAATTGGAATTGGCTCAATTATCTGCCAGTAGAAAAATAAATTCTACTCGATATTGGACTAATTGTACCAAAAACAACATATTTTCACCTGTTAAGATTTCAATGTTTGCAGTATTTTATTATCATAGTATAGTTTTATCACTAACAAATACATGTAATGCATTTTTTGTTGTAGTTCATTAATGTGGAGCCAATTTATGTATTATGGGTAGTTTAATAGAACTGCATCATCGTATATAAATCATTATGTTTCATACTTTTATTTATATAGCACTGAAACTAAAACTTTTCTATTAATATTCTACACACTATTGGACTAATTGCACCAAAAACAAGATATTGTTTAACACAGTTAAGATCTAATATGTAAAACTAGTGAATTTAATCCCACTGCATGTGGTAACACTCTCAACAAGCCAGTATGTAACAAGCATGTGAAATTAGGGGGCGTTCTTTTGCAGAATTGCATTGTTAACCATAAATCTCTAAAAGTTGAAGTTTCTTGAATCACTCCGATCTTTTTCCTATCATCCTGAAGCACCTGTAAACTTCCTGACTAAACTCCAGTGAACTCAGATTATTCTACAAATGGAAAGCACCGTTTCTATCCTGTAAATTAAGGAAATGTCAAACCATACAAATGCTGTTTTTACATGCCGTCCCATTGGTTGTAAATGACCGGGAGTGAGAGGCTGCTCTTGGGTTACTGCTGGGAAAACAGACGTAGCGTGAGTCCAACAGGTGATGGGCCTGATGGAGCGGCTTGTCATAACACTGCAGCGCCTTGTCAGTGGGGAACTACCGCTGAGAATTAATTACACATCAGGGATGACCTCCGAGGATTATTTATAGCTCCTCTCCGGGGTTTTAGCAGAAAGGGGATCCTCTCTGAGAGACTGGAAGTATCGGAGGCCGCTCTATCAAGAACAAACCGCTCGCCCGGACACTCGGCGACATCCCATCAGGCTTGTGGGCTAAACAAAGTAATGCGAGGTCATTCTGAGTTTAATTCTTTAAAGATCTGCTCTGCATCTCCGAGCCGATGTCAGATTTAAGTGTAAGCGGGAATCAGTAACGGATAACATCGGTTCCACAAAGAACCGACGCGAGGTTAAGCTCTTAGATGCTCTGGAATACCAAATCGGTTTCTGTTTATGCTGCTCTTCTTCCGTTCTTCTTCATTTTTTTTTTTTTTAAAGCTCAGAATAAATCACTGAAGAGTAACCCAGCTGCAAAATTAAGACAACAGAACATTGCCTGTTTCTCTGCGATAAGAAAAAAGGTACAGTTCTGGAAAAAAATAAGAGACCACTGCATTTTTTTTTCCTGAAATCAGCATCTCTACATGAATTCCAGCCATTATATTCCAGCTTCTGTTGAATTCCAACACATAACACCTCATTCTGTTTAACCCATCACTAACAATCAGGTTATGTATCTATTTTTCTCTTTTTCTTTGCAGAAAATAGCATTTTAATGGCTTTTATAGTTGCTGCTTGCACAAATCTGCCCATAAACAAAAACATATTATAATCATAATCATAATAATCTAAATAAAATTACTTTTTCTAGGAGGGTTTTTGTCATTGCCCCAAATACTGATTTCTGAACTCTTAAGTGTAAAAATGAGTATTATCTTGTTTTAACATGGATTTGATCTCGTTTCTTTGCATTGTTTGAGGTCTGAAAACATGTTTTCTCCTGTTATTTTGACCATTTTGTAATTTTCTGCAAATAAATGATGATTTTATTTGGAATTTGGGGGAAATGTTTTCAGTAGTTTATAGACTCAAACAAAAATGTTCCTTTTTTACCACCTATAAGGAGTAAAAATCTGAAAAAAAAAATAATTAATATATATATTATAAAAATATAATATATATATCCAGTATCTTACACAAATTAGTCTTATTATTATGCAATGAAAAGACTAGTAAACTAGTACAGCTCTAAAAAAAACTATAAAATATAAAACAGTGCAAAAGTAAAGCATCAGGTGCAAAACGTGCAAAGATGCATTGTGCAAAAGGGTGTGTGTGTGTGTGTGTGTGTGTGTGTGTGTGTGTGTGTGTGTGTGTGTGTGTGTGTGTGTGTGTGTGTGTGTGTGTGTGTGTGTGTGTGTGTGTGTGTGTGTGTGAGACTTTTTAACTTACAATAAATTAGGGATATTGTGAGAGACTCAGTGCAGTTCATACATTTTTGGGGGTAATACATATGAAACTAATGAAAATAGTGTTTATTCTTATTCTTATTCATTATTAGTAATATCAAAGGGAACTTTTACCTTTTTCAATAAAAGACACCAAATAGGAAAAGCATTGGTCTCTCTTTTTTTTTTTTTTCCAGAACTGTATGCAGGATTTCAGGAGATGGACTCAGTCACCTGAGCTGTGTAACGTGGTAAAAAGGGGAGATTATGCAGCGAAGTTAAAGGGTCGTGACCCCGCTCAACGTCAATCCGATCTCCTTCTTCCCCCTGACCAGACACTCCCAGCTGCTCCCAGAAACAACGTCATGCTCCAGCACTTTCTCCTCAAAGGGAATCCTAAACAACTCCGGTTACCACCGCGATCTTCGTTTTTTTTTTTTTATCCGCGTTTTAAGCAACATCAGAGGACTCGTCTGTGATCTTGGTACAGATTTACTCGGCTCCCATGTCAAGAACAGCATCCTGGGAACTGATAAAATATTTCAATCGAAACCTAAAACGCCCTCCCTGAGATTAGGCTCCAGTGGAGAGAAGGAGAGAGAAGGATAGAGACAGATGAGGAGTTCAAACTGCCATAAATTCTTGGAGCAGTAATGTGAACTGGAGAGCAGCTACATGGTTAATGATTAGAATATGTCCTGATCCGCCTCATTTCACCCTCTGCTGTTGTTTCCCACAGGCCTCCACTTTTTTTTTAGTTTGGTGCAGCACTAAAAAAAATCAGTGCAATTAGCATCTCCCCTCCAGACTGATGAAACATTAAAGGAAAAATAAAATGTGTGTATATCTGTGGAATGCAGGTCTTTAACTAGTGGGCACAGATTTCTCAGGGATGTTTTGACTATGCGAGCGGATGCACTTATTTTATACTCTGTTCTTTTCTGAGCAGACACCATGGCTTACGTCCCAGTGACTGATGGGTAATCCCCATATTTCACATCCTTAGCCTTGGAGTATTTTTTTTTTCTCCCACCGAGTCACTATAAAAGTGCTTTTTTCTCCTTAAAGGGCCAGGTTTCCGTTTAAAGGGTTGATTCACTCCCATAAAACATATCGTTTCGCTTACGACCCCCCCCCAAAAAAAAGTTTTCAATGAGTATTTGTTCTTAAATTCTAGGAGATTTCTGTCTCCCCTCTGACACAAGGATGAGGGAAAGTCTTTTTCTTTTCTTTTTGGTGTTCATAATGTTGCAAAAATGCCAAAATCTAAAGAATTATTTACTTCCTTAAGCTGTTAAAATCCCAAACCCCCTGATACAGCAGCAACATTGAGTTTTATTCATGAATCACAGTATTAAACCTCAGCTCCAACATTAAATAAAGTATTTTATCTGTAGTAAAACACAATGTTACTGTTACAGCATCAATATATATCATCAATATCCACATCATCAATACAATAAGACAATAGTTTAATATAATATCAGTAGTAGAGACTATTTAGATATTTAATTTAGATTAGAACTGTTTGTGTGATTATTTAATTGTCTCCTTTATAATAAACATCTTACAGAATATATTCTTCATGTTCTTTAATGATCCTCAGTGGGATTTCTATGGTTTTATGGACAAATAATTGACCTTTGAACTCTTATCTTATTAATAATTGAACGTTGCTTTGCAGATAATTTATCTTATATACTTTTTTTCCCTGATTTGAGTCAGTTTAGTCTTGTTTTAGTGCTTTTTCTGTATTTTTTTGTAATATTCTATCTATATTAGCTCTTGTGTAGTCACTTTACATGTAGTGGATTTATTTTCATACCAGGTTTAAGTACAATAACCTTTGTAGTTGTAGAGATATTCCATATTTATTATCATTTAGCAGGAAAACTGAAACGTAGACCTGAAGGTTCAGGGGTTAAAGGCACAGAGTGTAATTCTAACATCTATCAGAACAGACTTGGTAGAAATGGCAAATAGTCTGATATTCATACGTATATTTATTAGTCTATAATTCAATCATAAACATCAATTGTTGTGTTTTATTTCCTTCGACTGAGCTGTATTTATCTACTGTTGATACCATAGAACTACACAATGTACCTTTAACCAGTTAAATTGGAACTAATGAAGAAAAGATTTCACATAGTTTGATAGAAGTAAAATGTCAGAGAGGAAGAACCAGCTACATTTCTTCAATTATCTAGACACTAAATGTCATTTCAGTCAATCAAAGCAATTACAAACTGTGTATTTAAACTTAAAATGACCTTTTTTCCCTTTTTGTATGTAATTGAGAGTTTTACCCGCAGCATGGTGTCATTTAACTCCGAGCAAAGAAAGTTAATGAGTGTCTTTATCCCTTTAACAGCATGTTCTGTGGCTTATCCAGCATGTATATTGTCAGTGTGTGTACACACACACACACACACACACACACACAGACGAACACGTGTCTGCCTGGGTTTGGTGTCACCAGATTAGAGGCTTGTGTAGTTCCTCTCTGACCCTGCAGGCCTTCCCCTGGTCCAGGCCCCTTCATTAGGCTCCTGCAGAGTGTGGCCACTCACCCAGGGAGGGGAGGTCATCTCCAGCCTTTTATTAATCACAGCCTCCCTCCTCAGCAGCTCAGCAGCAGCTGGCAGGTGAATCAACGCATTCTTTGTCGAATCACCTGAATGTCTGTTTCCTCCTCTTTTCCCCCCCCCGAGTTCTTTTTTTTCCCTTGTTGTTGCTGATTATGGGGTAAAAGCCGGTGAGTCAGAGAAGTACCTTTGTTGAGTTTGAACCAGCAGCTGCTGCTCATTCATTAACTTGATGTTTTTCTTTCTTTCTTCCACATCATGAGCTCAGAGCTGACGTGCCAGTGTCTTCTTTTAGCACAAGCTTTTACTTCAAAGTGTGTTCTTTTATTTTAGAATCAGTAATATTATTATGCCTTTAACAGTAATAATAATACCGTCTTATTCCCTTATTATATAATACTTTATTATCATATTTCTTTCTTTATACCCTGAATCTATCCACACTGAAGCTATAAAATTAAATAAAGATATTACATCTAAAATATTTTGCTTTACAGAATCTAAATTGAATCATTTGTCATGACCTGATTATTTTATGTTGATGGTAATAGTTCTTGCCTTGATCCCAATGGTTTTCTTAACATTTTTGTTGATAAATTTAATTTGAACCAACCTATTAAATCTACTCTTAACTGAATTAATGTTTGCATTGATGCCAGTTAATTTACATATAACTAAACAATATTTTTCACATTCATAAATAATTCGTATTTCCCATTATATAAATAAAACTACTATAAATGTATGAACTTTAGCCCTGGATGTTCGCCCAATGTGTTTTGGCTGGGTTATGTTACTGATACTTGTAAAAGCACGTTATAAATAAATTTATTATATCATAACCTTATTGATAAATGCTAGCTACAGCCAGTTAGCTAGCCAGCTACAATCATTCCAGCTGTCATCCCATTTAAGCTAGCTAGCTAGCCAGTTTGAATTAAGTTTTCACTAAAACTTGAATTATCAGTAAATGCTTTGCTGCTTATATTTATTTTTGGATGAAATCCACAGAGGACGTAATATTCTCCTTGTTAAATAATACAGGTCTTGACATGTACCAAACTAAAAATATTACCTTCAGGTCATTAAGAAAATTATATGAAAGAATTCTTTAGATATATATTTAGTTCAGTATAAATCAAACTTTGATGTCTCTAAATGCAAAAGAATGAGTTTCACAATTGAATCAATAATTTTATCCTGTTTAAAATCACAGTTTGAATGAATAACTTCATGTTACACCTTCTTCAGTCTATAAAAATAAACCCGATGTGTCATAGCGGAGACTCCTGCATGACTCGTTCTCCTCCGATTTCACTATGTCTGCATATTCCTTCATGTCGGCCTCACACATACATTAAAGATTACTGATGAATCACAAATCAAGGTATGGAACAGAAGTTAAGGGCTGGGCTGGGAAAGAATGAGTCATATTACATAGGAGAGGAGAGGGCTACAGGAAGAGGTGATTTATAGATGTGGAAGGTGATTTAAATGCTTTAAATCACTGTAGGAGCAGGGTGTGACCCTATTCCAGAATAAGGGAATTTGCAGCACCACGCTGGGTTAATGAAGGCGCCCGGTGCCCCGGCCCAGCGTGGATGCTCCTACATGCCGAGGAGGTTGCGGGAAAATTGAGCTGCGGCGCGATGAATGAAATGATCCGGACAGAGATTGATTCTTTACCAAAAATGTTCCACAGTCTTATGTGAAGGCCGGTCATCAAACAATCATTATTAAGTATGTTTTAATGTTATAGGCAGAATAGAATAATTCAATACTAGTTTGGGAAATTATGGTTAATATGCCTTGCGGCTATGAAACTATGGCTATTAGTTTATTCCATTAGTTTATTCTCTGTCTGAGGATTAAAAAAACCCCAGCAATTCACTTTAATCTATACACAATCATGTAAGAGATCCAGAAGGATGGTTTTATTTCCCTTTAGACAGACTGCAAAAAAAGAAAGGTTGGGCTAAAAGCTAATGTTAGCAGCTAAATGCTAAGAACTAAAAAGCTTTGTATTTAAGTGTTGAAATAATTGTAGGTTACGTCACAATTAAACATTAACATTAATGAGTTAAATAAGTGTGTATTTCACTTTCTTGCAGCCATGCTAGCATCAGTTAGCGACTAACTGGTGCTAGCATGGCTAACTGATGCTGCCAGGGCTAACTGCTAATAAAAGCTGAGAGCTGAAGCTTTGTGTTTAAAGGTTATAAAATATTCTTTCTCCCTTTTGACACAACTTAAAATAAAATTCCTGTGTCATTTAACATGAATGAGTTAAATTAGTCTGTAGGTCACTTTCTTGCAGCCATGCTAGTATCAGTTAGCGATTAAGTGGAGCTAGCATGGCTAACTGATGCTGGCAAGGCTAACTGCTAAAGGCTGAAAAGCTTTGTGTTTAAATGTTATAAAAACATAGGTCGCTTTCTCCATTACGGCACAACTTAAAATAATATTCCTGTGTCATTTAACGTTAAAATAAATTAAAATTTCACTTGAACTGAAAAATGCTAACGAGGAAATGCTAACAAAACATTGCAGTGCAGACTGCAAATCTCTGCAGTCTGCACTTCCATCTCTGCAAAGTTTAGCTAAACACCTGCCGCCGTTACATTCATTCCACAAATGAGAATGTTTGACTGAGAATCTTTAGCACAGCAGGAGAATGAATAAATATTTTCCCCAGAAATTTGCACTAATCCCTTTAAACTAATCTCTTGTTTTTACTCTCTATTTCTTATATAGGAGGCCTGAGGAAAACCGGCGTCATGGGTCTGTGTTCTTGCTCTTACGATAAGCTTTATTGCTTTTTTCCTCCCGGTGCATTAAATCTGTCTAAATCTCTTTAATCCTCAAAAATAAAATAAAGTCGCAGAAGACAAGTGAACGCAGCACGTTCTTGAAGTCGCATTCGCTTGAAATAAAGTAGTTTGACAACTTTGGCAGAGGAAGCAAAAACCTGCCTGATTCAGTAACACAGTTTTAAATCTTTTTCTTTAGAGAATAATTTAAATCCATTAAAATATTTAATTGTGATGTATGGTAATATATTTTCTATCTGTCTCCAGATTTTTCAAGTGTTACTCTCCTTATCAGCATTGGGAGTGGACAAGATAAGCGTCATGCAAATGCATTTATTACTGGAAAATCAATAAAAAAACACAAAATAACGACAAGTAGTGTCAGAAACACTCACAGCTGCAGCATTTAGCTTTTTAAAAATAATATATGATCATAATTTATGGCAAACTGAAGCTCAGCAGGCAACAGATGGACACACTGGCAGCTCCTTTTTTTTTCCATTACTTCAATACTGGGAAAGATCCCTGGATGCTTCGCTTCAAAAGCAAATCACAATGTAACTGTGTCCAGCCTCACATGAACATTCCCTTTGTTCCTTATTATAGAATAAAAACACGATAATACAAAATAAAACTCATGTTAACTGGCCTGAAGCTGCAGCTCCATTTAGCTGTTGAAAGTTTAATGGATGAAGGTGGATCCATGAGTTTCCCTCATGTCCTATCAAGCAATTTTCCATTCAAATGCCTTTTTTTGATTCACAAATAAGTATTTTTACTTTGTTACTGTACTCAAGGTTGTTTTTTTTGTATTTCTAGGGTTTAGGGGTAGTAATGCATACTTTTACATTCATACCATTGCATTTTGTGGCAATTATCTGCTTTATGTTGTGTTTTTTTCAAAATCTAACATTAAAAATTGCCTCCTGATTGTTTGCAACTTCCAACAAATCAGGTACCTGTATATTTTGCGTAACATTCAACAATGGACCTGGAAATAGGTCAACTTTTATTCCAAGTCTATTGTTTCTTATCCTAAGATCTACATTTTGCATTGAATGGTGTTTTTCTATTTTTTTTAACTAGACAGGATAGTGACCGGTTAAGCCCAGAGACGTGGGTATTGTGCATGATTCCAATACAGCTTTTAATAACTCAGCCTGTGTGGATTGTCTCTACTTCTCTTGCCTCTACTTCAACATATATAAGTCTACATTTAATGTGCACGCTGCTAGTGTGAATGACTTTGGAAAGCAAATCTTTTTTTAAAAATGATGCTATTGTGTTTTCCTTGTCGATCTATTAACAGAGCAGAATACTGCAAATATTAATTGTATACAATTCCAGAGACCGAGTACTTTTATACTTTAAAGTAAATTTAAAAGAAAGTACTTGTTCATTGCTTGTTGCCATCAAACTTAATGCTACAGGACTAAATTGCATGTGAGGAAAAGGGTTTATGTGGTTAATGTGTTCGTTATTAACATGTTAACTTATACAGACTTAAACTTAATGTATAACGCTTTGATCTTAAATGGTGATTAGCGGGAAATTAGCATCAAAGTGCTTCTGTCAGTGACCTCAGTGAGTTATCTAGGAAAATGATTGCGTCAAATGTGGCAACCTCCCTTTTTTTCCCCATAGAGATGTTGGTGAAATACAGGAAGAAACACACCCTCATTTTTTGCTTGGTTTTGCAGTTTCTGTTCCAACAACAGTTACGGTGTCACTTTTACTCTATTTTACTCTATTAGGGAAAAAAAACCCTGAACTATTGAACTACTCCTTTAACTTTTTTTTTAAAGATAGTAAAATAACCTGGTGATGAAATTGCATGCAAACTATCAGGATACAGATGATCTGTGGTATTTTAGTGTTTTGACCAGGTTCAGCAAATGTGAAATTGTTCACTCTCACATTATTCTGTGAGCAAGCAAATGACCAATCTCTGTCAAGTAGGTTTAAAAAGAATCAGCACATGTACATGTTGTATCAGTGGTGATGAACAAATGTCTGAGCTGGACCCCCTCAGACGGTGGAAATGAGTAGGCGAGGAGTCACGGCCTCAGATGCTTCATCTCTGCACTGTATCTTCTCATCTCTGAGACTCTCTCAGTCACCAAACCCCCTAATGCCTTCGATTGTGTCATAAACAGATGATTTCAGTGTTTTTTTCAATGCGGTAAACATTGGAGAAGAATGTGCAGACCGCCCTGTGATGGGTTGTGGTGGATGAAGACGCTCCAGATTTGGGAAGTGGGGGATTTGGAGTTGTTCCTGGGGTCACACAGTGCGTTTTACATGCAGAGCTATGCGCAAGATTTGACTTTTACCTTTAAACTTCTGTCTTTGTCTCACTCACTGTGTTTATATACACAGCTGAATCGAACTACGCTCAAGATTTGACTTTTGGCGTCTAATCGACCTTCTGTCCTTGTCCCAGTTTACATGCAACAGAGAAAACTTTCTGATTTTCTGATGGAAACGTGTCCTCCCTCAACACTATATGTGTTTCAACAGGTTAATACGGCTCCTTATCACCTATCACGTCCGATTATATACAAAATAATGGGGCATAGTACAATTCCGGCATTTTCCAACAACATGATGGATAATCACATGGCTTTTTTCATTTCATATGTAATCTACGCCTTACTTTCTGATCGTATTCTCCTTCTATGATTGGCTTTCTTGGGTATTTTAGTTAAACTCAGATTAAGGCGTATACATGTTGTAGAAAACCAGTCCGATCGCATTATCTGGGTCTCGTAATTGTAGTTGGATAACTCTGTTTTCAGGTCAGTCAGTCATTTTCTATACCTGCTTATTCCTCATTAGGGTCACATGGTCTGCTGGAGCCAATCCCAGCGCATTACAGCGAGAGGCAGGGATACACCCCAGATGGTCGCCAGCCAATCGTGGGGCACACACACCATTCACTCATACATTCACACCTATGGGCAATTTAGAGTCTCCAATTAACCTCAGCATGTTTTTGGACTGTGGGAGGAAGCCGGAGTACCCGGTGAAAACCCACGCAGACACGGGGAGAACATGCAAACTCCACACAGAAAGGTCCCAGACCCAGGACCAAGGAGGTCTTGAACCTGCGACCTTCTTGCTGTGAGGCAACAGCGCTAACCCCTGCGCCACCGTGTCGCCCCTGTTTTCAAGTGTCTACATATTTGTTTTTCTAACGTATTGTTTCCATCCTGTGCAGACTTCATTTATTGCAGACCTGTGCGTCTTGTAAGAGGGATCCTCCTCATTACTCTTCCTCATGTCTCCTCCATTTTTTCCCCATTAAAGGGGTTTTTAGTGATGACAGGAGATGTTGCTGTTGTACAAACTGTGCAATCCATTGGGGTGAATCTATATAAATACAATTGAATTGACTTAACCTCTAAAAAATCCCTACTCAGCCGGGACTGGTTGTATATGCCACCTCTGCAAAAGGCTTTTCTGTCGCCTGCACTTTAACATTTGCAATAAATGCATCTGCTCTTATATATCGATGAACTGTGTGAACAGAGCAACATGTTCCTCTGATGCAGAACTTTTAATCACATCAACGTAGCTACGTACACAGAAGTATAAACTAGACTTAAGACGTATACAAGCTGGAGAAATCAAATTCCAATCGAATTATCTAGGTGTGTTAATTCAACACACCTAGAGGTCCAACTTCGTCCAATTGATGATTCAGAGGAGCACCTGGTGAACAGAGGTCCAGGTCTCACCTGTGGTTGGAATCCAGCCTCCTCACCTGCTGTCAAGGTGCGGAGCGTCCAAACACCTGGACGCAGTCTGGACACTGAGTTCATTCTGTTTAGGCTGAAAATATCTGGCTTTGACAGTCGGCCTGCTTCATCAATCTGACATGTGTTGATGGGTGAAAAAAAGCTTCAGAAGATTCTGCAGATGTAAAAAAGAATTCTGTGAGTGGAAGCATAACACTAATGTGTTTTAAATCTAAATATCTGAGGATCCTTCACACGAAAAAAAAAAAGCTATAAGATGTTTTTCATGTGCTGGATTTACATCATCCTGTCTCTGCTAAGCGTGTGGTGGTTTTAATTGACTGTAGGAGGTTGTGGTTGCAGGCGTAAGGACGCCATGGAAATAGCAGTTCATGAGCAAAGGAAAGCCTTACTCATACTGCGCAGCACAACCCAGAGAGGTCTCCAAAGCTGTGTCATCATGGCACAGGACTGTCAGCTGAGAGGAATGGGCTCGCCCCACAGCCAGTTAATGACCCCACCCAGCTGGGCCCTGCTGTCATCATCCAGAAAAACCCTCCCCTCCCCACCTCTCAGTAACATCATCAGCATGGCTTTGCACCACAACTGAGAGACATGGAAGCAATTATAGTTTTGCAGCCACGGGAAACCTACAGTATAGGCAGGGTTGAAGTCGAATCTGAAAGAAAATTGGCAGGAAGAGGGGCGTTATGAGGAGGAAAAGTCACTGTGTTAATGGCTTGTACCAGAAAATGAGGGGATTTTGAGCGCGGTGTTGGTTAAAGCAGCCGTTTTGCTCACAATGTTGTAGAAAGAAGCTTTTGTGAAGTTTGATAAAAATAACCCTGATGATGAAATGAAAGTGATCTCAGCTCGGACTTGGGAGGCTTTCAATTTTCAAAAGGAAAATTCGGCGTTACAAACCCGGGGCGTGGAGTTGAAAAAGACACGGTATTTACCAGACAGGGAGGTATAATGAAAGCTGCTATCAAGTTACACTTCAGGGGTTAGTGTAGTTCAGAGTGTACAAAGTGCAAGTCATGATATCTCAACCTCTGCTGCACTGACTTTTAATTCCAAATGTTTGAGATAATCTTCAATGTCCGGTTTCCCTGGTTTAGTTTTAGTAATTCTCTTTTTTCTTTCTATGTCTAGTTTCTAAAATCCTCCCTGAATCTTGTTCCCATTTTATTTCCTTGTTGTCTGAAGTGTTTCACCTGTGCCTTGTTCCACACCTGTCTCTCATCAGTATTTAATTCCTTGTATATTTAGGCCCTGTTTTCAGTTCAGTCTTACTTGTGTCGTTGGCACCCTGTTACATGCCTTGTAAGCTCTTTTTCTTTTATAGTTTGGACAGTTCTTTATTTTCTTTTCAACTAAAGTACCTCTTCACTCATCCTGCCTGTATTCCCCTCATTGCATTTTCGTCCTCCACACTGCAAAAAAAGCCGATTTGTGTTTTTTGGCCTAAAATATTGATTTATGGTGGTTGACATTTAGGGCAATAATGTAAGTTAGCACAATAAACAAAGACCGTAGTACGCTCCAAAATGATTTGATGAGTTTTTAAATACTTAGATCCTTAAGTTGTGGTTCAATGCAACGTTTTCAATCAATCCTTGTGTTGAAATGTAGAAAGCCAACTTTCCAATTTGGTATTTTTCACTTCAAGTGTGTTGTGGCTGTTTTTAGCAGTTAGCAGCTAACTGATACTAGCAGGGCTGCAGCAGTTAGCCGCTAACATTAGCTTGTCTGGGCAAATCCCATTCAAATAGGTTGGCATGTCGCCTTTTGACTGGTTTGTGTTATGTTAAAGGATAGTTCAACATTTTTGTACATTTGCCCATCGTCTGTCGAGTTGACAAAAATCAGAATTCAGAGTTGAGCAAAATGTAAAATTTAATCAAAGTTTGCTTTGAAATTTGAAAACTTTTCACTCTCTGGAGTGCACTGCAACCAAATGTGACAGTTTGGGGGCGAAAACATAGTAATGTGGATTTAATCCAGTTAAACGAGAGAAAAGGAGAACGAGAAGATGTCATTTTAAGGATGTTAACAGGATAATTGAGCCAAAGCAGATACACGTCATTATTCAAAGTAGATTAATTTACCCTAAAACATGTCCGGAGGGGATCTTAACTTTGACAAAATGAAAGCAGCTGAACAAGATTATATCTCTAAGCCTTGTTCATACTGTAATGATGCGACTTGAAGCTGCCGCAGGAAAGAATTTCAATCTAGGAATTTATGGTATGCTTTGAAAATGGTTGGCAGCGATGTCAAGTATCAATTCATTCTGCTAAAAAAAAAAAAAAAGCAAGACCAATTCTATGGACCTTGAAATCGCTCTTTTTTTTTGGTTTCTTGGATTCACACCAGCAGCTTTGATTCTCACAGTCTGTATAATCATCCAGCGAATCCAGACAATCATTTTTCCTACCACTTCTCACAGGCTCGTCCAACATTCCCTCTGATCCTCCCATCGTACCGGTACTATTTCTTTCCGCCCCGAGCTGAGGTCACTATCGTTCACATTGCATGGGGTATTACAAGAAAACAAGTCGTCTCTTCCAAGACCGACTCTCTCAGCGGGCCGCGATTCGGCCAGATCATGACGACTTCGAGGATTGTCCGTCCAAAACTTGCCGGACGCACCCACGACAGCAGCTCCTCGGAGAATCCACCCTTCCTTGTTTCCAATGGAAACCGATTCACACAAGTTGACTAGGGGACCCAGATGTTGCAGGTTGTTCGCTGGGGTCTTTAGCGGTGGTGGTTGTGGGTCCTTTTGGGGGGTCAGCTGTGGATTTATCCGTCCTACATACTTACTGTCTGCATTTGTGTGTGATTCAAACTGAGCGAGACAGTCTGAAGGATGGGGCTTGTGTTGTAAAAGGGAAATTTCGGCCTTAACAGCTCCTGTACCGAGGCAGAACGCACGCACAGGCCTAGCGCCAAATCGCTAATAGAAACCAGACGCATGGTGCATTAAGGAGTGAGGCTTTCGCTGCACAGATCCAGAGGGAACCACTGGAGGAGTGACGGAGGAGACGAGGAGGAGGTGGGAAGGGAAAGTCAGGGAGGCAAAGAAAGGAAAGAAAGACAGAAACTGAACCAGATAACAAAGTTTCAACCGTTATTTGCCCTCGGAGGCTGGCTGCGGTGGGAGTGTTCACTCCCTTTTTATAGATTTCTCCGTCCCCTCACAAGATGAGCACTGCTGAGTGATAGGAGGCAAGCCAGCATAGCACTTAACTGAGATAATTCTTTAGAACTGAGCCCCTTGTATATGT
This sequence comes from Lepturacanthus savala, assembly GCA_030544235.1. NCBI lineage: Eukaryota > Metazoa > Chordata > Actinopteri > Scombriformes > Trichiuridae > Lepturacanthus > Lepturacanthus savala. Next base: position 4,738,013 of record CM060480.1, on the reverse strand, counting down.
GAGAAAACACTCCACCGCATGATATCGTTTTTTTTTCTTTTTTTTTGGCCTAACCACACAGTTTCAACTTTGAACTTACTGACAGCATATTGAAATCGGTGTGAGAGAAGATAAACATGTTGAGAAAATGTGAACCGGCGAGTATGGTGTAATCTTTTTTTTTTTTTTAACTTTGATATGGGAATAGAGTGGGTAGAATGGGCGTACTTGTGCAATTTGGGACATTGGGACGTCAGATTGGATGATTCATCATCATAATTTTGTGAATCAGAGCGTTTTCTCAAGACCACCAGGCCTTTTATCCCCATTTCAGCCTCTCCTCTCTTCTCTACAGTGGTGGAAAAGTACTCAGATCCTTTACTGAAGTAAAAGTACCAATACTGTCATGTAAAAATGTTCTTGCATGGAAAATCATGACGATGATGATTGATGTTAGATTGTTATTACTGATACTTCAGTGTGCAAGCAGTAGCTGTGGTTCCCAACCTAGGGGTCGGGCCCCTCTGAAGGGTCACCAGATAAATCTGAGGGGTTGTGAGATGATTAATGGAAGAGCAAAGGAACAGCAAGATTGTTTCATTATCTATTCTGTCAAATCTTCATCTTAAGGCAGATTCATACCCCATGTGTGTCAATTACATCTTATTTAGGTTCTATCCATTAATACCTTCATACCTCTTCGTTGGGATGTGCAATACACACTATTCCCTCTAGGTGGCAGTGCTGGGCGGCAATACCCAGTATGTCCAGGAGACGATATGGAGGTTTTTGGCCCTGATTTTCGTCAAACTTTCAGCAAATGTTGGGAATGGTACCATGAACACATTATATAATTTAGGTAATTATCTTTTTTTGTTGTTTGGTAACATTTCGGTAAATGGACCTTCTAACAGGTGCCATCATTTGGGGCCACCTGGTGGTGATATCTGGTACCTGCATAGCTCCTTCATATTCTTCATAATCCTCCCTGATCTTATACCCACTGCTTCTCCCTGTTCCTAGGACAAGCTGCATTGGCAAACTCTTGGCACTTTGCTGTGCATTTTGGCTGAGAAACTCAATAGAGCCCTAACTTTTTACGATGGTATTACTCTGGTTCATCCATAATCGTAAGATCTCCAGGTTTGTGTCAAAATATAGACAAAATCAGTGGATGGGACGTGTGAAACACTTCACATTGGCAGGAATAACACATTATTTTTCTTCTTCTTTGGGGTTTTAAGGCAGCCGACATCCAAAAAGTTGCATTGCTTCCATCTGCAGGACTAGTACTTTATTGTACTATATCCTACTATATAATCCAGAAGAAATATCGTCTTCCATTTGACCCTATTTCTAAAATGCTTCAGAGATTCCTCTTGCAACTATCTGACTAACTCTTGTCTTTCATGGACATAATTTCTGCAAAAAAGTTAAACACGTATCGCAATTTCTTATCGACATTGTTTGACGTCACACTTGCCTTGTGATTGGCTTAAATGTCTGGGGTGCTCATACATGTGTATGACATTGTTTGAGGAAGATTTTATGGCTTCATGTGGTCCAAACTACCCGTGTTCATGTGGACTAGTCCTCAATCTTTCAGATGAATGTAGTAGAGTAGAAAGTAGATTATTCCCCTCTGGAATGTAGTGGAACCAAAATATAAAGTAGCAGCAAATGGAAATACTCAAGAAAATCAAATAAAATAAAGCAGGCTTCCACTTCCATATTTCCTAATATCTTCCCCTTTTCTCTTTCTTTTTTTTTTGCCTCCTGGAGAAGCTCCACGCTGGTCATGTGTGAGGTATCGGCTGTGTTAAGAACAGAGGCTCCACTTCAGTGTTTTACTGCCTGTCTGCATCGTTACTCAGGTCATAAGTGGGGACAGTGAGTTCTGGTGAGTGAGGAACGCACTGATAAATGGTACTGAGAAGCACACTGCCTTATTTAGAATCACCGTCGGTTTTGAGTCACAAGGCACTGGCAGCCTAATCTCTCCCAAGGGAATTCATTAAGGCCGAATGAATCAGCATTTTAGTACACATAGGTGTTGGTGTTTATCCTTCCCAGACTTTACATGAGACATGTATAACCATGAATGGTCAATTCTTTCCCAGGAGTGAGAAGTCTAGTCTGGTCGGAGATGAATCAGCATCCAGAGACGGTGCCGTGACTTCCTGAATGAATCTTAAAAGCTGGAAACACAAAGGATATATTTGATTTAATTTAAAAAAGTCTGCACGTGTGATAAGTGAAGAGCTGCGAGCTGCTCATGAATGCGTTATTGTGTCAATGGAATCGTGTCACACACAGTTCCAGGTCTAATTTTAGGGCAGCGGTTGATAAGGAACTCAGATCCTTTACTTGAGTAAAAGGAAATATGTTGTCAAAAAAAAAGTGAAACCACAGAATTGGCGCTTAAAGTAATGGTTCTCAAAGTACGGTCCGGGGACCCGCAGGGGTCCTTGAGAGGATGTCAGGGGGTCCCTTAGAAAGAGTAGAATAATTTATTTTCACTATAATTCCATCCATAAATAACAAAATGGAGCACTGCCATAAGTAAAAATAAAGAAATTACTTTATTTAATTTATTAGTATTTGGATCAGTGACAAAATAATTTGGCAAGTGTGATTTAAATTTTTTAAATTATTTTTTTTTACACAAAATGTCAAATGGTATAACCAAAATAGAATGGTACATTTTTAAATATTTATTTTATTTGAATATAAAACTTGATAGCATGTGTTTTTAATTATTTTTAATCCTTTTTAGGAGACTTAAACTATCTGGTACCATCAGTTTTGACATTGTCCCATTTATTTCCTCTCATTTGTGTATTATTTTGCCTTTGCCCATGAATTTATTTAATTTCAAATTTTATTTCCATGTTGATAAGTTTATTATATTCCATACTAAGATGGAAATAAATGGGTGGAATGAATACATAAATAAATAAATAAAATGGAAAATTGAATAAATACATTTTATGAATGATTTCAATTGAAAATTAATTAAATATGGACATTTACTGGTATATTTAATTATTCATTTATTTTGGATTATGGCAGTGTCAGTCCTCCATATTTTGAAACTTGGATTTCCTACAATTTCTGTTCTAAAATATCTTAAACCACAAAACCTATGAGATGGGGTCTGTGGTCTAGTTTAAGGGTCCTTGACATGAAAAAAAAGCTTGAGAACCACTGACTTAAAGTATCAAGAGTGAACGTAGTCATTACAGCTCGTTTCCACCTCCCCTCCGTCACTTTAAGCTCTCTGCAGTGATTTCTGGAGGTTTTACATAAACAAACACCAGTATTAGGATTTCACTTCTTTTTCTTGTTCTTTACTGTTTAAAATACATCTGTTCATGTTCGAGGCCGAACCTGAGCTGTAATATGGGAGTGGAACAACTTTACAGAAGTACTGGCAAGATAATGTTTCCCTGTTGTTTTCCACCTGGGTGTTCCACTATTGAAATTTGATGAAATAAGAGGCGTCTTTGTTGTTAGAAATGTATATTTTATCATTTTCTCCACAGGGAAGACGCGGCTGTAGTAGCTGCAGTGTGTAGGTGGTCCTTCACTAAGCTCTAAACTATGTCAAATTACATTACCAGTTATGCCTGTTATACTGTTAGTGGTTGGGGAAAATGCATTTTGTCGCTGCTATAATGCATTTAATGCAGTTACAGCAAAGGTATTGGGAATGGCAGATTAAAGTAAAGTGCTTGTCGTGTTTTTCCAATGACAAATAACCCAGGTTTCGTTATGACCTCTGATAAAGCAGCCAGACATGAAGATGTCAACAGTTTTTTTTTTTGTTCTGAACAACATGTGAAGTTAAATAAGCTGTGAAATGAGTTTCTTTTCCTTTGAAGGGCATACAGGCACCAAAACACAACATTCCTGAACACAAACGCAGGAAATCTCGGATTGTTAAGACCGAGGTTCTGAGCTGTGGCAACATGGCACCCGCCCCCAATGATGCAGCGTGTGTTACAACACATGATAAAACACGCTAACCAGGACCCAGGGTTACATGGAGGTGAACACGGACCACGCTCTGGGCCTGGCGTTTGGATGAGTAAAATAAAAGGCAGGACGTTGGAGGCTATTTTTAGTCCGGAGCAGGCTCTTTGAATGATGGATTCCTTAGAATCAGGAGAGTAGTCGTACAAGCTGTAGCAGATTCAGAATTAACGACCGTCCCAAAAGCAAACGGCCGAGTAAAAAGTTTTTCCAGAGCTTGATTCAACGACAGTAAAAAAGAAAAAATAGCTGAATACCTGCCTGTTTTTTTTTATCCTACTAGCTATTAGCTTTTTGATTTTAAATGGTCATGAATTTCTACAGAATGCATATACAGATGTAGTTCTCCCACACCATGTAAACTGTATAAAGGATGTAAAGGAAGCAGATAGGAGTATTTAATTAGGGTGATATTATAACAAATATATTAATAGATAAGATACTTACTATTGTGCCTATAGGGAAATTTGACCTGCAATATCTTGTTCTTGGTACAATTTGTCCAATATGATTGTGGATCTATCTTATTCCACTGATAATTTTGCTTATTTAATTTCTTCTTGATTTTAATTGGCCCAAATCAGAAAGAACAACTTGAAATAAGTGGAATTATCTCCTGCTGATTTATTACAAAACCCTTCATTTTATATTTTAATATATATTTTTTATTTTATTCATTTCTTTTTTTGATTTTTATTTGTATTTTTAGATAGTCATATTACACCCGTTTCAACTTATTTCCTACTCTTTTTTGTGTCTGTTGATAATATTTATGTACTTTGACTTAATTTTTCGTGCAGGACTTTTAACTTGTATTTGATTATTTATATATTGTTTTTGTCTTCTTCCTCCACTGCCTGTTGTCTACACTAAAAGAAAAATCAGATCCCTTGTAAATGTTACCATGTTATGTTTTATCTGTTTTTTTTAAATAGATCTTATTAAATCATACTAATGTTTTTAATTGATTCTAAAATGTACCATCCTTTGTCAAAACAAGCTAGTTTAACTCAGTTAAAAGTAATTATATAAAAGATGTAGAATTTAATTTCTATCTTCTGCGCTTGTGCAGAAAAATAAAATATTTGGTTTAGTTCATTGTCTGAAAAGTAGGCAAAAGTTTTAATTAGAGTGGATTTAACTTAAATATTATAATGACTGATTCTACATAATTAATTTTAGTACCAATAATAAGTATTTAAGCAGAACTATTACTTGCAAAATAATTATTCTGCGAGTACTGAAAAATATATGTACAATCAACTTAAAGAAATTAACTTTGTGCAACAATTTGACATAGTAAAATTAAGTAATTTCAACAAACAAACTGACTCCATAATGAAAAGAAGCGAAATGCAGCAAGACTGAATCCCTCCAACAAGAATCTAACGCTGTAAAACACAAATCACTCAACTGGAAACTTATATCCTGACACTTGCGCGGCGCGACATGCATAGATTGACCGAAAAGGTCGCCTCGGAGGGAACAGGTGGAGATTTGTGGATGTTTAACGCCTGAGGGATGTGTCAGATTACAACCTGCAGTTGAACCACGACTCTCCTCTGCTGCTGCTGCTGAGTTTGCACTCTGTCGACTCCTCGTACTCCACTTCCCCTCTGAGCCGTTTGCTTGTGTGCACGCTTCGGTTTGTTTGGGATGTAAACCAAACCATGCAGAGGACTCGCTAGACGTGCCAAGTCCCTCATTCATCCTGACCTGACGTTACCATGGCGATCGTACTCCGGGAGGCGGGGAGGACATTTCTGACCTGGACCACCACCGTGTGACCTCACTGTGACTTGTACATCAATGAGATAGTTTAGTGATTCCAGTGAATCACTAAACTAATATTTAGTTGAGCCAGAACTTTGACCAGTTTTTCAGAAATGTGCATAATTATATTAACTGTTTTATTATAGTTGACATTGGTGTTACTGTGGAATTGTGGTTATTAAAGCGGTTATCAGAATTCCACAATTCATTGTCATTTCTTGGTTTTGCTTCAGAAACAGAATTTTTTTGATGTCACCCCACAAGATGAAGGTCCATAGATTAGTTTGGCCATTTCATGACATTAATTTTATTGGTTTGGATCCAAGATTTAGCTCATTTACTAATGTATTGGGGTCGTTGTCCAATGTCATTTCCTCTTCAGCATAAGCAACATAACCTCTTCAAGTACTGTAATATATGCAAACTGATCCGTGATGCCTGGTATGACCTTGACCTTGACCATGACCTCTCCTCTTTTATGCAATAAATAGATAAAACACCATAGTAAGAGGAATATCACCATGCTTCACTGTCTTCAGAGTGAACTGTGGCTTGAATTCAGAGTTCGGGGGTCGTCTCACACCCTCCTGCATGTTGGTTCACTAATTATGTCACAGAACAAGTTGTCGATTAGATTAATGTCTGTAGATTAGTTTGGCCATTTCATTACATTAATTTTATTGGTTTGGATCCAAGATTTTGCTCATATACCAGTGAATTGGGGTCATTGTCCAATGTCATTTCCTCTTCAGCATAAGGCAACATGACAGTACTCTTCAAGTACTGTAATATATGCAAACTGATCCGTGAGTAAGTAAGAGAAATATCCCCATATCATGATGATTAAGGTCCGGGATTAGGTTAGCTACTGCATAACTACATTTTTTGGTTTAGAACCAGGATTTTGCTCATTTACTAGCGTATTTGGGGTCGTTGTCTTGTTGAAATTCACATTTCAAAGGCATTTCCTCTTCAGCATAAGGCAACATGACCTCTTCAAGTATTTTAATATATGCAAACTGATCCCTGGTTTACGATAAATAGGTGAAACACCACAGTAAGAGGAATATCACCATGCTTCACTGTCTTCAGAGTGAACTGTGGCTTGAATTCAGAGTTCGGGGGTCGTCTCGCACCCTCCTGCATGTTGGTTAACACCAGCCGATACGACTAATGTACCGATCATAACCCCCCCTCTTCTATATAAGGCCGTTGCCAGTGTGCGTGACACCTCGGTGGTCTGGACAGCATGAACATCAACATTGACTTATAAGGAGGAGTAGGACAGATTAAGGGGAGGCAGGGAGGGAGGGGGTGTAGGTGTAACGTTCTAACAGGCACTGTGACTCACCATCCCAAACATTGTTCTTTTAATGTTTACAGAAAGTGACACGGCTGAAGTATGATGCATTATTTCGTGGCCTCCACATAGCTGCCGTTCCCCAGTGCCCGGCCTGAGCCGGGACATGAACAGGACACGACACACAATGCGTCAGGAAGTCGTCCGATAGGAGGATAAAGTGAAAACAATCTTGAAAAGTATGAATCGCCAGGTTTTTTTGCATCGTGAATCAGAAAGAAAATACAAAGATTATGATTCGTCACGGCTGTGTGAAAAAACAGCCAAGTGATGAATGTGGAACTTCCCACTGCAGGAAGGAAGAGACAGTTTCAACGTGTTAAACAGAAACATTCAGGAAACTAAAAGTCAGATCCGTTATAGCGTCCGTGTGGATGATACATATGAATGTAAACTTGTCTTGTTCCAAACATCCAGACATCGTGGTGGAAGCTTTTGTTTCTGCGTTTGTTGTTGTTCCATCATTCTCACCTAGAAATCTCTCCATCAGTGGAGGAAACACAACACACAACATGTCGCCGTTCAGCTAATAATGTGTTGAAAGTCACTGTGTGGTGTTGTGTCTGCTGGCGCCACTGAAAATCCACTATAATGAGATTCCTCCAGGAAGTGAGTGAGTGAACTCTATATCACACCTTTATTGTCATTTCATTTTTATTTAAAATTATTATTATTTAAATGATTAAAGTAGTAGTAAGAATGGTTGAATTATAATTGTTACATATATATCAATAAAAATAATATCAAAATCAGTGTCAAGGTAAATTATATTATCACCCTATTAAAATCTTTTGGGGAAAACACAAAAAACTTTATCAAATGCAGAGATTATTATATTTATTAATAATATGAATCAAAAAGGCTTTGACAGTGGATGACTGTGGACATACATATAATTCTGTGTGTTACTTATATAACATTAAAGAAGAGTTTTACACCAATTTCTGAACATTCTAGTGTGACTATTCAACTTTAAACCTGGTTTAAACTGTTTAAACATTCCATAGTGAACACTTTAAACTTACATTACTTGGAGTTAAATTAAACTGTCAGGTCTCTTTTTCATGACTTTTCCAGTTCTTATTTGCATGATTTTTATTGAACGTAACTCATTTCCAACGTCCAGTTTTGACGAAAATGTTCAATGAAGTGTTGACACATGGATCTTCCTTTCTTTTTTTTATATTTGACTACATATTTATTGATTATTTTTAAAGTATAACTTGTGAAATTTTGATTAAATTAATATAAGACATTATAGCTCAAAGCTTTTATCACTCCCTAGAAGAAATTGATTCAAGAATCATGTTTAGAGCTTCTTCTTTTTTCTTGCAGCAGCAGCTGCCATCATGAAAGCTTGTTAAATTGTCATTTTATCCTGATTTGGGCAAAAGAATAAAATGTCCATTGTCCCATAGGACATAAAGAGTCTGATCCTTTCAACTCAGGATTAAGATGATTTTACCAGATGTGGCAGCATCATCAAGAGATGATTTAGGCCAAAAACTAACTTTCGCCAAAAAAAACGACTTAGTCCATTATTTTAATAGGACGACGATGTATAGAAAATAGAGGAAATTTCATGTTGACCAGGTCAAACGTAGAGAAATGATATATGATATAAAAAGGAGAACCACGGAACCCATTAGAGATAAAGAAGCTATAAAACTGCACTTACAAAAAGCTTTTTAAACCAACTCAGCTGATCTGATACCGTGGGGGAGTTTGTTCCACGGCCTCACGGCATAATCCCTGTATGTTTTAAGCCTGGGCCCTGAGGAGCTCAGTCTATGCTGGGGTTTAAAAGTAATAAAGTGAATCTTAAATTGAATTCTGAAATGAAATGGGAGCCAAAGTAATTTGGCCTGGACTAGAGAGACAGGTTGTCTGTGTCTACTAAGAAATGAGGGCGTGGATAAGTTGTTCATCTATGTTTTGTGGGTTTATACTATTGTTCAAAAGTCAATTCAGTGTTTTCTGTAAAAAGTCACATTTTTATTTACCACCATGAATATAAAATTAATAGAAAATGTTATTACATTATCCTTCTGATGCATTGAGCAAACACATTGTACCATTAGAACACTGGAGTGATAGTTGCTGGATATGGGCCTCTATACACCTATGTAGATATTGATGCACCAAAAACCAGACATTTGCAGCTACAATAGTCATTTACCACATTAGCAATGTATAGAGTGTATTTCTGATTAGTTTAAAGTTATCTAAAGCTAAAGTCCTTTTATTTTTTAAAGGGCGTCACGCCCTCTTAAAACTTACATCTAATACAAATATAGTCTTTATTCTGTTTTTGCAGCACAAGGTCGTAAAAACATAAAAAGAACATGTTTGTGTTTATGTCTAGTAGCATAAGAAGCAGCAGTAGCTATACCGATCTATTTCCACTTTAAGTGCCAGTTTGTTTTTGTCATGGGAAGCCGGGCGCGTCTGTTTCCATATGCATTGTGTCAAACATGTTTGGCTAAGGGAGTGGGTGTGGGAAAGCAAAGGCAGCAAATTGGAGGGAATGTGTGAATGGTTCTACATACGTGTGTGTGTGTGTGTGTGTGTGTGTGTGTGTGTGTGTGTGTGTGTGTGTGTGTGTGTGTGTGTGTGTGTGTGGAGGGGGGTATATTGGCGTGTGAAACAATACCCCGAAGGCGCTCCAGTGATCACACTGATTCACTGCCCTCTCCTGCTGTACCCCCAGTTCCACACATTTTTACAGCCGCATTCCTTCTCTGAGGCCTGGCGGCGGCCCTGCTGCACGCCCGCCCCGATAGGAAAACACAGGAGGGGGTCACGGGGCACGCCATTACTCTGAGAGACAAATAGGCCATCCAAATAAAACATGACACCCCGGGCACGGGACCCGAATGCAGAAAATGGAACGACAGGCTGTGCGTTGGACGCCGTGCCTTCCAGCTCAAACATTCCTGTTCACGTGTTTTTACTAAAACTGGGGTATGACCTGGTTCTTTTTTGGAATCCTCTCTGCAGTCGATTTGTTGTCGTTTCATTATGATAACCTGTGAATATTGACTGCTGTGTTATGTTTCATGTTTCATAAAGGATTTTCTCATGAGCCCGTCTCGTGTTTTGCAGCCGAGTGGCGCTCGGTTTGCATTCCAGTGACCTGTCATTAACCTCTGTCAGGCATTTTATTTCACCTCTTAAAGTTTCTGAGAAAGTAAGTTCTTCGAGGTAGAAACTGAGGCATGAAGCGCTTTACTGGAGGTAAATATTGACTGTTTTGGGACATTTGTGTCTATTATGGGGTGTAACTATTCAGACCTCATATCAGTGTAGATTGATATTCTGTCTGGGAACCATCCATTCATTTGTTCATATTACGCATATTGGGCGCTATGAATGTGTCTGTACCTAGCTTATAGCCAATCATATCAAACATACCCGATACCTGATGACAATGAAATAGTTAATGCTAAAAGTTTTAAAAATAAACTTGCAGTCTAAATGACTTAGAACACTTTCTAATGCTGCATCGAAAGGTAAATTACCATCAGCCGCCATATTGGATCCACAGTTATCAACAAAGTTGCCTCTGTGTTTCGTCATTGGTTGACTGCACCCTGCCCTGTTCTGTGATTGGCTCCATAGATGAGGGGGAATTATCCTTATACATATCCTAAATATCCATATAGATTTGTCAAAACGGATAAACAAGTGCATAGATTCTGAATATCAGATCTAGTAGTTTAGTATAGCGATTCCAATCCAGATCTTTTTCTGATTCATGGCATCAAAGAGCGGTTTGTGCACGGCTCACAGACAAAGCGATGGTCAATGTCAGAATTGTCACAGGTTACGTCTTTTGATACTTTTGGTATCATTGCAGCTTCATAGCTTACTGTAAATTCTCTAATATTCACCGGTATTCCATTAGCAGCCAGGTCTCTAACGTTGCCTGGTCTCCTGTAAATAATATATGAAGCCATGGCTACAGTGACCTGGTCATGTGACATAACTTTGTATTTTATAGGTTCAAATAGACACAAAATCTTGTTTTTCTTCATTCTACTGGTATTCCGCTTCGCTCAAATAGAAATAAGAGGCATATCTCTAATTGTGGCCTTGTTCTAATAAAGGCCTCAATGGGCTTGAGTAAATAATGGTCTGGGTCTATATTAGAGAATTTATGGTAAGTTTCCAGTACCATGTTGTACTGTACATGTTTAAAATATTCTTTCAGGTATTTGAAATTCTGCATATCGGCCACTGGCCTGTCATGGTATCACAGGTTTTTATGCAGATCGGTTTTGTGTTGACGCCTCCGTGCACTTGATTGGATAAACATGTGGAAGGAAACATTTTTTTAACTGATGGACGAAAATATCCAGTTTAAAAAAGTGTAGGAGGCTAAAAGGAGCTCACAGCTCACATGCTGCTGTTTTACTGCTCTGTTCCCTCGGACTGATTAGCAGACGTACATAAAAAATAATCACAACTGCTCATTTTCAAGCATTTTGCAGCTCCTTTAACAAGGCGACTGCTCAACGGAGCGTATGAATCTTCTCTCTCCCCACACACGTCGTCTCAATTTGTCTGGATTGACATTATAAACTCAACAAGGGGGAAGGCGGTAACGCGCGAGGGAGGCCGCTCGTTGCCTTGTAAGGAGCCTCCGGGATGATTTCTCCATCTAAAACAATCATATGATTCACTCGGCCGCCACGTTGCTAAGCGCTTGTGTTGCAAACAATGGACGGTCCACTCAGCAACACCGGGCCAGCTCAGGACTTCCAGTCCTTCATGACAAATCTGTCATCCAGTGTGCAACGTCTCTCCTGGGCCTGGCTGCAGCAATCAGCAACACCTCACCACCCTTTCCTCTGTGTATATCTGGGGAATGTTGCAGCACATGGAGGGGAGAGGAGAAATTCGCAAGTGTGTTTAAAAGCGCGTTTGTGTTTGAGTGTAACAGAGACGCAAAGAGTCGGACCTGGTTGGAACAGGAAGCTCAAGGCAGCCTTTTACATTGGAGGAATTTCCTGCCTATAAGATGTGTATCACAGCATTTCTACAGTGGAGGAGAGAGGAGCAAGAAGGAAAAACTCTTGTGTTTGAAAAGCACTTCAATAAATGTTTCAGGATTAAAGTTTACCCTGATGAAAAACTCGGTGTACTAGTGTTTGAGTAGTAAATGTATAATCTACTACTATACTACTCATGACACAACAGTAGAGTTTTGTAGTGAAACACTATTGTTCCAAGTAGTAATCCTGCAGAGTAGTGAAAAAACCTGTTAAAGCCTCACTACAAGAGCATTTAAATAATAACACAGTGATTTTACTATTTGATTATGTAGTGAATATGTTGTCACAAAGCTACAGAAACACTACAGATATTTTAAAGTCATCGGTTTTTAGTCGTCAATTATATCTGTGTTAAAGAAGAACTGGTAGTTAAAAAAATATCCATGCATTCCAAACTCCATGGATGAGTAATCCATAGAAATGAAGTAATTTAGAAGGTGAACTATCCCTTTAACCCCTAATATATATAATAATAAATGTGAAGGAATGAGTAGTGAGTATAGAACTTCCTCAAAAAGCCAATAGTGAGGCTGAAGTAATTAAGTATCAGTCATCATGTAGTAATTATCAGTAGTGAAACAGGCCAATTCTCTATTCATTTCTATTGAAATTAATGCATAAATCACTACATATTGCAAGTAGTGAATGGTAGTTTTTGCAGATATTTAGTAGTAGTGATCAGTAGTGATTCAATAGTGGTTTTTTTATAAGAAGAGATGAAGAGGAAGCCACAGTAGCACCATTCTTCCTTCTCTACACAGCGTGGCCCTCTGTTCTGTTTCACGGACCACATTTTCCATTATTACCCCCCAATTTCCTCGCTCGACTCAGGTTCTTTTTTTATCCACAACGAACTGAATCATAAATCCAATACATCCGAAAAAAAGGAGCTGGCAAACCGCTTAAAGGAACAAACAGAAGTGAAATCCTTTGCCGGTTGTTGTGACTGGTGATTGTGTTGTACAAACTAACAAACTAAAACCGAGCGGCCCGTTGTGGTCTTTATTTGCTGTCTGTTCCCGAGTGGTAAAGTGCTGTTTATTCTGCGACTTAAAAGGCTAACAGTTGCCTAATAGCAGTCATCAGGGAGTCTCTCCACCCCCACCAAACCCCCCTGAAGGCAGCACGCTCTTTTGTGCCAGAATAAAGACCGTTTGAAAGTGGCGGATAAATGTAGTGACTGTTTGCAGTTACATTCAGGGACTGTGGCTTTTATTTTGAAGGCCTGAGTTGTAAAAGTTTTCCTCTTAAGGTAATAGTTTGGCATTTCGGGCACCGCCAGGAAGAACTCTCTCAGCGGCGTTAGCTTCACACCTTCTTGTCATAATATGAAGGTGTGAACACAAGCAGCTGCTGCTCATTTCATTTACACATTACAAATCTTTATATGGGGATTAAACACGACCTGTCAACGGTCCAATACTTATATGGTTTGGAAAATTCATCTGCATGTGTTTGTCTTCACAGGTAAAAATACATTGGGTTTGATGCAATTAGTTGAATATTGAGCAGATTTATCTCATTCCACTGGAAGATAATTTAGCTTAGATTTCTATCTTGATTTTAGTCAATTTAATCTTTTTTAAAGATTACTCTTGTTTTCTTAAATCAAGACCAAATTGACCCAAATCAGGAAAAAAAACTTGAAATAAGATCAATTTTTGCCAGTGGAATAAGATAATTCTACTCAGTATTAGACTAATTGTACTTATATTTTCACCTGTTAAGATTTCAGTTTTTGCAGTGTCTCATTAACATTAATGAACCTCATCTCTGGCTGATTTGAATGGCTGTGAATACGTGTATATATATATATATATATATATATATATATATATATATATATATATATATATATATATATATAAAGCATTGCAGTGTTTTTCCTTTTAAATCAGGTTTTGAATCTTTGGTTATCATTCAGAGAAATCCACATTCTTACAGAGTTAGATGGAACGTCTGCAAAACTTGCACTGAATATTTTATTTTTCTGCATAAAAAAACAATTTTATACATTTAACCAATGTCTGATGAATGTACTTGCTCTGCAGAATAAGAAGTATGAAGTAAATATGCATACTATTTTAAAAGACATTGCAAATGACAGATGTGTGATGTTTCCTTTGATGAAGTGATTGATAAGCAGTTGTGTGAGAACTCTGCATCTCCTGATAAAACCGTGTGAAGATAACAGCACTTATGGTAGTTCTATTAATAACCAGTCTCAGTATGTCGGAAAAACACATGCTCGGTTACCAGAGAGGAGGAGAGTCGGTGTATGTGTGTTTGTTTCTTGTGTGCATGCACATACAACATATATATGTGTGTGTGCCGAGCTTTACTGAAGTGCAAATGTGTCAGGCCTATATTTAAAACAGCCTTGCCAGCTGTGTGGAGTCCCTGTGAAAATGTGCTATAAGTGTTTTGCTGCACTTCAGATCTGTTGCCATAACGGCCGAGTGATGATGTCAAAGCCGAGGCACACTGGACTCAAACCACACCCCCGTTATTCAAACGGAAATCACAGTTGAAGCGAGATGGAAAATATTGTTCAGTTAGCCAGACCCAATTATGCACTGAAAAGCAGAACAGGCCGTGGCTTCACACACGAAATATGCAAACGGTCGGAACACACTATTATATACACTGCTGCTGCTTGTAGCCAGTCGCTACTGGATGACACACACACATATACAGAGATAGACAGGGGTCAGAAACCACTTGAAAGGAATATTTCTCTTCTAAATCTTGATCCTTCAAGGGGTCAGATAGATAATTGTGTGCGTAGATGAGACAGGAGGTGTGCAGTACGGGGCGAACACTAAAAGAAGAGAATGACTAACAGCTGATACCACTCTTATCTATTTGTGAAGTATTTGCTTGTCCCCCTCTGACTGACCTCATGCATGAAGTCATGGTACAGCGTGGACGGCCAGCTATGCCTTCAGACATCCGGAACATCCCGAGACACGGGTCAAAGTGACGTGAGTGGGATGCTATTTTAAATTCACCAGTATGTTCATCACCAAATCACTATTCTGGCGGGAAAAGCTTTGGATTCAGTCTGATATAATCTGACTTTATAGCACCACGCCTTGAAGTCCGTTTCTCCTCTATCTTCATCCCTTCAGAGCTAAGTACAGAGTGACGGTGGTGTGCACAGACTTTTTGAAGGGCAGGGGTGAAAAGGGAAAAACAGGGCACATATAGTGTGTCTTCACCACAGTGAAGGGCACTTAAGCACATATTTTGGCTCGTGGAGGGCACTTAAGCATGCATTTTTGGCTCCTAAAAGGCACCTCGCCAAGGGTTTTGGCTCCTCAATAGCACTTTAGCATAGGTTTTGGTTTCTCAAGGGCATTTTAACATGCATTTTGGCTCCCAGAGGAAACTTAAGCATGCATTTTTGGCTCCTAAAAGACACTTTACCATGTGTTTTGGCTCCTAGAGTGCACTTTAGCACAGGTTTTAGCTCCCAAGAGGACACTTACCATGTGTTTCAGCTCCTTGAGGGCACTTTAGCACACGTGTTGATTTCTCAACAGCATTTTAGCACATGTTTTGGCTCCAAAGAGTACACTATAGCATGTATTTTGGATCCTGGAGGGCACTTTAGCATGCATTTTGGCTCTTCTAAGGGCACTTAAGCACACATTTTGACTCCTAGAGAGCACTTAAGCACGTTTTGTGGCTCCTCGGGGGTACTTGAGCATGTGTTTTGACTCCTCAAGGGTACGTTAGCATGTCTCTAGGCTCCTAGCAGGGATTTTAGCTCCCTAGAGGGCACTTTAACACACCTTTTAGCTCCCAAGAGGACACTTTAGCACACGTTTTGGCTCCTAGAGGGCACTTTAACATGTGTTTTGGCTCCTAGAGGACATTTTAGCACAGGTTTTGGCTCCTAGAGGGAACTTTAGCATGCTTTTTGCCTCCTAAGATGGCACTTTAGTACAAGTTTTAGCTCTTAGAGGGCACTTTAGCACACATTTTTCAACAATTGAGCCACAAGCCTCCCCCTTTCCCTGTGCAGGCCACTGCAGAGTTAGAGAATGAGACCTCTCCAAGGACCAGGGCTTTGAACCATCAAGTGCCCTCAACAGCTGTGATCTGGCCCCCCAGACACTCTGGATTACCCCCGTCAGTCCATACGCTCCCTGTGTGTAAGTTATAAATACAATAAATACGATCCGCGCTGGACAGAGACTTCATGTTGCTACCGCCACTCGGCCAAATTTGGCCCCGCGTCCAATCCCTGGCGGCTTCGAGTGAATCAGCTAAACCAACAGTCACTAATTCCAGCCTGCCCGGATCGTTTATTAAAGGTCTGATCTCAGTGACTCGCTCTTCTCGCAGCCAGACCACTTTCCTCGCTCTCCTGTGACCCACAATCAGGGATATGGAGCACCCCCCCCCCCCCCCCCCCCCCCCCCACATGACAGCATGAGAACACATCATACACCCAAATCAGATGTGTAGTTATAAATAGAAATACATATGGATCACACATTTTAGTGGTGAAGGGATAATTAGTGTGAGGTTGTGCTAATTAGCTTGGACATTTTTATATGAAATTTTGAGGTACTTGAACCTAATTTGAGTCCATTTAATGGTAATTAACACTTCACTCCTCTGCATTTTAAAGGGAAATGTTGCACTTTCCACTACATTTATCTGACAGCTTAAGCTCCTTTACACATGCAGATTTGACGCGTTGGATAATATAACAATAATATAACAACCAGTGGTTTCCAACATTTTTGTCCTTTGACGTCTACCAGAAAACATGTAGTCACATTCCATGTGACTTTAAGTTGTTAAAAGCGCCACCAAATAGTGAGTTTTTCCTCTTTTTAAACTTCTCACATGGTTTCCTTTCAACACATGAGCCAATTTCACCAAAAAAATCAAACATGAGAGAAAACTTCTAAGAAAAGAAAACACATTTGTGTATCTGAACTCTGTTTTTTCCTCCTTTCCGCTCCCACAAATCATCTCACGACCCCTCGGATTTATCTGGTGACCGCTGACCCCCGGGTTGGGAACCACTGGACTGAACAAGCAAATCATATAGAAATGAGATGAAACTGGCTCCGCCTCCAGCAGCTACAACAGTAACATGCTGCTCCAACAGCTGATGATTCACTATTAATCATCCAATGACGTCCAGTATATCACAGAAGGAAAATAAATATATATTTTGCTGCCAATACTTGTGTATTTTAAGAACTAATTTGTAATTATTACAATAAAAAGCGTGTTTAAAGGAGACAGTTTGCATTGCTGACTTATCAGTAAACACCTCAACAGATAGAGATCAAAAGGATTATCATGCAATAAAGAGCTGGCACATGATGAGACATTTGAAGTCTCATTGATCTTTCCATTATCCGCTGATAGGTGATGGAAAGGTTCTCTGACAGCAGCTTCAGCATCAAACGCTGAGGATATCTGTGGAGATAAAACCAAGAGCAGGATGGTTTTGGGATCCATTGTTCATTTGGTTAATAATCTTAAGGCATTAAGATAAGAAAGTCACACAACTCCAATAAGTGCAAAAGTCACCTAATTTCTTACCGCTCTGGTAAACTAATAGCAGGTAATAGTGGATGAGAAGAGGCTCGTTTCAGAGTTTTTCATTCTTTTAAGGGAATCACAGACTCCTCCTCTTCCAAAAAAAAAAAAAAAGCTGTGTGTCCCGGGTGTGGGAACTCCCTGCTCCATGTATCATGATTAGGTGAGCAGAGAAGGCGTGGACCCGGAGAGCAGAGGGAGAGCAGCGAGGACGCACAGAGGAGCTGACGGAGCATTAATGAGATACTGGCCGGTTAGAGTTACAGGGATGCAGTTTTAGCCATAATCCACCTCTGTCTTTGTGGACTTTGCGGACAAAAAACAAAATATTGGGACTATTTTACCATTTAAACTTTAGTGGATTTATTTATTCGTTAAAAAAATAGAAAGAAATGGGCTTGGAACGATTTCGCGTAAAGACGCCGGGGACAGCGGCGCTTCTCGCCCGCTCCCTCCTTTGTATCTTAGGCTTATTACTCACTTTTTCCCAGCCTGACTGCGACGCGTTCAACTTGGACGTGGAGAACCCGGCTGTTTACAGCGGACCTAACGGGAGCTACTTCGGATACGCGGTTGACTTTTATTTGCCGGATTCCTCCAGGTGAGTGTCAACATAAAGTTGGAAAAACCTTAGAATGAAAACCGATATAGATGAGTCTTTTTTTCAGCGACAAGTCTGGAACATGTTAATAATTTGATCTGGGCTCTTGACAAAAAAAACATGTTGGGACACAAATATGTTGCGCGCAGCGTGTAAACTTTCCATTGCACTTTATCGGAGTTTTTTTTGTGCCAAACTTCAGGACATTTACAACTCCCCCCTCTCTCCTCCTATTAAAGTTACACAGTAAGTTTCCAATAGGAGAAAGACACGCATTTCATTTGTGGGATGCTGTTTTGACACTCATCAGACATTAAATGCAGGTTTTTGTGTAAACGCTGCTGTGCTCTCCGGGACACATGCTTTTTACGCGCAGCGCGCACGCCCTCGTATGCGCATACGAGTTTCTGTAATTGAATTTACCAGGAAATTGCATTTGGACTCTAAAATGAGCATTAAACCCTGAATGGTGTATTTCATCATAAAAAAGAACCTAAACAAATAGCAAACCCGCTGAGACTCGCCCGCAAATCCTATAATCTTATTGCTCTACAAAATGACATTTAATTCTGACCTTTTAATCTGCCCTCACCTTTAAAAGCCATGAGAAATAAGCCTGTTAACTGCTTAGCAATCGCATCATATAGATCTGAAAGTCTGCAGCTGATTGCGATGCACTCACTGTGACATTCACTGCATGCTGCAAGTATCTCAGCATTCTTCCAGAGGAGCTTTTTGGCATCAGTCAATTTTGAGGGACTTCAACTCATGCATGACATGCCTGTGGTTTGAGTCTAATATCCCAGTAGTCTGTGAATAGTATAATAGTTCAGGCCATCCTGCCTGTACTATAGGAGCATGGAGTCTTTCTATTAACTGAGATGTACTAAAATAAATCAAGATACGGGGTTGATTTATCCACTGACAGTTCTTGCTGCTCATTGAGTCGATTTTGGCGAGCCCAGTACCCGACCCTGTAATCGTAATAATCGTTAACAAAAGGTTGTGCAGCCGCAGTCAAGGTTTTCACCCAGACGTGATCAGACTTCCTGGCTGAGTCTCGGTCTCGACCCAAAATGTTCAACCAGCCCCGGCGTGCTGGGATTTGAGAAAAGGGCTTTGTGCCGAGTGGGCCGCCAGCAGCAGCAGGAACAGCAGCAGCTCTGGTTTCCCCTTGTTTCTCCTCCCCACTCCTCTGGACGGCAGACAGTCAGACACAGGGAGATTTCCCCCCTTCTTCACCCTCTCTCTCTCTCTCTCTTTAAAAAAGCAGCCTGCTGCTATTGGTCTTCACTTCTCTGTCTGCACGGGAAGCCGAGGCTTCAGGAGAGGGAGCGAGGCATGATTTAGGACGTGAAGCTCACATGCACGGACCCTGACTTCCCCCCCCTTCCTTACTTCCTCCAAATGCTGATGTCATTCTGCAAGGATTTTTAATTCATCCGTCCCCCACCGTCTAGCCTCTCCCCCCAATCATCTCTCCTCGTCTCATTATAAGACAAGACTACACGTCATCCTGCTGATGACTTAATCTGAACCTTTCTCCAGTCGAGATGCCGTCCTCATGGAGGAGGAGATGAGATGAGACAATAGTTTGTATGTAGAGGGATAATATTCGACTGTAGCTTCCTACAACTTCGCTGCCCTGTAATTTCCCCTGTGGATGATATGTGTTCAAAAGGCAAATGTCAAACAAAACAAAAAAAGTATGAGGAGGGAGCAGTTTTTAAAGACAATGAATCACCGCGTTTATCTCCCCTGAACCACATGTATCTGCCACCAGTTCCTTTAGAAGTTGACACATCTGGAGATACCCTGAAAGGGAGGCTCCGTTATCTCTCCTGTTTTGCCATCACATCATCATCATCATCATCATCGCCAGCGCTGCGGGGGAGTAACGAGCGGGGGGAGTAGCTGGATTGCGGGGATGAGGTCATTTGAGGGTTATGCAGGGAGTTTCTCCTTGTACAAAGCTTTTATAAGTGAAACTTATAAGTGAAATTATTGCTTCGCCAAATGGGGATCATCACCTGGTGTTCTTGGGCCGGAAATGATGGC
The DNA here is from genome assembly GCA_030544235.1 of Lepturacanthus savala. Lineage (NCBI taxonomy): Eukaryota > Metazoa > Chordata > Actinopteri > Scombriformes > Trichiuridae > Lepturacanthus > Lepturacanthus savala. Next base: position 4,717,579 of record CM060480.1, on the reverse strand, counting down.
AGATGTTGATGAGCAGACACCAGAGAGGAAGCTGTCAGCCGGACAAACACAAAGGTTCGCTTTCTCCCACTTTGACGCCGATCCATTGACAAGCAGTTTATATATGTGGGTCTGTCGTGCCCTTCGGCCTGGTGTAATAAAATTAAGTTTGGAGGTTGGCAGGCAGCCCACCGTGGAAGAACGCCTGAGGACAGGGTCTGTGAACCGTTTGGTTACAGCTTTTGCTCCCCTGTTGAGCCTGTATGTTATTCCATGTTGAGTGAAGATGAACTCTTCACAGACCTGCTGCTGGGTGTATTTCATGCCCCATGCACACGTCCCACATCATGGGATGGATCTCTCAGGGTCCACTTTCTCTTTCTCCTTGCAACACTTGATAATCAAACAGAAACTGACTCCTCATTGACTTTCTGTGGTGCCAGGCGGGGATAAGGGAGTGGATCAGACTGAAAGACGAGTCAAAGGTCAGGGGCTGTAAATAATAACAGACCTGGGCTGGAGTGTATAAAAGGAACATCTAATGTTTGTATAAATGAAGGCTGTGACCGTAAAGTGTATCTCAACTATCTGTTGAGCTGTTCTAACAGCATCAAGGGAGATAAATGTCCATAGGAATCTATAGTTGTGTTTAGTATTGAACACTGCAAAGATGGAGAGCTTTAAAGATGAAAATATATTGTTCTTGGTACAGTTAGTACAATATTGAGTAGAATTATCTCATTCCATTAGTAGATCATTTAGCTTATTTCAATTTTTTCTTGAGTTTATTCAATTTAATCTTCTTTTTTTAAAGAAAATGTTAGTTTTGTTTTCTTAAAACTTGAATAAATTCACCCAAATCAGGAGATAAACTATATTATCGGCCAGTACAATAAGATAATTCGACTCAATATTGGACTAATTGTACCAAAAAGAAGATATATTCACCCGTTTTTGCAGTGCGTAAAGGAAAAGTTGATGGAAATGTCAAAATTTGAAAAAAAACAACAACAAAAAAACATCCTCAAGATCACAAACAACTTTTTATGCTTGATTGAAGCAGGTTTTGCTTTTCTAAAAATTAGACAATGCACAAATGTAAGATGAAAGCAGCTTTGTTGAATAAGATCTGACATAATGCACATTTAATACACATGACTGATCATCAGCTCTTTCTGCTGTCAGAGTTTTCCTCTACATTCCCATTTTATGCGTTTCTTTGTCTTTTGTCTCCAGATGGCAGGAAACATGCTCAGTACGAGCTGTCATGTAGGAACAATTAGAATTTGCCCGTTTGAACCATATTCTTGAAGATCTCTCAATTTTCCCTGTAGACGACAGGATTTGTTTCGCAACCTCTTCTCATTCTACTCTGTTTATTACAGCCATGTGTAACGTAGCTTGTACTCACCAAACTATGCTTTGCATGATTGCGTCTAGTTTTTTCGCTCCAAAACTAGCTGGAAGTGCACCTAATTCCCATTTTCTCTTTTTTGGAAGATTTCTTAGAGTTGAAGAAAGTCTACTTGACAAGTAGATGGAAACTCGTGTCAGTGTTTGGTGATGGAAGACCCTCTGATGGAGATAGTAATGTGTTCCAGTCCACGCATTAGCTCCAGCGAGGTGTCGGTGATGTGCATTAGCTCACGGATGGTTTGACCATGACGAACACGTCCAGGGGTCAGCCGGTCCATGTAGGTCACTCTCCTAGAGTTCACCCCTCAACAAGGTTAGAGTTGAACTAATATTGACATTGGACCTGGGTCTCTTTTGGCCACTAAAGCAGGGATGTTTTCTCTGCCTTGACGCCAACGTCCGTCTCGATATATGATGATCCTTGTTGCTGTTGTTTTGTTTTCTCTGGTGTCCTTTTTCCCATTGACCTGTTGCTAAATCAAACCAGTCAGTGTTTGATTTGTAGGGGCTCAGCTTGTATATTTGGGCTGCCAAAGCTTTTCTTCATCCAGGTTCTCTTCGTTGTGTGCAGACAATGGGGCTCTTTGTCTTGACGGCAGAAATTGTTTACAGTTTTCCATTTGGGGGGGGGGGGGGACTTTCACTATGACTCATTTCTTTCTAAATTTATTGGCCTTATGAAAAGCTGCTTTGCTGTTGTCAAACTCTGAAAATACCTACAATTAGACCAGTAGCTTGGGAACAATGTTGTCGGTTCCTGCGAAAGGTCAATTGGAATATACTTAGTCTGGCTGTGAGGCCGTCTGTCTCAAATGTAAAGCGCCCGTCTAGCTTTTACTGGTCTGTTGGTAAAAGGGATTTCATTTAATGAGCCTGTGTGCGTTTCACTGGGGGAAGAAAATGTCAGCGTGCATGGTGATGATGGGTTTAAATCGTCCATGGACCATGCTGTCACATCTGCCATATATGGTCGGGAATGTCCCCAGGACGCAATGTCTACGTCGGAGTGGTGTGGGACGTTGATCAGGGTCGTCCTGACCCATAATTTACTAGATTTAATCTCTGACTGCCTACAGGCCTGGTTTGTTTTAACCCCCGGGTCATGAAATGACTCACAGCTATGGTAACTTGATAAAGACTATCCTTCATATAACAAGGAGCAAATGACGCCATCGCTGCAATCTACGAGATGAAATTCAAATTAGCTCCAGTTCTCATATAGTTGAGATGGAAATGAGATGTAATCTTTGGCCCTTCACTGTCTGTGGATCTGTGTGAGTGTGTGGGTGTGGCTTGGTTGGGGGTATCCAGACAAAGTGTTTCAACAGCTGCTTCACCCCCGTCCCCACGTTTAATACAACAGCCACTCTATCCCGAGGTGAGAGGACCGGACCCCCTGACGTGGGCATTGTGGAGAGGTGTGAAGCTCCGGCAGTTAAGCTCTGCAGGAGGATTTTAGGGCTGTGAAGGTGGTAAGAGGTGGGCTGTATTTTGGGAGGGGGGGGGGGGGGGGGGGTTGGGCACCAGTTTGCAAAAAAATCACAAAATGCAACAGGCTTGACCACGAGTTACTTAGATGTTTTTAAGGATGTTTGAAATTTCTCACTTGCCGCAACTGTTTTTACAGTGACTCGACATGGCCGCTGGTTTTGACAAAACAGCTGCTGGTTTTAACACATTAACTGTGAAAGCACCCATAAGGACGGGATAATATGATTTGACAATCACTGCTCGCTGAAAGGTCAGAAATAAAAACAATGATTGCTAAATCAGCTTGGTGTCGACTTGCTGATTCAGTTGCCAGACTTGTAACTCCTACTACGTGTGGGCGGCATCTATTTTTTTCCATAACTTCATACCTTCTTCACATTTCACTATAGGTATATATTAGACAGTATTTGTGTAAAAAAGGAAAAAGAGAACCCCCCCCCAAAAAGTTTCTCACATTGATACAACAGTGATGGTGCAAGAATGCACCGAGTTCCATTGACGTCAGTAAAGCCAATGACCCCAATTTCCAATGAACTAGTGACTCTTGAGGTTCAGTTACTGATAATTTGAGGTTGTTCGTGTCTACATCTGAGAAATATTACCACACAAGCATCCTAAAAATACACTTTCTCAGAAATCCAATGTAATTTAATGTCACTGTGATAACATTTTCAGTTTTTTGACTCTACCATGGACAGATTCTACTTCCTACAGGCAGGGGTAGACTTTACCATTAGACAAGGCAGACAACTGCCTGGGGCCCCCAACTAAAAACAGCTATAGATGTATTATGATCTTTAGATATGCAACATAAATTATACTCTAAACCATGACATTATGTACAAAGGGGCCTCAAAATATCTATGTTAATGTACACCCCCCCAGGTTTCTACAGATTATCGGATCATTCCTTTCCTGGAGGAGCTCCTGAGCACCTCTTGACTCACACATTGATATGTTGGGATGCAGAAACTCTTCCAAGTAACTTGCAATTCAACAGATCAAAAAGTGAAAGAGTTATCACAGTGGTGTTGCATTAAATAACCTGCAAGTGAACCCCTAGGACTTTGAATTTCTGCAGAAATGCAGCAGACTCACCAACTCTCGGGTTTCTTGAGGATGCTGGGTAATGTGGTGCATGAGTCACAGCAGCTCTCTCTGACAAAGTTCCTCAAAAGTGTCAGTTTTGGCCTCAGAGCAGATCTGCTGATTCACTGATTTCAGTTCTGTTCATGTTTGAGGAGATTGAAGATCATACCTTCAGGATTCCCTGCTATACCGTAATACCTTGATATCTCCTGTCCACCCACAGGGTAAAATGATAAAGCATAATTTCAAGTTGTCTTAGTATGTCCCGTGATTCTATGCGAGACAATAAACAACATTGTTTAGATACCTTGGCCTGCAGCACTTGTAATTTGTAGTCCACCTGTTGCCCCACACTATTATCCCTTCGAGGATAGCAAGGAAATGGTTTTCCGGTGATAGCGAGATCAGATCTTTGACAGACTGGACTGTTTATCTGATCAACGCTGGTTGGTGGTAGGTTAAAGTTCTTTCTGGAGTATGTATATCTATAAATTTCTTCAAAAAGACTCTCCAGACTTGTACAGAAGCAACATACGGATCCTTTATCTGTGACTTACGGTTCGATCTGACGCTTTAGCAGAAAAATGTGGCTTCAGCAAAGCACAGCAGACTCTCTGTAGTCAGCACACGCCATCCCAGCAGGCACTGCTACTCTCATCATCTGCAAGCTCCTGGACAGAAGCATCAAGAACACGTGTGTGTTACGTGTGTGCATGTATGTGTGTGTGTGTTTGAATAGACGATCGTCCATATGGCAGCCGTAAGAACTCAAGCAGCTACCGTCTGGCCTTGGCTTGGAGAGGACGTGAGACCATTCGTGTGGCTCCATGTCGTCTAGAATAAGTTGTCACTCGTTTCTTGCGCTTCTCCTCTTCTGTCATTCAGCTGATCTCACTCTTTAGTGCCCGACCACGCTTTGAAAGTCAATATTTCTGTAGCGTGACATCATGCAATGATTCACTTCATTTGTTGATCTTGAACTATAAGCCTCCATATTTTCCGTTCCTATCAGTCCGCTAATTTAGCGCCGGTGAGATAATTCTTCAGAGTGGGAGTAAGGAGGAGATGTTTGTTGTAATTTTGGCTCAGTTTCTCCACTGAGAGCGGTGAAGGTCAAGAGCTGCCACCGGCTCAGATCAGGTTAACTGTTTGAGTTCCTCCAGCGATATGGAACCACTCCAGTGTTTAAGCATGTGTTGATAGCTCGGTGTATACTCAGCGGGTCACTGTGCGTGTTTTTTGCTGAAGCTTATGAAGACCAGCTCCTTTTTTCCTCTCTCCTGACACTCCCTGGGCGACTTTGCCATGGTGTTCATTGAGCCACATTTATGACCGCAGATGGTGACTGCAGCCACCACTGGCAAGGCCTAACAAATGTGACTTTTTCCCTTCTTCTGTATGGCTTAAATTGGTTATAATAGTGTTGAAGTGACATCAGCTTTGCAGCTGGGTGGAAGACAATCAAATGTGGAATTGGGGGGGAGGGGGGTGAACTGTTTGGGCTGAAGGAGGAGGGGACATGGGAGGAATTTGCCCTTTGTCAACCTCCTTCCTTAACCTTATCATAAAGTGCATTAGCCATGGATAGTGTCACATCAGCAAGTTCCAGCACTCTGCATCGCCCCTAATTTCCCAACCCCACATAAAATAGTGGTCACAGTCTTGGCAATTGTGGTGTGGTGAGATTTTTTTTTGTCTTCTGATTGCTCTGGCCTCAAATGAAACAAATCCTGCCCTCGGTTACTGTGAAGCCGTTGTTAACGGATTCTTCACATGCAGTCCGAGGTCGCTTTACAGCAGTTTGATTCACGCTTAATTGTCGTCAAGGAGGTGGAGGTTATTAGTGGCTGTTGTATGGCAGCTGGCGCTAGACATGGTAAAGCCGCTAATTCTTCTCATCCGCCAAATGCAACTCTTGTTATGAAACAGGGTTTGCTATGTGCCCATTGAAGTGACATGAAGCTGACAAATGATCAGTTTAATTCTCCAGTAGCTGGTGGTGTCTTTTTAAATGCACGCTGAGCTACATCTGTTATCATGCTGTGATCCTTATCAAACCTGTGATGGTGCTGCATTCATTTCTAGACTCAAAAACAAACCTGAGCCCTCTAGCCAAATACATATATTTGCATGCAAATCCCACGAGCCCCCAACCTTCACAAAGGAATTTGTAACGCGGCACCCGGCCGGCTACAGATAGAGCTTCACTAAATGCTAACGATACAAGATCTCTACCTTTTTGAGCACATAGCAGATAAGGTGCAGGGGCGGGCGGATGCCAGTTAGAACGAGCCTGATCCTCGCCAGATAAAGACCCATTAAATGCTAATTCTTCCTCAATTACCGCACTATCAGATCACCATCAATCTGTGTTTAAATGAGCGTCAACACATCTGTGTGTGTATCTGTGTAAGGTAGTGAAAAACGCACCTCAATCGCCAACATGCTGATTAAAGCAGGATCTGCCTGTTTTGTTATTTCTTGATTTTTTTTCTCCCCCCTTTGAAAAGCTGCCACAGCCAACGATGGATGGACTAGAGTTCAGATCCAACAAAAGACGTTTCCTCTTCCAATCCCTTTTTTTTTATTGCGTACATGTTCCTCTTGCGGTGCTGTTTATTGCACGCTCGCTTTTCAGATCACTGCTAAAAAAAAAAAAAAATCGTGCGTCAGGGGAGTTTGCCTGAAACATAAGTTTATCTTTCTGCATGTATTTTTAGGTTTGGAGGGCCTGCAGGTGACGTGCTGATGAGTGCTGGAAGTGTGCTCGGGTTAAATATTTACCGACTGTATATTTTAGTGTGCGAGTTTAACGACGGTGAGAGGGAGATGTTCAGCTGTGTCATTGTGAGAATCTGTAATCAGGAAGCCGCAGCGGTCAGACTGTTGTACAGGTGGAGCTCTGCTGCTCCACTGGGATATTCCTGTGTCTGTATATGTGGTCAGAAATAGAGGGGGGGATACCATTTCTCACTCTCTGAATCCAACGGGTTTGTTTCTTTTTCTCCCTTCCAACACAAACTGGACATTTCTGCTCCGCATTTGGAATCAGCGATGTATTGCGTTTCTTCTGAGCTATTAAGACCCAATAAAGTTGTGATATTAAACTCGTAATGCCTGCTGCTCGGAGACCTTCCCCTTTCCTTGTCCCGCAAGTTAGTTTTCATTTGAAAGCTTTCTGCTGACCACCAACACACCCTGCTGGCCCACTTCTTACAGTTTTTCCATAAACCATCCCATAACTTTCTGCGTTTTGTCATCTGATGTAATAGATATTTTCAGTTGGGATTAATTAGCATGGATTACACGGCCTTGGAATATTGCATGGTTAAACTTTTTTGACTCATACTGGATCACCCTTCTCTCTCTGGGACACTACTGAGTCGTTCCCCTTGGGGGCAGGATGCTAACTTTAGCCAAGATGTAAACACTCATGCACTATTGGGAGATCTGGGGCAGGAAAAGGGTGTACTCTTCCTGTTCCAGAGCCCCTGAGACACCGTCTGCTCTCAGCGGTTTCATGCCTTCTTTACCCACATCAATGTCGGCATGCTGTCTGTGATGCTTGTCAGGTCAAGTGGGTATAGAATGAGGTAATGGCTTCGCCATCCACTTAAGGCACATTATCTACTCTTTTTTTTTTTCCAAACTAAACTCCTGGTTTTCTCCGTTGATGGATCATCATCTCTGCCTTTTTTCCTCCTCTCTTTCATCCCAGACGTCTGTTCTTCGTGTTCGCAGCCGACGTCACCTGTGAACTCACAGATTTTTTTTTTCTGTCTGCCGAAGTGGTCGGCCGCCCTTCCTGTAGCTGTACAGTGTAGCTCCAAGGACATGGATGTTTGGTGTCACAGCTGTGGAAACAAGAGTGTGACTCCACTTAGTCTGTCTGCTTTCTTGTTTTTACTATTGGATATGCCCCACAGGGGTTCATGTGTGACTTGTGAGTTTCGAGTCGCCGTGTCTGTGTCTGCGAACGTCACGTGAGCGATTTCTCCCTCCAGTCGTGCCGGATTATGTAAAGAAAAAAAAAAAAACAGCGCTGCAACCTGTTAAAATGTTTTGCTCCTGAGTCAGAATCCAGCTTGCTAAGCGGTAAAATGTGCGTACCGCGTCGTGATTAAAGCTGTCGGGTGGGAGGTCTGGAATGCTGTGTTTAATTGAGGCCAGGCCGAGAGCTTCGAGATTACCAGGCCTTTACAACGGTTTGGTAAAGAGATTCAGGTTTATGAGTATCCTGTGGTTCTAGGTCAACTTGTAACATTATGATTTATACGTTGTCTTTCTGTCTGTCTCCTTCTCAGTGCGAGCGTGGTGATAGGAGCTCCCAAAGCCGACACAACGCAGGTCAACGTTATAGAGGGAGGATCCGTCTTCTACTGTCCATGGAGCCTCGGCCAATCAGATTGTCACACCATTGAGTTTGATACTGAAGGTAAGACTCATGACTGATGTAGGCATGCTTGAAATGTCCTACCAAAGACTATTTTCTTAAAGGTCCCGTATCTTAGAAATATCCAATCAGCCAATCAGATGTAAGATTCATTAATATTAACGAGAAACGGTGCAAAGACAAGCGAAGATATCTTGTTTTTGGTACAATTAGCATATTTCAGTTTTTTTCTTTCCTGATTTGGGTCAATTTGGTCTTGTTTTAATAAAACAAGACTAACATTTTCTTATAAGGAAAGATTACATTGATTAAAATCAAAAAAGGGCTTTAAATAAGCCAATTTATCTGCCAGTTGAATAAGATAATTCTACTCAATATTGGATTAATTGTACCAAAAACAAGATATTTTCACCTGTTAAGATTTTTTTTTTCAATTATTGCAGTGCAGACACAAACCAATCATCTGTCATATCAAAATAGTTTTACATATAAAATATATCTTGTTAGTGATATCAAAACTTCAAATAAAACCCAGGAACACTGTAAAATCTATATACATATGGCACCTTTTTAAGGAGAAACAAATGCTCTCTCTCTGTTAGTTTTACCTGCAGATTAACTGATACTGCACGGTTGAGAGGTTGAGAAACAGGAGATGCTGATTCTCAGACACTTTTCAAACCAGCAGAGCATTTCCTTTCCACTCCTGTTGTCAGCAGCAGGTCTGGATCAGGAATGGAGTGTTCCATGCCACTGAACTCTTGCTGATCTCCGTTGGTTCCTGGACACTGGATGATCCCCTCTTCCTGTTTGTGTCCTCTGTTTGGAGACGGAAAGGATAATGGAGGTGTTGAAGAGGTTTATGAAGGATACTCCTTCCTTCCTCCGGGTCGTGTTTGTGTTGCCCTGCACCCAGGAGCTATAGGGAGATAAGGAAACTGATAAACAAATATAGGTCAGACAAAGAAATCTCTTGTTTGTATGCAAGGCAGGTTAAAACAGACACCACCAGTCGTGACAAAAGGACTCAGATTATTAAGTAAAGTGGTTTGGGAGAACACGAGGAAGGCCATGAGGTTGTCTAATGAATGGATTCATGTTTCCATGTGTTGACAGAATCCCCTGTCAGCCTTTTTTTGCACAATAAAGACATGGCAAAGTGAGGAAACCTGAAAACACACACAAACAGTATGAATCACACGTGTAGAAGGACAGGCATCGTGGCACTTTTGGCTTCTTTCCTCAGAAATCAAAGCTCTTGCAGCACCGAGAGCCAACTTAAAAATTTACCGTCCATAATGCACAATAGGGAGAAATATTCCACTCAGTGTTTCACAAGCCTTTTTTAACAGCATTCTTTTATTGGACCCCAACTGCTTGGTACCTTTTTTTTCCCCCTCTACTATTTTTACACTTTTTTTTTTCCTCTTGCAACATAAAAATGTGTTGCACATCCCCGGGTGCTGGCCTAAGGCCACGGCGAGTGATGTCATGCGCAAAAAAGCAGCGAACGTTCGTCCCCGAACTGTCGGAAAGTGTCCTTTTTGTGTTTTTTGAAGTGCGCTTTGAAGGGGCTGATTAGAGTGCCAGAGCCGGCTCCCTGACATCTGGATCACAGCAGTCGTCGTACAGTGGACTCGACACACGGACTGGATCCTTATGCAAATCCATCTGCGCCAAACAGCTGTTACATGGATGACATTAACGGTTCCATTTCATTTATCGTAGCTATGACTCTTTTCTTTGGCGATTTCTGGCGGTAAAGGATAGAGCAAAGAAAAAAAAGCAGGAATGCTTGAATAAAGGAGCGCGACTCCATTATATTTTGTCTTCCACTACATTGGTACCTAGCGTACTCCTGTAACAAAGTGGTGTCAGAGGTCTCCTTGGTTCTTGGTGTGTTTGAGCTCTGACCCGTAGGCCACAGACCCTCTTAATTAGCCGGACTAATTGGGTCAAAAGTGGCCTCCCATCCACTTCCTCTTCCATTTGAGATAAGAGCCTGTCCGTGGATCTGAGAGGAGGAGAGGGCAGCGGGGAGGGTGTGATCGGGGCACGGGAGGAAGGGAGGGGAGGTGAGGAGGCCAGAGGGAGGGAGGGGAGGTAGAAACCAGAGCCCTGTTCCTCCGCTGTCCCCCTCTGTTCTCCTGCTGTCGGGAGTCCCACAGGGACGACTGATGTGATGAGTGAATTTGGCCATTTGTCTTCCAACCCCACCGACACACACACACACTCACAGTGAGCCCCACTAATGGCCGTGCTCTCACAAACAGTTCAAAGGCGAGAAAGAGCCTGTGGACGCACTCCAGACCCCCAACGCTCCTCCTCTGCTCCTCCAGAGGAGAGACCGGTCCTGGTCCTGGTCCTAACCGGGCCTCCCAGGAGGACTCCAGTCAGATGACATGGTTTTTTTTTTGGTTCATTCCTCTCTGGGTTTCCCTCTATCTCCCCATCTGAATCCCTCCCTATTTCCATCTGAGAACATTTCACGTGATGCTGGCCTGCCGCCCTCAAGACAACAGACAGAACTGTTCATCACAGAACTAATGCTGGAACGAATGCGGCCATGTGAGAACTTTACTTAGCTTCTAAGTGACGTGATGTGATGTTCATCCTCTTTTTATTTTTTTTTAACCAGATAACTGATCACAATTACGTGCTATGAATCACAAGAAGACTTTTTTTCCCCTATTCCTGGTTGCCTCGGTAACATGACTCAAACATACACAATCCCGCTCGGCTCTGACCGTTCAACTTGTGGCTTTGCGTTCACTCTTATCCAAACAGCGACCCCTGAGTTATGATAATATTAAGAAGGTGTACGATTTAAGAAAAAAAGACCATGCAGCTAAGGCAGATTAGTTAAAGTAACAAGCTCATGAGGAGCCACTTGAAGTGTGTGGCTAAAGAACCTCTTTTCACACATAGACTCCTTGTTGCCTAACACAGTTGGGGCAGGGTTGACTGCTGTTGGCCAATGATAAATTATGTTAGCAGGAAAGCCCAGTGATCGAGATTAAGCAGAAATACAGTTGGGTTATTAAAAAAACCCTCTAATCTCCCTGCTTCCAGTCTTGGGTGATAGGGAGGCAGTACTCCCATGGAAGCAAAGGGCTCAGGGACTTGGGCGAGATCGAGAAAAATTAATAGGAAGATGGTGATAATATTGAAAATGAAAACAGAGAAACTGAGAGAGAAGTGTGTGCCTAAACAGAGATGACTGTGAGGTTGCTATGAGGAAGCTGGACCAGAGTGTGTATGTTTTACTTGGACCCCGGCCCCTTTGCTGTTTCCACAAAGACGCAGAGTAGGCCTTCACCCCGAGATCCAAGCTGCCTAGTTGGCTGGGAAGAAGAAGTGGAGTAGAAGCATTCAGGGAAGGATAGAGATGGCCTGTTACACAGCCTGTTTTCCTCACATCCACGGAGGTCGTGATCTCTTGCAGCATAATCCATCAAACTTCAGTTCCGGGAGGGATGCTTCTTTGCTGTTTTGCAACACGCCTGTAGTTTGATGATGCATAGAGAGGAAGAAAATGAGTTCGAGGACCATAAAGGGTCTTCAACTCACGTTTCCTCCTACAGATGTCGGCTCGTACAGCCTTGAATATATGAGCTGTAGGACGCTGGTGTGACTTCCTTGGCTAATCGATTTGTTTGCATTGCTTCATCTCCATCGCAGCACAGATGTAACATCTGTCTTCCAATAAAGTTGCGTTTTAAACCTGACTCCCCCCGGACCATCTGTCACGTCACCTGCTGCTGTCAAAGCGTTGAAGTGGGAGCTCAGCGTTAGCGGCCAGGTGGTCAAACAGAGCCCCCCGGGGTCAGCAAGGGTTAAGCTAGACCAGTCCAATCCAAACCCGGGCCAAGCTAAGAGAACCGCTGTCTCCTGATCCTGAACAGTGGCCGTGTAGCACATACCATTCTATGCGAATTTACACCCTTGAACGCCTTTGCATGAAAAATAGTGTAACTGGAGTCTAAAAGGCTGCTTGTCTGCCAGTTGTCCAGATGTTTCCAAGGGCCTGGGAGGGGAAGGCTACTCCAGGTCTGGCTGAATGAATGAATGTTTTGTCATACCGCTGTCGCTCTGTTTTCTCTCCAGGGGATCGCACCGTCTTGCTCAACAACACAACACATCAGGTTGATTTCAAGTCCCACCAATGGTTCGGCGCCACTGTGCGTTCCCACAATGACACAATTCTGGTAAGGCGACCCTTCATAAAGATGATTTTGGGGGTTGGGCGAGGAAGGACTAGGGTTTCAGCTCTGCTTCTCCCCATCGGTGCTCTCTCCATTGTTATGATTAGGACATTTCAATGAGGCCTGTTTTGGCTGCATGGGAGTGACGTCTCACTCAGGGGGAAAAGTGCATGTTCTTTGTTAGAAACTTGTCTCCCAGATTACTGACCATTAACTTGTTGTCATTCAGGTCCAATTTCCACTTCTAGCCTCGACACACTGTAAATGAATACTTTGTGACCCCCTTTTGTGACATCAAAGTTTTGCCGCCAGTTGTTTGGTCTGATAGTAGAGACCGGGGTTGAGGTACGGTGGTGACCCTGCTCCAGATGTACCTCTGACCTCAGCCTAGGTCTCCTCCTGTGTTGGTGTGTTGTTGCAACTGGAAAAACATCTCTCAACCCCAAAAATCTCACCCCCATTCATCATGCCATCTCCTTCCTCCCATTCTCCTTATCTTTTCCACCTCCTTTCTTACCCCAGGCATGTGCCCCTCTCTACTCCTGGCGGACTGAAAAGGACACCCCCCATTCTGACGCCACAGGAACCTGCTACCTCTCAGTTCATAATTTCACCAAATTTGTGGAGTATGCTCCCTGCCGCACAGGTATGTCATCTGTCTTCACAGCACCTTTTTGATTAACCAGCTTATGCCGATGATAAAACCGTTCGTTAAGAAGTGTTCATGCTTTTTGCAATTGAAATTTTAAGTTTTTCTACAAGTAGTAACTCAGTTTCATTGGTATGCCTGAGGGCCTGACTAATCCCTGGAACAATTTTGCTATCCCATAAGATTCTCATGCAATGTTAACATTCCTCACTACTCCAGTAAATAGGATAGGCCTTAGATACGGCTCCGCAATGGAGATATTCTCGTCTGCCAATTCACACTTCACTTCACACTGTGGCTGCAGCAAGAGTTTCCTGTTGTCGCAATAAATACTTCATTTCTATTTCTTCTGCTGCATCCCATTCTTTACAATTGTTGTTGTACTCTCTGAATGGATCAAAAGAAATGCTAAAATCAGCCGTTGGTATATTTTCCGGTTGTTAGCTTATCAAGGTGATTACTCAGCTGTTGATAACGACAAAGTTTGACAGCTGTGCTGTAGGGGATGAATTTAGAACAGATGATTAAACATCAGCCAAATTATGTGCTGGCCAATCAGAAAGTATTGGATAACTGTTAAACTTTCTTTACTCATGATTTTTATTGATTATTACTATTAAATATTGATCACTGATTCACTCTTTTGTCTTGTTTTCAGAGATCAGTGAAGAGGCAGGACAAGGCTACTGTCAGGGAGGATTTAGCGCTGACTTCACAAAGGTAATAATCATGTTCCCGTCAGTGAACAACCAGCATGAGTTCATGGGCTATTTTTTCTTTTTTCATTGTAGTAATTCACAGGTTTTATCTTTCAGGATGGCAAAGTGGTGTTGGGAGGACCAGGCAGCTACTTTTGGCAAGGTATATTTAGACTTATCAACTAAGCATGTGAAAAATCCTAAAAACCAAGCATTAAAAAAATTCCTCCTAAGTGCATTAGCATTACCATTTTTTTCCTCTTTGCTTTTACTTTAGGTCAGGTGATCTCTGCAGCTAAGGAGGACATTATCAAAGCGTACTACCCAGGCTATTTCATGCAGTCTGTGGGTGGCCAGATCCAGACCAAACAGGTCCATGCTGAACATGATGACAGCTATCAAGGTAAGAGAGGCTGACTTAAAACCTAAACTCATAATTTGTTTGCCACGCAAGCTGGAGCTAATGTCTGTTCTCTTGTGTTGTTGTCTACAGGCTACTCTGTCGCTGTCGGGGAATTCAGTGGCAATCAGGTGGAAGGTAAGTCCAACAAAAACGTGGCCAAGTACAACACATAAGGGCAGACACATAAAAATGCAAATGCCACAACTCAAGTGAACATAAACTCACGTCAGCTACAATATTTTACGTGATTATTGAGCTGGAAAACCTTGTCAACACTGGAATTTTTCCCGCTGTGCTTGACCTGCATATTTTCCTCCTCCCTTAAATCTTGTCTTCATTTTCTTCTGCACACCTCCTCAGATTTTGTGGCTGGTGTTCCAAAAGGACTCATGCTTTACGGTTCGGTAAGAAAGCTTAATCATTGCTCTCATTTTGGCTGTCGTTTTTGTTGCCTTGAGAATGAGAGGCCTGGGTTTTAGACTTGGGATTCAACAGAGGAAAATAAAGAACCCAAAAAAGTAGTTTTAGTGATATGGTCACAACAGGGATCGCTTTTTCAGTGAATTCCATACCAGATACTGTGCTTATATTAGATTGTATATAAAGACCATATGTGTCCGCTGTGTTGCAGGTGTCTATACTGAACGGTACAGATCTGAAGGCTATGATTAACTACACTGGGGAGCAGGTGAGTTTTTTGCTGCCCTCAAAACGAAAAGATACTTCATTCTCCACTTCATCTGTGTTTTTATGACTTGGCTCCTCAAGAGAGCTCTTAATTTATCCTAAATAATTAACTTTACAACATTCTCTTTACTGGATTTTTTGGTCTCTTTGGTGGTTTGCTGTGAAGCTCGACCATTAAGAGGGAAAGTGCAGTGGCAATTTGCGCAAATGGCTCTGGGAATAGAAGAGCACTGAGCTCGTTTTAGACCGTGATGACCAACTCAGCTGAATAAATAAAATTGCAATGAATTTGCTTACACGCTGGCAATTCGGACCTCTTTCAAGACGACTTCAGACTCATGACAGAAATTTTTGAAAATGACCTGGAACTAAACTGGGCCTATCACTGCAGCAAACCTGTAAAACCCATCAAGTATTCATGTTCCCCTCAGGCGTCCCTTTATGCTAGTAATGCTGAAGCAAGTTTGAATTGTGCAGTTGCATGAACGTTTTTATTAACTAAAAACAAACCAAATTTCGATGATGTTAATGGCTTTTGACGATGAGATTTCATTGGCCGAAGTCATGGAAACACTTGTTGTTTACAGATGGGATCATATTTTGGCTACGCGGTGGCGACGACTGACATCAACAGCGATGGGTGAGTGGTTTGTCCCTCTCTGTCTTCCTCTGTTTCTTGCTAAGTAATTACCTGGGACAGAATCTAGATTGGATGTCACCAGCAAGGCATTACAGCCAGAACCTCAGGCGTCAATGTGTCTGAGCTTTTAATTGAGTTTTGTTTCTTTGTCTGCAGGATGGCTGACCTGCTGGTGGGAGCTCCCATGTTCATGGTCCGAGGCTCTGACAGCCGTCTGGAAGAGATGGGTCGGGTCTATGTTTACCTGCAGCGTGGCCCCCTGAACCTGGAGCCTAGCCTACCTCACCTTACAGGCACTCAGGTGTTTGGGAGATTTGGCAGCACCATCGCACCTTTGGGAGATCTGAACCAAGACGGTTTCAATGGTACGAATGGAGACTTTGCTTTCTTAACTGCATGAACACAAAAGAAAAACAAATTAGCAAGGAAATAGAACTCTTTTTGTGTCCATTTAATTCTATTAGATGACTACAGTATAGCTCAGCATTATCATTTTAACCTCTTAAGATGCACGCCCCTTTTTTTTCCAGCCTTAATTGCAAAAATGGTATGCCCAAATTGTACGAAGCACAGTTCCCACATGTCACATGGCTATTGTCTTCATATTGGCATCATATTTGGATGGTCTTGTCACTGGAAACTTCTATTAGGTTGCACGGCTGACCATCAAACCAAAGGTCGTCAAAGTTTCGTGGGTCTTCATTGGTTTTAAAGCTGGCTATCCCCAACCCCATGCTTTGATTGGCTTGTGAATGGTGTCAATCAATGCAAAACAACAAGACCATAATTGTTGCATTGTTTGTGCAAAGAAACCAACAGCTGAAGTGTAGTATTGCCATAAATTGTACGTGGTACAGTGTGTCTTAGGAGGTTATATTTAAAAGATGAATTAGTGTTAACATAAACCCATTATATGATACAATGCGATGGGGTTCTGTGATACCATGGCAACAGTCCAACCATTTTTGTTTTTTGCTTCTCTCAGATGTGGCAATCAGCGCTCCGTTCGGAGGGGAGGACCAGCAGGGGCTGGTCTACATTTATAACGGATACTCAGAAGGACTCAGGGAAAAGCCGTCTCAGGTGATCACTGGCCAGTGGGCTGCTGGGACTTTACCTGCGAGCTTTGGATTTTCCCTAAGAGGCGCTAAGGACCTGGACAACAATGGATACCCAGGTGAGTCTAGTTAAAAGTAGATAATCATTGGAATAAATATGTTTATTAAGGTGTCTCATTCTCTTCTTTTTATTTTCTCAGATCTCATTGTTGGTGCCTTTGGTGTTAATAAGGCAGTCCTTTATAGGTATGTATTGTTTTGCCCCATTGGACCTTAATTAGAAAAATTATGTAAAGCAATCAATGGTGATTTTATCCCACTTGAATTGTGCCATAAATCACACATATGAGGTTTGTCAATTCAAAGGATAATTTTGCACGTCAAGAAAGTTTTTGTCAAAAACAATTAAAGTATAAGACTGTAAACAGACATAATTAGGAAGACTACTGAAAGTATATATGTGACATCACAAATTTGTCTCTACATAAGCTACCAATGTTGGTGTTGGTGATGTATATCATGCAAAAGATGAGAAGAAGTTGGTTTCACACAAAAATACCATAACCAGAATGCAGAAGTACTGATGAACTCTGTATGCATTCTCTTTGTTTAAAGGCATAATATGACATTTTGGGAAATATATTTGCCGTCTTTTGCAGAGGATTATGAGAGAAATACACGGCTCATGTGGGCAATAAATATGAAACTGGATCAATGGTTAGCTTAGCTTAGCATGAAAAAAAAACATAAATGGGAAAGCAGTTAGCCTGGATCTGGAGAAGCGAATATATTTCCCGAATTGCTGTGTGGAAAGTAGAAATTTATTGAGTCTCGAAATGACTTTTTTCTGTCACTCACAGGTCCCGTCCAATAGTGAACACCAGTCCCTCCCTCACAATTTACCCCACCATGATCAATCCAGAAGAGAAGAACTGCATGATCACTAATGGAAACACCAGCATCCCTGTTTCCTGGTGAGTGTTCAGCTGGTTCGCTACCAGCAAGCAGCTTCCTGCGAATGATCTATCAGTATTTATTTGACCCAATTGCAAAAAAAAAAAGGGCTTCCCTATTCCCCCCGCGTGCATAAACTCTCCTATCCTGGCAGGAAGTTCTGATAAGGAATATCCTTTCCATCAGCGAAGTCACGGTATTAATTTGTACCGAGCGCTGCATGTTATCTGGCCCGTGTTCAAAATGTCTTCACATAACACCGCTTCTGCTGAGGAACAGAAAAATAACATGCTGAATAGCAGCATTGTTAGCCGTTTTTTTGGCCTCCTCCTGCAAATGTGCACGCCATTCAGTTCCAGAGAAAAAGGGGAGAGGAAACAGACGACGGTTGCTCGCCGCTCGACATGGGTTGACACTGCGCTCATGTGTCTGCTCCCCCCTACTCTCCAGATCCTGATCCATAAAGGAAACTCTTGTATACACATGTGTCTTGATTACGCTGCGTTGCCTGGTGATGAGGAGGGTTTTTTTTTCTGTGGGGGTGAAGGGAGTGCAGAAGGGGATAATGGGGAGAGGAAGGAGGGCGGGAGGGACGGGTGGGGAGGGGCTGGAAGGCTTTTTTGCAGTTGCTTTGAATGAGATATTGTTTAGCGGTGGAACACAGCTGGGAAACATCAGGACACGTAGACTCCCGTGAGCGTGCGCAGAAACAGGCGGACACAGGAGCGTATACATGGAGTTATTACTACTCCTCCGAAAGGAACTCCTTGTGTTCTCTGTCTCTTTCTGTCTCATTTTTCACTTCTCTTCCCTTTCCTGTGTTCCCCCCTCTCTTTCTCACTTATTACAGTTTCTGTGCCTCTAGTGTGGGTTTTACTAGTAAAAGGATTGGGGGTTTTGGGGTTGCAGGATTTTGGACAGCAGCAGCATGTTGTGCGGCTGATGTCATGGGAGAGAGCTACAGGCTTATATAGACACAGCCATTGACTGGTCAGCACTGAAACCAGAGTCGTTGCCCAATTTCACCCTTCTTAACTCCGCTATTCCTTTTTGCACATGGAGGGAGGGGGGGTGTGGAAACAGAGAAGTACCAATTTATCAGCCCGGCTGCTGATAGATGCCAGAATGTCTCCAAAACATTTGGCATTTTTTTTTAAAATAGTATTCGTTTTGTTCCTATTACGCCTTTTGCCTCGTAATGTGAACCATGTAAGGAGCTGACGCAAGAAGCCATGAGAGGGGGAAAAGTGAGAGAACAAGTGAGGGTGAATCTTGTGTATTTGTACTGAACGTCTGCCATAAAAACAATATGCTTCCCTCATCATGTCCTTATCCTTTCCGTCCAAAACAGTGTCAACCTGAGTTTCTGCATATCCGCTGATGGGAAGCACCTACCAGGCATCCTAGGTGAGCCAATTTTCCACATCTGCACTTTATTACAAGCGAGGAAATTGTCAGATAGTCACCAATGGTAATGTTTTTAATCCATAAAAAGCCTGTAGATTAAAGCGTTTTTGCCCGGTGATGTAGCTTTTTCAGATTTTCTTGTGACGAAAAAGGAAAATCAGCCAGATATTTTCTGTGATCCACCTTTTTAATCAAAATACCATTCCGTGTCAACCCCTAGTTATTACCTTTAATGAGTCCTTCCTCTATATTCGAGTGTTCCCGCTGCCGTTATGTTTTAAGTTACATTGACTACATTGTGTGTGAGTATTTATGGAGCTCTTTTTTTTTTTTTAACCTGTCATTATGTGACTCAGGAACATTCATCATGCCATGAATGCTCATTTGTGTGCGTTATGCGTTCCAGATTTCCAGGTGGAGGTGCAGCTCGATAGTCAGAAGCACAAGCAGAAAGGTGCAGTGAAGAGGGCTCTGTTCTTGGATTCCCAGCAGCCTTTGCTGCAGAGGAGCCTGAGGCTACGCCACGGCGAGCAAGTGTGCAACACCACAAAGATTTACCTGAGAGTATGTAACCTCTCTTACTAGCAAAACATACCAACCAATATCCTGGAACATAAAGGTTCCATATTTTACACTTTTCCTTTTATTTAAGTTTTAATGTCCCCAACAAGATTCTTCAAGACTCAATAAATCTCCACTTTTTACAACATTTTAGGGAATATATTCGCTTCCCCAGAGCCAGGCTAATTGTTTCCCCCTGTTTATGCTTTGCATGCTAAGCTAAGCTAACCGACTCCTGGATCCAGCTTTATATTTATTGTACACACGAGTGATGGTGAGGTAATGTGCAACTACACAAAGATTTACCTAAGAGTACATCCCCTCTCTCGCTAACAAAACAGAACCAATATGACTGTGATTATTCATCTTATAACTTAAAGGTCCCATATTTTACACTTTACCTTGGATTTAAATTTTAATATCCCCAACAAGATTCTTAACGACTCAATAAATCTTCACTTTTTACAAGATTTTGGGGAATATATTCGCTTCCCCAGAGCCAGGCTAATTGTTTCCCCCTGTTTATGCTTTGCATGCTAAGCTAAGCTAACCAACTCCTGGATCCAGCTTCATATTTATTGTACACACACACACGAGTGATGGTGAACGCTTGTGCAACTACACAAAGATTTACCTAAGAGTATGTCCGCTCTCTCACTAACAAAACACAACAACCATCATGACTGTAAATATTCATCCTCTAACTTGAAGATCCCATATTTTACACTTTTCCTTGTATTTAGGGTTTAATATCCCCAACAAGATTCTTAACAACTCAATAAATCTCCACTTTTTACAACATTTTGGGGAATATATTTGTTTCCCCAGAGCCAGGCTAATTGTTTCCCCCTGTTTATGCTCTGTATGCTAAGCTAAGCTAACCAACTCCAGCTCCAGCTTCATATTTATTGCAGTGATGTTGTTTTTTTTATCCATTGCTTGGCAAAAGGAAGCGAATAAGGATATTATCCAAAATGTCATACTATACTACTTAAGGTCCTGTATCATACACTTTTCCTGGGGTTTAGTTGAAGTTTTGATAGCCCCAACAAGATATATTTGTGGTTTTAAAAACCAATTCACAGTTTCTGAATACAGGCTCTGTGCATTTTTCTGTGGATTGAATGTTTCGAGGAGCATCATGAGATGGTATTTAACACCTAGACCTTCCTTATAATCAAAAAGTAATTCATCTCTCTTTCTACACCATGAGACCCAATCTGTGGCCTCAACTGCATCAGCAAAATAAGTAGAAAAAACACAATATATTAAGCAATAACTTGGATTATGTAACAAACTATAGCCAAGGGACATTTCCGAACCACACATTCTTATTTTTTGTACTAGTTTCGTCTAGAAAAAACAAGACTGGTATGCGTTTCTTTGTCTGCAGGCAGAGAAAGACTTCAGAGATAAACTCTCCTCCATTTACGTGGCCTTGAACTTCAGCTTGGATCCCAAAGCTGCAGCCGACTCCCACGGCCTGCGGCCCATCCTCAACTATCAGGCCGCCAACGTCATCGAGCGCAAGGTACGTTTGACATGCGCTTCATGTCCCTGATCTCTTCTCCAGCTACGTTAACTAACCCTGTAGTGGTCTGGGTGGATTCTAGCATCAATATATGGTGCACCAACGCATGCTAATAATGTACATCTGGCTCTAAGACCACTTAGGCTCATTCTCTCCGAGCTGATGATAAGAATATCCGCCACATTGAGTAATTGTCCTGGTTTTCACGGGCCAGCTACTCGCTAACTCTCTCCCATCGCTGATGAAAGAGTGCGTCTGTTCTTTTTAATGTAAATTCTAAACTACTCAGCTGGGAAGAGGTCCAGCCGTGTCTGGAAAGCTGTTTCCCGAAATGAATGCGAGGCACATGTAGAGCGGAGTGTTTTCGCTGTCCCCGCAGGAATAGCTCTTGGCCGGGGCCTCGGCTCGCGTACAAAAGGTAACATAGGTGACTCGTTCCAGAGCTGCACAAGCACAGAGGGTTCCTAGATATTCCAGGGCGGGACACTCCCAGGCCGGTCACCCATCTGGTTGAAATCTCGTGTTTTTTTGCCAAGTTTTGCCTCTTGGCTCAACCAGTCAACACATGTGGGCATCCCTTCAGTCGTGGCACGTTGTAGACACCATATGCGAGTTCCAGCAATAGAAACCGGATTGGAGCACCACCCCCTTCCCTTTTTTTTTCTTTCTCAATATCTCTCTACCCTGGTGTGTATCTTTTATTTTTTCTCCAGTTGGATCAGGACCGAACCCTATCATTGATGTCCTTATTAGATATCAAAGCGGTCGGGCCTCCCCAACAGATGTGGTCTCTAGCTGAACCGAGACCTTGAGACAAGCCGGAGCTACGAAATCAACCTTAAACCTGAAGGATCTCTTCCTGCCAAACACCCAACGAGGGCAAACCCGATATGTATGTGTGAAATGGGAGCAGGAGTGGTGTCAAACTGCCAACATATTTCATTAATCTCGCTCTAGACTGTGCATATAACGGCGTATAAACAGCGAAGGGTGACTATTATACCGCAGCCTTGGCCTTGATCAGACACATGATGCCCTATTGATTTCCACATGTGCTTTGAGAATGTGTGGCAGGCTGTGTAACATTTCACCGACGCTGCCAAGTTCTGCTCCGGCTGGAGCGGGAACGAGAGAACGGCCCGACGGCTTTTCGGCACGGTCTCGCTCTCGTCTTAACATATTCCACATGTTTGTGAGAAGATTCATGGTGCTGAGATGGACCTATTAATCGCCGCCATCCACGGGATCGTGTGCGAAAAAGGCACGCATTTATGCAAATATCCAGAAAGATCAGCTGTTGTCGGCCTCTTTTTAGAACTGGATTCACTCAATCAATGCGCTCGTTGTGCTTAAAATAATATCATCTAAACCAAACGAGTATGACTTTGATAAATGAACTCCGCTCATTTTGCCAGGTTTTGATTTCGCCACATGACGATCGGCCTTCATTATGTCACATGCTGATGTCAGTGACGTTGTTGTTAACCTGTTAAAATCCCCCAAAAAACCAAACAGCATTGAGTTTTATTCATATACTGCATGAGAAAACCTCAGCTACAACATGAAATGTATATTTAACTGTAGTAAAACACAATGTTGTCAATATATATCATCAATATCCACATCATCAGTACAATAAGTAAATAGTTTAATATAATATCAGTAGTAGCTGCAACTAACCACTATTTAGATATTTAATTTAGATTTGAGCTGTTTGTGTGATTATTTAATTGGCTCCTTTATAATCTCCTTAAATGAATATATTCTTTATGTTCTGGAATGATCCTCAGTGTGATTTCTATGATATTTATAGACAAATATTTGATATTTGAACTCTTATCTTATTAATCTTTGAACCTTGCATTGCAGATAATTTAGCAGGAAAACTGAAAAATTGGCCTGGGCCTTGATGATTTTATGGAAAAATTATTATTAATCTTTGAATTCTTATTTTATTAATCATTGAACTTTCAGATAATTTAGCTCATTTCAAGTTTTTTTTGCCCTGATTTGGGTGAGTTTGATCTTAATTTAAGATCCAAATTAAGCATGTATTTTTTTTTTATAATATTCTAATAATATTTGCTCCATAACCGCCACATATATTAATTCTGACTCTTCTGTAGTCACCTCACATGTTGTAGATTTCTTTTGACACCAGCTTTAAGTACATAACCCTGGTGCTTGTAGAGATATTCCATATTTACTGTCATTTTCAAGCAGGAAAACTGAAACATCGTCCTGGGGCTTAAGTGGTTAAACTCAGTCGCTGCTTCCCTGACCTGCACCGTCATACGGGCCCGGAGGCACATGTGGCTGAGGTAGCACTGTGGTTACCATGGTGACCTTAATTACAGCCCCTGGATGGTGTAATGACAAGAGGGGGGGTATTGTCCCTCTCTGATCTCCTCCTGCTTTGCTATTTATTATCCTCATCGTCATGAGCATCATCACACTGTCAGAGTCGCAGCGGGATGTAATTAGGCGAACCCTCGTAAAGGCTTTTCCTCCTCGCCGCTGCCCTGCCACACGTCCAGCGGTCAGCCACTCGGCCCGCAAGCGTTTCTCCTCCTTTCTTCTCTCTCCCTCGGCTGTAATCTCCGAACCCACACTCTCTGCTCTCTATGCAACAGAGATATCCTGTGTCTCAGTGATTCCTCTGGGTCAGAGGAGTCTAACTCTGTTGCATTCAGGGCCACATATAGAGAAATCTGATCCCAGGTGGGCCGGATTAGTAAAAACTAAACACATAAATAACACCTACAACTTTCTTCCCTCCTTTTTTATGTAAAGAAAAAACATTTACACCATTATTAATCTTCAATTTACAAAACAGGAAATATGATGAGGAAAAATCACAAGCGCAACTTCAGTATTTTCTCAATCGTTCTATAATAAATGAGTCTATTGTTACATGAGCTGCAACTAACGATAGTCGATCAATTTATCGGTTATTGAAAGGATTAATTGAGTTGTTTGGTTCATAAAATGGTCTAAAATGTCACTTATTTTTTTATAAAGCAAACAAATTGGGACATTTTCTTCTTAAAAATGACTCAAAGTCCAGTTGCATTCATTTGAATTCAAAACATTTAGGCTACTGAACAATATTTAGTTGTATTTTTTATAGTCGAATAATCTATCGATTTTTTTTTAAACTAATAATCAATACGTTTGGTTCATAAAATGGTGTAAAATGTCACTCACTGTTTCCCAGCTGAAGTTGAAGGCGCAACATAAATAGTCTTTTTACTATTGTAGGAGAAAATAATCAGAGAAGAGAAGCTGGAACCAGACAATTTGGACATTTTCTTCTTAAAAGTGACTCTAATCGATTAATCAAAATAGTTTGCGATTAATATAATAACTGGCAACTAGTTGATTAATTGACTAGTTGTTGCAGCTCTAATTAGATGTGCTTTATTCATCTCACAACAGGGAATTTTTAGTGAATATTTTCAAGTATTTATGCATATGACATCCAAGATGCTGTGAATATGATGAACTACAGGAGCCTCCACTGCAAACGTAGATGTTTAAAATGAAACGCAGGCTCTTTTCTTTTTATTGTGTTTCGTTAAGGCTGGTTCCAGTTTTCTATATAATTAAAAAGATTTATTTAAAAGGGCGTCGCAGCGAGCAGCGGAGGTTAAATTTGGGGTCGTGACTCAGAAAGGTTGAGAACCACTGCTTTAGTGGGCCTGTTCTGGCCCCTGGGCCGCATGTTTGACACCCCTGCTCTAGGTTTTAGGGTCCCCCCCCCACCCCCACCCCTCATATGATCCTATACGGCTATGGTTGGCCGGGTGGCACAGCGTGCGGTTAGATCGCGGTTCACCACTCGTCGCTGTGATGTGGGGACGCTGGTGGAGAGCCGGGAGCTGGAGCATCGTTCTCCTTCTCTCTCTCCGTCCTTCATCGTTTCCTTCTCTTCCAAACAGAAAGCATGTGTGTGCCAGCAGGGACAGCTGGTTTTAAGTGAAGAGGGGGTGTCTGCCTATAAGTGTCTGTGTGTGTTTCACTATAAGTCAGCCATTGTCCCTCATTGAGCCACAGCACTGTGTTTTAACCGTCTGATATGCTGTGATGATGCCGGGTAAAATGAGGGGGGACGTTCCAGTCCAGGTGTGTGTTGGAGCTGGAATGTTTTAGTCACAGAACACATGTCCCGTCTTGTTGCATCCATCCCGTTTGTCTCCTCGTTTACGCTGATATTTGATTTATCCGCGGCGCCTGATCCGCTTCACGTGCAGAAGATGTTTTGAGTCGGTGTCACTGCATGCTCTCCATGATTCCATGATTCTGTTAAAGCTGTTTTATCGCCCCCAATGTGCATCTTTCAGGCTCAGATTCAGCTGGACTGCGGAGAAGACAACATCTGCGTTCCTGACTTGAAGTTGGCAGTCCACGGGTGAGTCTCCTCATGTCCAAGTGCAATAAAAATGTGATGGAGGATACTGTACATAAAACTGTGAGCAGTAAAAATGCTGAATTGAAAATGTCTGAGTTACAAAAGTTCAGCAAAATGTATGTAAAGTATAAAAGAAATGGCTTCACTTTGATGAACTACAACAAAAGAAATGCTCTTGCTTGTATTTGGGCAGATAATTTAGCTTATTTCAATTTTTCTCTTCGATTTAATCTCAATTTTTAAGAAAATAATAATAAAATAATCTTGTTTTGTTAAAATAAGAACAAATTGACCCAAATCAGCTTGAAATAAGATAAATAATCTGCTGATAGAATGTGATAATTCTTAATATTGGATAAATTGTGCCAAAACAAGACATTTTCACCAATTAAGATTTCATTGTTTGCAGTGTCTCATTAATATTAATGAATCTCACGTCTGATTGGCTGATTTGAATGGCTGTGAATATATAAAGCATAGCCTCCTATAGCTTTTTGATTATAGACTTTCTTATAATCACAGAGCAATTCAAATATTACTAACTACTAACTAACCTGGTTACTAACTAACCTGCTGTCAGATCATTGTAGAAGGGTAGAGAAATAAATTCAAATAGAAATAGGGTGACTATCAGGTCAAATGGGCCATTTAACGCTAAAAATGATTTTAAAGTGTTACTTGAAGTAACGGGTGATTTGATTAGTTTATGGTGGGTGAGACAATACTTCAAATATGATGAGATGACCCATTTTATATGAAAAAAAGTGGCACAGCGGATACTTCAAGGTTTATAGGGACTAAACAATTATCATTTATTATCCATAATGAGGGTTTGTGCATGAAAACCAAATTACCTGATATCACTCTACTCAAGTAAAGTGCCTCAGAATGATCCTTCAATCCAGTCTATTTAGTTCCTATTCCAGCGGTGACTGTGATCAAGGTCATAGAGCTGAACTCTTCACCTCCGCTATGCAAATGGAACCTTTGGATTCCAGCTCTAGAGCATAAATCCAGCTGTTTTTGTTGCTCCGCTGCTGTTTACCTTCACATACCAGAGAGGAAGCTGCTAAGAGCCTCGGTGATGCGGCGGAGTGGAGGTCGCTGCGTCCTCTGAAAACAGGAAGCGGCTCCTCTCTACAGGTGCTACGACTAAAACGGCTCAAAAGGAGGAGGACGACGGGGCAGATGAAAGGGATCTTGTTTGGAAAAAGTACAGGGAGCCGCGCGCCAAGAGTCCCGAAAAACCCTCGGCCGCTTCTGAAGCTGTCAGGAGCACCCTGCCTGCCACACTTTGATTCGAGAAATCTGTTAGCATTTTTCTCAAAAATAACAGCCTCCCTGATACTCCCTTCTGCGCTCTGTCATTTTGATTTCACATTCCTATATTTATCCACCGTGGTGCCTCCATTTTTTTTTTTTTTCTCCGACGTAAAGGCCGATCCGTCACATGTGGAGCAACCTGCTGCGAGTGCGTGTTAGTGCTGGCCTCGGAAAATCCAGAAAGCGCGATTAGCGCAATTAAAATAATAGTGTTTTCGTCTGCTCTATAGTGAATTATGGAAGCTTAATGGTAGTCACAGGGGTTAACCGGGAATGGCCGTGAAAAGAAAGGATCCCATCATTCTTTCGGTGTTGTTCCTTCTATTCCTGCTGCCAAAAGGCGCATATATGACCTGTTAGACCCAAGTGTCCCTCTGGGAAGCTTTAAGGTTTTTGTGGTGTTTTCCAGCTTTTTTTTTGAGCCTTTGTTTGGTTTGAGACGTGTGATGCCAGTCAGAACCCAGACCGTAGTGGACTTGCATGTCTGGCTGCAGAAACTTCTCCTGCTTTTGCTTTATGAGAGCAGCTTGTAATTAAAAGCGTCTGTGTGGCCCGTCCATATGGAATTTTTTCATTGTTCTACTCCGTGGAGCAGAGAGAGAGCAGGGAAGTGGAAGGTTAAAGTGTTTTATGGTCCTGTACTCTTGTTGTACAGCTTGTATGACTTTATTACTGCACTGTGAGATTAATTCAATTGTCTGACTAAAGAAAATAGAAATCACCAACCACAAAGCCTTGATATACGAGTGTCATCATTCACATTCTAACTCAACTTCATCCATATTTATTTGTCTAAGACGGCGCTTCTCAAACCTTTTCACATCAAAGCTCCTTAAACTCACAGAAACTCGACCGTAGACCCCCAACCCTCATAAGATTTGTGCTTTAAACATGTTTTATAACAGAAAGTGTCAGAAACCCAGGGCCAAAATTATGGAGGACTGAAACTGCCATAATTAAGAATAAATAAATAATGACTCATGACTCAAATAAATATACCAGTAAATGTCCATATTATTTAATATTCCATTTATTATTTTTTAAATAGATAGATATAAACTCAAAAGGGCAAATGGAAATAATAGGATATAAATACTAAATTAAATAAATGTATTGATTTATTTTAAACTATGCCATTCTAGTTCTATATTCTGTCATTGTGGAATTATAGTGAAAATGAATTATTCTCCTTTTTCTGGGGTCCCCCCTGGCACCTATTCGGGACCCCTGAGGGTTGAGAACCACTGGTCTAAGACACCAGTTATCCCGACCTTTGACCCTAGTAATAATCCATTTGTTTTTCCCTTTGATTGGAACCTCAGGGACAGGAAGGAAGTCTACCTGGGTGACGACAACTCGCTGACCCTGACCTTCAACGCCAGGAACGAAGGCGAGGGAGGGGCGTACGAGTCGGAGCTGTACGTGGTGCTGCCGCCCGAAGCCGACTACAGCGGCATCGCCCGCAACAACGAGGTGAGCGAAGATCTGGGATAAACCAGCCGTCCGCAGTCTTCCGCAGCGTTTTGACGAATCTTGTCCTCCTGTTTCCCAGAGTCTGACCCAGCTGACCTGCAGCTACGAGACCGAGAACCAGACCAGATACCTCAGCTGTGACCTGGGAAACCCCATGAAGTCCGGCACCAGCGTAAGGACAACTCCGACTCTGTTTTTATTTCCCCTTCACGATGAGTTTAAGGGGTTGTAGGATATGTTTGTGTAACGGCGGTTAACAGTTGACACAACATCACGGCTTCCTGCTCTTTGTTGGAAAAGGTTCCGGAATACCCAGGTTGAGTGTTGAACAGCAGCCGGAAAAAAGTCAGCATGTGTGAGGAAATCTGGTAACAGGAAGTACAGGATCCATCTGTGCCCTCAGCTCCCTGCTAGCCAGAGTTCCCCTGTTTTTTTTTTTTGTGTTTTTTTAATGACTCGTAGCTGAGTCACAGGCTGGCAGGTTTGAATAGTTCTGTGAAAGGAATAAAAATAAAACAGGTCCTCAGGTTTGTCACAGGATCTGCACAGTTCATTTCTATTCTGGAGCTGAGCTGTGTGCATGTTTTATTAGATAATGCACCATTGCAGATGTAGCCTCTTTTTTTAGGTTTCAGGTAAGTGATTTGAATTGAATTTGACATAGGTTGCAAATAAACCAAATTACTAAAACCAGCATTTTTTTTTGCTTTCAAGTGCAACTTTTCATCACAAAACTCCAAATCCGTGATTTCCATTAGTCAATAAATGGTCATTTACCTATGATATTATATTTGTTTTTACCTATTTTCAGTTTTTGCAGTGTGGGGGACCTTAGAACTTGGCAGCAATTAATTGTCTCAATCTTAAAAGTAATATAAAACACATATTTTACTGTTTGGTGATTAAAAAATCTAAAAGTCTTTTACTTTGAAGGACAAAGACAAAAGGAATAATCACATCATATGACCAGGAAATCCTATTTTCACTCCTTTTTTTTAACATGGACTGACAGAAATCCTGTGACCCTCCAGGGCACATTTGTTGCAGGAAACCTGAATATTACAGGACATTCTGGGCCAAAATTAGAAAGAGCCCTATATGACAAAATCTGCCTTGCATGTGTAGTGATAAGATAAACCTTTATTTGTCCCACAGTGGGCATTTGCAACAGCAGTAGAGGCCGTACAAGTGACATGCAAGAAAAACAAAGATATATTATACAATATAATATAGGATAAATGCACTATAATACAAATAGATACGCTACAGTGAGTAGAGTAGATTACTGCATGTGATAAATTATTGCACAGAAGCAGTAACATTGGTTTTAACAGTGTTTTAACGACTAATGTTCTTTTTTTGCAGCTTTGGGCAGGTCTTCGCTTCACGGTTCCGCGTCTGAAGGACACGCACAAAACCGTGCAGTTCGAGCTGCAGATTCGCAGGTACAACGCTAACCTTCTAACGGGGGGAAGGAACATGCTTGATTGTGATTCACAGCTAATTGTCTTCCCTCTTATGTCCACAGTAAAAATGAGAACAATTCCCACAGCGAAGTGGTGCCGTACAAACTGGAAGTGGTGGTTCAGGCTGACGTCATTCTACAAGGGTGAGTTAAGTGTTTAGGATTTCCTCATTTGAACTTTCTAGAGCTTCATCAATTATTCTTCCGCACACATGGTCTCACTCCCTCATTCTCTCTCTCTTTTTTTTTTTTAAAGAGTGTCTCGACCAGATAAGATCTTCTTCCCGCCGGCCAACTGGAAGGTGACCAAGAGTTACGGGGTGGAAGGAGACGTCGGGCCGGCGGTGGAGCACATCTATGAGGTAAGAGATTGGGTCTGAAAGCAGATCTCACTCCTCATAAAGTGGAGGAAGCAATGAAGGAGGAGGGGAGGAATCAAAGAAACATACTTCAGATTACACAGTGTGATTTATCCTCAGGCGGGGCCGGTTTCACTTTTCACACAGACGAGATCCGCTTTCAGCTGGACTATTTGTAGATCAAAAAATATGTCCGAATCAGCGTCGGCATCCGACCCGCTCTTGAGGTTTTCCAATATTTCTGATGCCTCGCATACCTACAGTTTCTCGTTTCGTTTCCCCTTTTTCGCAGCTGGTGAACAACGGGCCCAGCAGGATCAGCCAGACCCTGGTGGAGCTGCGATGCCCCCTCACCGTCCAGAACCACAACCTCCTCTACCCGCTGGAGTTCTCCACCGAAGGCCCCATCAACTGCACCTCGGACAGCATGAACCACCTGCGCCTCAAAGTGAGTATGAAGTGTGAGTCCATCGCGTGTGCGGATGGGTCGAATGAGGCAAAAAATCTCTACTGTTGAGGGGGAAAAAAACGACCTGATGCTGGTTCTGGGCCAGATGTGTGATTAACATCTGGCGGGCCCACACCCACCTCCCTCCTCCTCCCAGCTCCTCCACCCAGGACACTAACCCCACCACCGCTTTGAAGTCCCAGCTCTTCCCTGTGCTTCATCACAGCTTGAAACACCACTTCAACCCAGCAATAGACTCACTCATCTTCTATATTTTGGACACACCCCTGCCCCCTCCTCCTTCTACAGATCTGGAAAAACATAAGAGACCAATGCGTTTTTTTTTCTTTCTGAAATCAGCATCTCCACATGTATTCCATCCATTCCATTCCAGCGACACATATACACCTCATTCTACCCGTCACCATTTTACTAACCTTTGGTTTTGTAATCTAGCGCAGCAGTTCTCAAATTTTCACACATCAAGGACTAGGACACATCAAAACTAGACCGCGGACTCCATCTCATAAGATTTGCGCTTTAAGAAGTTAAGGGAAAATTATGGAGTACTGAAACTATCCATAATCAAACTTATAAATAAGCGAGCATAGATAAACTTATCAAAACGATGGGAGAAAAAACTTCTAAATCAGCTTGTGTCAACATTCTTTCTAGTCATAATGTTGAGATGGTAACCAAGCCAAAGTTAAGACATTTAAACACTATCGTTCAAAAGTTTGACAATTTAGTGTTTTCCATGAAAAGTCACATTTTTATTTACCACCATTTCTTGTAAAATGATTTGAAAATATAGTCAAGACTTGACAAGGTTAGAAATAATGATTTGTACTTGAAATTATTTTTTAATAATATTTTTTTGCTTTCAGTTTTCTATCTTCTCTAAGCAGCTAAACTGTTTCCAGCTGTGCTAACATGTTAGCATCAAGGGTTTTCTAATCATCGTTTGAATGGTAGTGTAGTAAAATCAGAAAAACTGATAATTTTGCAGTTGTCTCTTATTCTTTCGGAGTTGGTGGGCAGTTGTTTGTGTTTACATTTGCAGCCTGACGTATGTTGAGCGGGGCTTTAAGTGGTCATCCATCTTAGCCGTGATCTAATGTTTTTGTTCCCCCAGTGAATCGCTAAGTACGGCGCGTTACCGCGGGAATCCATGTGGAGCGGAGCTCACATGCTTCTGATTAATGGAGAAAACCCCTCAGGGTCACGCTAACATTAGGCCTCGTATCGACGGCGTGTGTCCTGGCTGGTCCTAATGGGTTGTGTTTGTGTGTTTGTGTCTCTTCTTCGCTTTAGCTCCAGCACACGTCCACGGAACCGCCTCATCTGGCTCTGAAGGGCCAGGAGCACCGCGTGGAGAGGAGGGACGTCCACAGGAACCAGCTCGCTCATTTGACTAACCTGGTGAGAAGAGAAGGGAGGATCCCAATTATTACTTTCTATGCATGCAACATGTATGAATGAAAGAAGGAAGTCAGGTTAAAAGATGAAGTGTAATGCAGTAAGGTGACTGATTGGTGATTTAACATGTTAAAAACCAAAAAACCCTGATACAGAGGCAGCATTGAGTTTTATTCATATAATGCAGCTCCAACACTAAATAAAGTATTTTATCTGTAGTAAAACACAATGTTACTGTTACAGCATCAATATATATCATCAATATCCACATCATCAATACAATATCAGTAGTAGAGCTGCAACTAACCACTATTTAGATATTTAATTTAGATTTGAGCTGTTTGTGTGATTATTTAATCTCTTTTAAACATCTTAAATAATATATTCTATGTTCTGTAATGATCCTCAGTGTGATTTCTATGATTTTATGGATAAATAATTGATCTTTGACCTCTTATCTTATTTATCATTGAACTTTGCATTGCAGATAATTTAGCTTATTTCATTTTTCCTGATTTGGCTCAGTTTCGTCTTGTTTTGAAGTATTTTATCTGTAGTAAAACACAATTAATTTAATATTCTATCTATATTTGCTCTATAACAGCAACATAAACTGATTCTGACTCTTCTGTAGTCACCTCACATGTTGTAGATTTATTTTGATACCAAGTTTAAGTGCAAAAACATTTATGGTTGTAGAGATATTCCACATTTATTATCATTTATAGCAGGAAAACTGAACAATAAATGGTTAAAAGTATGAGAACAAGAAGCTTGAGTTCCCAGTTTAGTATCATTGTGGTTACACAGTTAAAATCTTTTTGTGTCATTTACACAAACAACAGTTGACACAGTAGATTTTACAGCATTGTAAAATGCGCAGATCTGGATCTATTTTGTTGACGACCGGCGCTGCTCTCACACGAGGTTCCTGGGATTGGATAATTGGGTTATGATGTCGTTAAAAGGGAGGGGTCAGAGGTCACGGGCTTGTCCCGTTGTGGTGATTACCATTAAAGAGCCTTCAGTAGTGGTGGAGGGGTGGAGAAGACACGGGACATGGGAGGCTTTATATCGGCGATGCGCTGGTTACTTCACTGACTGCTCTGTAATTTTGGGCGCTGGGTGTTGGAAGCCGCCCCCAACACTGGCCCCATTGATGCAGCCGGCTGCTGCAGGTAGCGTAGCAGCTCTGAGTACCTGCCTCGACCAAAAGAAGCCTTTGTCCATGCGCCTGTCGCTCCTAAATGTGCTCGTTTATCAAGACACTTTAGTATGAAGGACCCCCATTCTCCCCGTTTTCCCCGTGTATCTGCACTTTTTTCCAGGGAGGACATCTCTGTTCAAAGTGTCTCTTGATGAAAGTGTGTTAGTGTTTAGCGATGCTTGGATGAAGCTGTCAGCCCACAGGTCAAAGTGTGAGAATTTAAAATGACCCGCTTCATCTTTTGAAGAGCTGAACTATGCATGAAGAACAAAGGATTGGCTGTAATTGCTCAAATAATGAAAAACATGAAAGGCATTTCATAATCACTTGGATAGGTTTCTGAACCTTCAGTGCTCCAATTGTGTCGTGATTTAGATAATTTGAAATACATACATAATAGGAGTTATTATGCAATTATTGCGTCCCTGATGAACAGCTGTTTTCAGACTCGTCACATACAGAATGTTAAAGGGAGCAGTTACTGACATTATGAATCCCTATAAAGCATAAATTTGATATTTTATCTTAATTTTATTGCAATTTCGAGACCCGCTCATTGAATTAACTTCACTCGACAGTGAACTCTTTCAGGTCTTCTTCAATGCACCGGCCAAGTGTGAGGTTGATCAAATGAAATGTGATGGACTACTATACATACAGTTTAAATACATATATACAGAAACACGTATAACAACACTCCCTTCCTTTATAGATGGATGATGGTGCTACCTATTGGTCAAATGTCATCCGGCCAAATCACACCAAATTCACCACTTGGACATGTGCTAAAGTGGCCTCTAGGATCCTAAATGTGCTAAAGTGCCCTCATGGAAGCCAAGATCTATGCTAAAGTGCCATCTAGTAGCGAAAATGTGTGCTAAAGTGCTATCTAGTAGCTAAAATGTGTGCTAAAGTGCCCCCTAGGAGCCAAAACGTGCTAAAGTGCCACGTAGAAGCCAAAACCTGTGTTAAAGGCCTCTAGGCACCAAAATGTGTGATAAAGTGTTCTATTCAGTGGCAAAGATACGCTATATATGCCCGTTATTTTTCCTTTTTGCCCCTGCCCTTCAAAATATCTGCACAATCCATTGCCGCCAAGTGCGGGTTCTGTTGGATGAGCAGTTGTCGAGATATGCGAGAAAAATACAGACAAGGGTCAAAGACGGATTCCTTTGCTTTATATGGGCCCGTCCAGACCGGGCACTGCACAACCAGCACTCAGAACCTTACAGGGAGTAAATTCTGGATTACACGGCACATAAATATCCACAGATTTAATAGCCTGGACCCGACAACTGGGCTGGCATTTCTGTCTGATGCGTCGCACTTATCAGATTTTCTGCAGATCAACGCCGTTGATTAATCAACTGATCGCGTCGGCCCATCCGGGCCCCGTGCCCGCAGCAGCAGCAGCAGCAGCTGCGATGCCGGGACTAGACTGTTATTTCACCAATCTGTGGGAACAGCCTCTGAGCTCCTCCTGCTCCTCTTGACCACGTAATCCCACCAGGGGGATTTGGATCTGCTAGGTCTGAGGCATGGCTGGCACTGGACCGTGCTCATGCCATTTCCACAAACCTTTTTTTTTGTCTTGCGGCCCCCCTCTACCCTGCCTGGAGGCATCGAGGAGGTCTACCACTGAGGAAGTGGACTGATACGCTCCCTGTCTTGTCTGAATACCCTCATTAAGTCTGTCTAAGTCTGAGCCTGCAGGAACTTAGGCGGTGCTCCCTTCTCCTCCCCGTGTTTGCCCTTCTCGGTGTAATAAGTAAACTAATGCGCTCCCGCAGGAAACCGCCGAAACCTCTCTGTCTGGGGGTGGTCTGGCTACAGGAGCAGCTCTAAAAACACCAGTGTGCGTGTGTTTTATAAAAATGTTAAAATATACTGGGCCGCAATTAAGATTAAGAGTGTATTCTACAGTCTTAAAGAAAAATGGGGCCGGTTTTAGCGGTTGGGCAATAATGCGGAGAGCGGTGCATGCAGCATTTTTACAGTCTCATGACATTCCTTCAATCTAATTCGAAGCAGGCGTGGAATAGGGATCATAACATTGGGCTCTTTGTTATATTTATTGGACCTGCAGCATTAATGTGGATGATATTTGTCTCTAATATCTGTCCTACCAGTTTCTGACCTTCGCCTGCGTTTAATTTAGCTTACGATGCAGAGGAAGAACATTATTGTTGCTGCTATCCATGCAAAAGCGTTTGCTAACTCCTTTTCTTTCTGCCTCCACAGTCCTGCTCCAACGTGGAGTGCTGGACGCTCCAGTGCAACGTGGGTCTCCTGGAGAAAGGGACCACGGCCATCCTGAAAGTGCGATCCCGCGTCTGGGCCGAGACCTTCATCGAGGTTTGTCGGAGATCTTTTTCTTTTCGCCACCAAGACGTGCGCTAGTACACGAACACGTGTCTCCGACGAGGCACCAAAGCCACGGCAGAAGGGGGAAAGACTGTTCGTTAATAGATTAGCCTTTTCCCACCGGTAGACGTTTCTCATGTCAGGATTTGGCAGGAAGTAGGTAGTCATTATTCATTAAAGCATCGAAAAAAAAAACCCACAAATGTGATGCTGGCAAAGATGAACGGCTGCAGTAGCCAGTCTTGTATTTGTTTGTGTTGACTAGGCATCAGCTTTGGTTCTGGATGATTTCTCGAGGCTGTCAGTCCCGCATATTTGCCTCAGGTTGTTAGCTGAGCATGCCGATTACTCCGGGCCGGCTGCAGTTTCTAAGCACGCCTCACTTTTTAGCTCTTTACCTGCCATTTCAGACAATTTACGACCCCCCCATGTGCTGTAACACCAGGCATATGTGTGAATGTATTGAAAATTCATTATCTGGTGTTCCACAGCCTCTCATAGGAAAGTCATGCTAAACAGGCTTTACTGTGTCGCCATCTGGTGGCGTAACTCATGTATTGCATGCATTTTTTTTTTTTTTTTTTTTTTTTTTTTTAAGTGATGTAAGTAACTTGTCATGTTTCCTCCCCTTCAGAGAACATACAAGCAGTACGTGCTGGAGTGTCTGGCCCGATACAGTGTGAAGAAAATGCCGTATGCCATCCTGCCCAAACACACTCCCAGCGGACACAAAAAGGTAATTTTTTGTGGTAATTTCAGTGGAAAACTGAGCATCATCTCAAAAAGACTAATAGAGGTGCAGCAATTAATCAATAAGTTGATTTTTGCTGCTGTTCTTGGTATTGTGACACTGTCATATATATATATATATATATATATATATCTTAATATTTTTAGGTGGTTTTGTCTCATTTCTTTCTTATGCTTCTTTGACCAAATGGCAGCGATGGTAGAAATATAAAGATTCTGTGTTACAAGTGAAAGTTGTTATGAAATCATAATGAAAATCACAACATTTAGCAGCTAATGTCAATAGAACCACATGTGACAGTTTAATATCAATGTAAGATATAAGCTCAATATTGTTATGTTAATGTAAAGTTTTTACAACAAAGACATGTTAAACAATGTCAGCTTCACATCAAAAATGACAATTTACCGAATGACTCTTAACAACAACTGTCATAAGCATTCGTTAATGTTCATGACGGGTGTCATGTCACGATTATGACCCCATCCAAGTAAAGTGTTAGAAAAAATCCTATGAAAAGTAGTGATTTCATCCAAACTGCTGCTTTTTCCCTCTGAAATGCAGAAAGTAGAACTACTTGAGTAAATGCTCTTGTTTCCACCTTTTGTTAAATGATTGTTAGTCGCAGCCCTGAAGACAAAGTGTGTCCTTGTCCTCAGGTGGTGACTCCAGTGGTGTGGAACAAGCCAGACATTGAGAACTCCGTTCCTCTGTGGATCATCATCCTGGCCATTCTGGCTGGTTTACTGCTCCTGGCTCTACTCATCTATGTCCTGTACAAGGTCAGTGCTGCCCTAAGCAAAGTAGTTCATATTACACAGGTACACTGGTGGTGAGTTAACCCTCTGTTGCATGAAATACTACTTAAACATGGTATAAACATGTTCCGGCCACATCAAAGAGAAAATATCATTGACTTTGGTGTAGGAGGGTGATAGGAGCCTGACTCATAAAGACTTATAATGCCTTCAATTTTGGTATGAAATAGGAAAAATATATATATAAACATCAAATAATATTATGCCGAAATCAGATTTTTATTTAATTTTTCGGTCATGAGACAATGATGCTCACATTAATGACTGGAACAGGATATCCTGGTCATGTGACCTAATAAATTCTATGTCCTTATAAAATAAAAGCCTCCTTTTCACACCTAACTGTAACAAAGCTCAACACAGATTTTCTGCAACAATATGCAATAAAGGGATAAAAGAGACAATTAAACTAATTAGATGTTTCTAATTTCTGCTTCTTTTTTTTATTCTTTTCTTGCAGTTCGGCTTCTTTAAACGATCTTTACCTTACGGCACGGCCATGGAGAAAGCACAACTCAAACCACAGGCTGCGTCCGAGGCCTAAAGACAGAACCACAGTACCTGGCCGTATGATTGCAAACAGAGAAACCTGATGGAAACACGTAGAGTGGATCAGAAGAGCTGTAGGCGAAAGAGAGACCACTGGAACTCCACTGTGCTGCACTAGAGGACGACAAAAAAAACAAAAAAACTACCCAAAGATCTCCACGCCAAATGAATGTCTTTTTTTTTTGCTTCTTTAATTTATATCTCGTTCGTCGGCAGGTTGGGATTGTTACAGAACTTTTTTCTCAGTTTCTTCAAGGCTAACATCAGACTGAACTATGAGAAATCGACTGCAAAAAAACCCCAAAAAGCAGGCTTTCAGCCTGTGGATGTTGGGTTTGTCCTTTGTGGATTTTTGCTGATGGAGAATTGCGTAATCCCCCTTTTTACTGCCTTATTTTGGTGCTAATGACCTGCCGCTAACAGGATATTTTCATATGTTGCTCGTGGCAGCCAGGAAGTATGAATCATGCTGCCAACACCATGTTTTTATTGATAGTAGATCAGTTAACAGGTTTCAGGTAAAAACGTTAGCCTGAATATAGCAAATGTGCTAAAAACAGCTCAATTTTTATTACAGCAGTTAAATATTTCTTTTCTATATAATTTAAGCCCTGACCTGTCTGGGGTGTTCCCTCTGATTCTTGCCAAATGCATGCTGGGATACGCTCCAGCGCCCCGCGAAACCTGATCGGGATAAGCGGGTAAAAAGCAAAACGCACGGATGGATGTTTGTAAACTGTTCATGGAAAAAAAAAAAAGGAAAAGATCTCTCTCTGCCTCAGGTTTGGTGACAGGTTGAGTTGTTTTTTGCACTCAAAGGAAATCTACTGATTTTAATTTCCAAAGACGCCAAAGACTGACTTGACCTTCCTTTTGAGTTCTGATTTTTTTTTTTTTGACTCCTACTGATCACTTTGTTTAAATCCTGTTTTTTTTTTTTTTTTTTTGTGTGTGTTCTGAGTTACCAATGCTGGCATCGTGTCGTTTGTTAATGTAGTCGACTGGGATGGGACTGGAACCACCACAGACCTGAAACCTCAACATTGGGCTTGAAGCGGAGTGGTGCTTCTGTTAGAAGAAGAAGAAGAGGTGTTCTCCTAGAGAGCATTTTACTGTTTTTACTCCTGCTCGGTTTGTCTTGGGCTCATTTTGCACTGAATCCACGTGCAAAGAAATGACGCTCAACAGGCGAAACAATGACGTGACAATCAGCAAATGTTGTAGCCTCCACAGAGATTTTTTTTTTTACTCTGAGAGCAGGAAGGATCGTCAAAGATCCACTTTACAGTGTGTGTTACTGTGATATACTGTATTTTTTTTTTTAGCCCATGTTTCAGAAAAGAGAAGTGGCTGAAGTCATCCCACTACCAAAAAAAAAACTGCTACAGGGACAGAACATTAAAAATGCTTAGTGTTGGTTTCTTTTTTTATTTGTCTTGTACATAGATGTGCCTTAAATGTAAATAATGACATGAGTTGTGTGTGTGTTTGCATGTTTACTTTATGCATACATGCATTTGTGTGAATGGTATATTTATGAATGTTTGTTTTTTCGTGTATGAATCGGTTATTATTACCTTTCCCACTGCTTAGTGCTGGTTATCCCTTTCACCTCTGTAGCCGTTCTGCAATATTATCAAGTATAATAGAAACAGCCACTGTCCGGGATGCCCTTTTATTTTCTTTTTAAAAAAACAGCACAGCAGCAATTCAAATACTTACAACCTCAGTGGAAATCCCCCAATAGACTGTAAGTCTACCGTCCAGATGTTGGCATCCTCCATGATGCCTTGTACCTCTAACAAAGGGATAACAAACTAGGCACTGGGAACTAAATGTTTGGAAGTGCAATATTTATATTCACTCTTTATTTTTTTTATATATATATATTACAGTGCTTTCTTCTGTTTTAATGTTTTATTTGTGACTGCGTTGAAGTTTGTAACATGTAGTGATGCGTGTCTAAAAGTATGTGATAAGCACATAAGACTAAGGCTTGTTTTTTTCACCTTCACTTGCTTTTTTTTCTCACTACTTTTCAAGCGTGTGTCAAAGATTTTTTTTATTTTTATTTTTTTTTCCACTCCAGACGCTACTCACCACTTCAATGCTGGACCACTTTTTTTTTTTCTGATTGTACTGATTTTTTCACGCCGCAGACTGACACAGAAACACAAGAACATGTCCGAGTTGAACTTGGCCGTGTGGACATTAGTTTGATGGATTGCGTGCTGTATGGTTGCACCTGTCCTAACACCGACCTTACACTTGACCACATGTGTTACATTTGTTTGCCTCATTTCAGATGCCTCCTCTGATTGGATAGTGATTTACCATTTGTCAAATGGTCTAATGGTCTAACCCCCTCTCCCCGGTAATTGATTTAAATCCTTGCCAACATGAAAATTCTTTACAGAACATGTCAACACATAATTTATGACGGGGGATCATATTACTACTTCCTCCGTGGTTACATCAGGAGAAAGCATCGTTCCCCTGGAGTTTTTTTTTTTTATTTTTTTGGAACATGTCTTAGCCCATTTTTCACTCTCCGGGAGTTTTAAAAAAAGAAGTTGTATATATTTATGACAAGGAGAGCATTTTGAAGTTCAAACGATAACTGATTTGTTGTGAATTTTTCTCACCCCATATTGGGGAGAACATTGAGGAGGGGGCTATTTTGGAGGTCAATTTTTACCTGTTATGGTTTGTACTTTAAATAAAAAAAAATATTTTCCCTTTTTACAAATCCTGGTGCTTTCATTGAGTCCACGTTACTGAGAAAATAATTTATTTAGAAAACAACATTGTATGAAATTATATGCATGTCAGTCAGAGGGTTTGGCTGCCAGAACAATTCACTAATGCAATATATTAGTTTTACAATACAAGTGAACAAACAAATGACCTAAAGCGATTAGTATGGAAGTAAATCTGTTTACGTTTTGTAATTTAAAAGCCACTGAATTTCTAGAACTATTTGTTTGCATTGAGTTTATTGAGCCTCTGAATTCAACTCTTAAAAATAGAAAGATATATATATATATATAATATATATATAAGATACAATATTACGATATCACCGATAGAGGGCGCTAGATCGGTGTCTGGGGTCATAGGTCAATCTGAACACACTGCATCTAAAACAACGAAGAAGAAAAAGCTAACGAATTCAAAATGGAGCTTCTAAATAAAGTGGAGCAGTTAATGGAAAGATAATTGATGGAACAAAATACTAGGCACGGATTTAATTAAATGTTCGCCACAATTTCAGAAAATTTAAGAAAAGACAAGAGCTAACGAGTCCTGAGCGGGAGAAGCTAAAGAGGCTAATGCTAACGGACATGTAGCAATAATGCTAATGCTAACTGCTACATACCGCACTATTCGCGTATTTTTTGACTGTCAGGATTAAAACAAATTTAGGACTAAGATGAAGCAAAATCAACTAAAGTTTACAGACTTTGATTAACTTGTCGAGCTTTTTTTTTTTTTGCAAATCCAGGAAAACATCATGATCCGCATAAGGTAAGACTATTATTTAATCGTATGTTTTAGGCTTTTGCTAACATTTATATTTGTGTCACATCCATATCTTGCTGTAAGATGTTTTTTTATGAAAATAAGATTATGTTAAGGAGTTTATTCTCTAATTTGTGTCTGGTGAATTTATTTCTTCTTATGTAAATCCTGTGATGAACAGGTGAACTAGTTTCCAGTTGTTATATTATGAGTTTGGATTATTCAGAATGAAGACTGTGCAGGTGATGATTGAAGTTAGACATTATTATTATTATTATTATTAATTAGGCCGTGATTATGTGGGGCCATCACCTGCCTTCCTGTATTTTCAAGAATGAGCATCACATTAACTATGGAGTGAACAGAATGTATTTCTTATCCTTAGTATCCAAGGGTGTCCTGGATGTTTAATTTAATAATAATTTAAACGAATTTCAGGATCTGAATTTAAGCAACTTGAATATATACATTGTCATTTTTTAAAACTTGAATTTTTGAAGGTAAATTTTTAAGAAATGAAGTGGCTAAACATTAGAATATGTAATTTATAGGCACAAGTGCTAGAAATTCAGTGGCTTTTAAAATGTTCATACATCTAATGAGACAGATTTATTCCCATAAGTTAACTATGGCAAAGATGTGTGTTCTTTACGGCCCTTTAGTGAAACCATCAGCATCACAGCAGTATATAAAACGGCACATATATTGACTTTTGACACAAGACACAGGCATATTTTGCTTAACTATACATGTTGTAACATTGTGTGTCGTATGTATTTGTGTGGCATCACCAGTCGTTCAGTTCCCACACACCAAAAAATACATGTACACCAGTGTGCTGTAAGGCTTATTTTTGGATAAAAAGCATCCCCTGAAGTCCCTTGGACACAGAAATGAACTCTCCAAATCCATATTAGAGGTCATCGCTGTGCTTTCTGCACATCTTCTTTTACGTAGCTGTGCAGAAAGCATCCAAATATCCATCCACTTCCATCTGAATTCATGGAAGTTTTGTTCGTCCAGCTACATCCGTTCTCTGATGCAGATTTTTTTTTTTACAGTTCTACAGTCTTTGTACATCTGCAGGTTGATTTTCTAACATTCTGCAGTTCTTGACAGCTGCGTTAGCTTGCGCTGGTTGTCGATCACCTTCAGATTCTGAATGTAGTGCCGGATGTTGCAGGGACTTCGCAGAGGCAGGGCGTGGTCCGAGTCTGGATGAGAGGGATAAATCACGTTTAGATTGAAGCGTGTGTGTGTACTGGCAAATGTTCCCACAGGGAATTTACAGTGTAAAAACAGGGGAAGTCAGGCTGCAGGTTGTTAAATATGTCAATAAAAAAATTAACAACTCTAATTATGAATTAAACCATTCATCTTTCAGATTACACGACCGGTCGTGACAGTTATTGGTGTGGTAAATATAGCTCACATGTAGATATACGGTTTGTCGGCCCTTCCAAAAACATCCGATCCGCCAGGCCCCTCTGAGGAGATGAAGGCACTGCAGGGAGGAAAAGGAGAATTATGCAAATATAATAATAATAACGGTGCAAATATTTTGTCTCACGATTCAGATTCTTAGGGTTACGATTCAATTTAACATTGATATTCAATTCAAAATATATATATTTTTATTTTTGTGCCTGCATAAATATATTCTGCCAGTAGGTGGCGGAGTTATCCATGTAAACCATCCATTGTGAGCACATTGCACACTTATATGTGACTCTCAGTAAGTAAACACTGCTCCTCTGAGTTAGTTTGCCTGCTAGTTTTCTTCCATGTTTACAACACAACAGTGATGTGGCAGTTTATCACTAAATACGATGGAGAAAACGTCAATAAAAATCAGAATTTGAAGCTTATGAATTGATCCCGAATCATAGAGATGAATCGTTGTAATATGTCTGCTGCATTGAGTCACTCACCATAAGGCTGGCTTCTGCATCCTCGTACGATTTTCACTGTCTTGGCAATCATTCTCTGTGACATTAAGAGGAAAAGGAGGATTTTCAGGTCGATCTCATGCTGAGGATTATCTTTATAATCTAAGAGTGAATTAATGAGCCTCACCATCTTCTCACAATTGACCAATTTGTCGACATAGTTTGGGTTTCCCTCATGGATGAACGTCATGTCTGGAACAGAATAAATGTCAGTCATTAGTATCCTCATGATTTTAGTCAATTATATCATTGATAATTAGTTAATTTACATTATATTAATGCTGGTTGATTTGGCCTAAAAATAAAATAGATTTTCTTTCTATGTAATCTGCGATTTTCATTTTAAACCTTGTTTTTTTCCAAAGATTTTCTCTAAACAAACTAAACAAAGGTAAACATTTAAATAAATATTCTCTTTGTTTGAATTTCATTAAAAAAATATAATAAATACATCATTACTTTCACACACCACTCAGTATTGGACAAAGATAATGAGTTTATGAGTTTAATCAACTATTCCTTGTAACTGTCCATTATTATTGATATTATTTAAATTACTGCAGGGATCCTATTCATTTATTTAGTCTTTTATTTTATTTAATTATTTATTTGTTGATTAGTGTTTTTTCCCTGAAGTTGTGGTGGCATGTCATTATTGCTTTACTGTGTTGTGTCTATTATTTGCCTGCACTAAATAAAAAAAATAGTAGGAAAGCATAAATTCAACTTAATTCATTAAAATGAAAAGTTCCAGTCACCTTTGAGCAGCAGAGGCATGAAGGGGATGTAAGGAGGACTGAGTTTGGCCACAGCCAGTCTGTAGGCCCTGTGGTTGCGTGAAGGATCCTACCAGAAGCAGCAAATAGACCATAACTTTATGTTACTACAGATCATTAACAGGAGACACTGTAAACTGATCTGAGAACAGACAAACCAACACCGTAACCCACCATCAACCTCTCATATGCACAGTAGATTCTTTTAGTCTTGCTGGGTATTCTCTGTGAGAGACGATGACAGAGCAAAATCTTGTATGAGTCATTTATTTTTTTTTTGGATGAGTTATTGTTCATTAAATGGTGACACACAACACTGAATATCACCATGACTGGTGAGTTTCTCACCTCCCAGGTCTTGTAGAGTCTCTGAACGGCACTGTTGCTTAAACCAAACATCACAGCAAAGAATGAGTTGAGATTCCTCTGCTCCTTTAATCTGTGGCAGAGCGGAAACACTTCAATAAATAAACATGTCTCAGAGCAGCAAAATCCAAACATGCATAAACATGCATATGATATACAGAAATCAAATAATATGAAATAAAGTAATTAAGTTCTGGGACAAATAATGATCGGCAAGATGAGAAAGTCAACAACTTTACATGTACAGTTTGTGTTCATGTTGATTTCACGTCATTTGAAAGTCAATTTGTTCCATTTTTTTACAAAAATCACACAAAATGTGTGAATTTACATAAGGCGTCAAATGGTCTAACAAAAGAAAATGATAGATTTTAAATATTTAATCCACCTAGACTATAACACGAGTCAATAGCATGTTTTTTTTATTTATATTTTTTTTAAAAACATTTGAAGATAGTTCATTTTTGACATTATCCCTTTAGCATCTAACATTTTAATGTTTTATTGTTCTATTTTTACACAGATTTACTATCAAAAGAACCTGCACATTTAATTAGTTAATTGAGCCTTTTATTTCTACATGTCTTTCTTTGTTATGTAATTTATTGAATCAT
Organism: Lepturacanthus savala; assembly: GCA_030544235.1. Classification (NCBI taxonomy): domain Eukaryota; kingdom Metazoa; phylum Chordata; class Actinopteri; order Scombriformes; family Trichiuridae; genus Lepturacanthus; species Lepturacanthus savala. The sequence continues at coordinate 4,672,604 of CM060480.1, read as the reverse complement.
TTATTTATTTTGGCTTATGACTCCTCCATTACCCATGTTTTTAGTTTCACTTTTTAAGATGTTCAGCCACAGCTATAATTGTGAACATCTTGGTGGCACCAATAATAATGAGGAGATCAACCAAAGTCGTTATGATTCATCGTCTGAGAATCAGGGATTTCCGCACAAATTTAATGGCGATCCATCTGGTTAAGATATTTCACTGGATAAATGAAAACTTTGACATTCTGGTGGCTGGAGGAAAACCAGCAGGGTAAATACAATTCATCCTGTGGTGAACATGAAAGTTTGTACTAAACTGTTTGTACAGAAACACATCCAATAGTTTTTGGAGGCATTTCACAAAAAATATATGTAAAAAAACAGGGTCTTAAAACGTCTTAATAACATTGAATTTACGAGTTTGGAAATAATAGCTTTAAAAGACTTGAATAAGTCTTGAATTTTGATTTACTAGTACATATATATAGATATAGTACGCATTTAATACCTGAAAATATTCACTAAAATCAATTAATAGACTTTAAATAATTCTGTTTGCTGTAGTTCATCATATTCATGCCCTACTACTACAGTACAGGTGGAGTTTTAGTATTATATGGACATAGTATACATTTAATACAAATATAATACAATTAAAAGAATAGATTTTGTTTACTGGTAGGCCTGTGACCTGGTAAGGTCTTAAAAATACTTAAATTTAACTTCAAGGAATCTGTAGGAACGTTGAGAAATACCACAAGTTTGGCGCCATCTTGTGGTAAACGAGAATATCTACCAGAGTTGGATATTTAGTTTAGATGAAGTCCGGGGTCAAGTCAAAACACACTTGCGTTTTTTATGTCATTAACGCTTACACTGCAGCGATCTTGATGAACTTCTTGAGCAGAACGGCTCGTTTCACCAGGTCTTCACAGAGACACAGCTCCGTCACCACCCAGTACTGAACCTCGTTGAAGCGACGCACAAACCGCTCCAGGTTGGCTGTGATGGCGCCGGGAAATTTATGACGGCCGAAGACGTAGTAGATGAGCTCCGCCTGGAGAAACGAGTCATAAAAAAACACCGAAATCATTTCAACAGGCGACATGAATGTGACTCGCGGCAGAAACATGCGAAACATGCAGGAAATGTCGTATGAACGGAGCAGATGATCTGATGGACTGATAAATAGCATCGAGAAGAGTGACTCACGGTGCATTTTCAGCTCAAAGATAACCGGTTTGTTTGTTGAAATGAGGAAATGTCTGGTTTCTGCTTTGGTTTCACTAGCGTTATGCACCTTAAAACTCAACATATCCTGCCTGATCTGTATCAGATACTTTATTCGCAAGTGTCAGACGTAAAACATCTGCTGGGTTACCTCGTGCATGGCGGTGAACAGCTCCCAGTCATAGTTGGTGAGTTCATTGGCGATGTCTTTGGAGCCCATCTGCTCCAGGATGTCAGTAGTTCCTTGTTCTGGACCCTGCTGCTCCTTCAGAGGCGTCTAGGATGAAGACAAAGAGAAGAAAATGAGCAAACAGAAGGCGGCGGAGTGCATGTTTCATCACTTCCTGCATTGATAGACTTTAAAAATCAACTGTATGCACCATAAATAAACTATGAGATGATGGGATTTAATACTTTGTTTTCTAAATACTACTACAGGAAAGCGCTGGGAAGCAACATGATGTTATATGGAAGAAAATGCTGCTGCAGGGTAGTGCTGTAATACATAAGTCTATTGACTTTTAATGATAATAATGATGTTTTAAATGTCCATGAAAGGATTCACTATCCGAAATCTAAACAAACAGCAAACAGAGCCAGAGATGCTCCTCGCTTTTATAGATGGAGGCACCATAAATAAATGATAAACATAATAATGTGATGAGATTTAACATTTCTTTTTCCAAATAACATAAAACAGTATGGAGAGCAGCAATTTCTCACCAGCTGTTCCACTTGGCTGCTTGTGCAGATGAACAGTCTCTCATTGAGTCCCATGGCGGTGTAAACTGCAGTCGCATCCAGCTTCAACTGAGCTCTTTCTGCCCATTTTAATACATCGAAAACCAACGTTCAGCAAAACGAACCGTTAAATTACAGCATGAACTAATACGCAGCTTTAAGAAGGACAGAAACATCCGATACCCACCTCCTGCAGAGTTCATCTTGACCAGGACATGATCTCCTCCGGATTTGACTATTGCCGACATCACATCCTGCACAGATGTGTTCACGGGCAGCATCAGAGTGAGAGGTTTGCTGTCTGGCCTGTAGATCTCATACAACACTGCATCACGAAGGGAAAGAAGCCAGAATGTGAAGATATGCTGATGTGATAATGTGAGTATGATGTGTTTTAATATCTATTACTCAGTATCAGGAACACTCAGTATATAACAGATATCGGAATGGCGTCGCTCAGAGCAGAGTCGGTCTTCTGATGGATCTTTTGATGTGTTTTAGCGCCCGATAGTCACGCACCTTTATCTTGAGCTCTGATTGGCTGTAACCTCCCCGCCGGCTCCTCGCAGTTCGAAAACCAGTCGAACTGCTGATTCTGTTGATAACGACACAGAAAGTCAGTCACGTTAAAAAGCGGCAGATGACATTCACACTGTTTTCTCATTAAAACACATCTCTGATATTAGTATTCTGTTCCCTGCTGTTGTCCATGTGAAGATGCTCACCCTGCCCATCGACTGATATCCATTCTCCAACCTGTTGAGGTATTAAAAGATAAAAAAACAGTGTTATAGATAAGCTGCTGCCATAAATGACTTATGACTTTGAATTTAATTTAGCAGATATCATATGATAATGTAATATTTACACTTTTGTTCTCCTCCTCTCCCTAAATTGCTCTTTCAGCACGCTGCACAGGCGGAAATCACCTCCTACCTCCTTCTTCAGCCTCTGTTTCAGCCCGAAAAAAGAAAAAAGACAGATAAACTCCACTGTATATTGCTTCTGCAATAACAAATATTGCAATAAACAGTGCACAAATAGAAATGAATTTAACCCATTGAAGCCTATGAGCCTTTAAGTCTGTGACTATCATTTTAAGCAAAACCAAAAAGTGATGTATGTCATCGACTTCCTGCTCCTTCCTCCTGAGAACATGGTAAAGATCTCCCAGAAAGACTCATTTTATTGACATTATGATTTTCAAACCTGATTTATATATGGGTCAGTGACAAATAATGTGATGAGGAAGTCGAGAATCTTTTAAAATACTGTTTGTATTACTGTGTTTTTCATTTTTAAAGTTAAACTACCTGGTACCAAGGTTTCAGGGTTGCACCACGTGACAGTTTTGTCACTGACCCTTATATCTATTTAATCCTTCATGTTTTTAGAATTTGGGATAAATAGGTACATTTTCTTCATGGGCAGATTTGTGCACTAGCCATTAATATCCAAGAAAAGAGTATAAAATGAAAAAAAACAGATACATAACATGATTGTTAGTGACTCAGCTTTATTTTCTCAGGTATATATGGGTTATGCCTCACCTCCAGGAAGTCTAAGACCACGTGGTCTTCTTTGAGCAGCAGGCCGTACAGAGCCACCCACTGACCAATCAGCTTCACCACCTTCTGCTTGGTGCTGAGGACGTAGGCAGCTTTCTCCTGATCCGAGCCCTCTGACAGCTCTGCCTGGTAGGTGCAGCGATGGTTAAGGAGCAACTGCCACTATTATAAGACTATCACTTTCTACTTCATATTGCAATTATTAGTCTTCAAGACAAATGGGTTTCTTTTTTATACAAAGAAGCGGCCAAAAGTTTCCCTTTTCAAACACCTGTTTTTTTAATTGTATCTTGATGCTTTTAATGTTTTATGTAAAGCATAAGATGTTAACGGCCCCGAGATGACTGTAAAAAGTGTGAATGTTTTTTCACAGAAATGTGAATAGTCTGAGCATCTTTCAGAGCTCAAGGGGTAAAATATTTATAGTTTTGATTTGTAAATGGTTAGTAAGGCAGGAGATAACTTCACCTGCTGCTTAAAAAATGTATAATATTCATTGACTTCCTTTTTTGAATTGCAACGCATGCAACAGTAGACTGATTGAATATAGAATAACTGAGACAAGTGCCAAATTGCATTTTTTTTTTCTTATGTCATCTCATCTGTTTTTTATTTACAGCTTTAATGGTTTGTAATGCAGGAGATAACTTTACCTGCTGCTAAAAAAACAAACTAAAAGTTGTTCAGTACACTGCAAAAAAATGAAATCTTAAAAATATCTTGTATTTAATACAATTGATCAATAGTGAGTGAATTGGCAGATAATTTTGCTTCAGGATAAATCAGGATTATGAGATTAAAAAATCCAAAGTATGCGATAAAATGATGTTAAGATAAAAAGCCAATTTAATCTTACTGTAGGAAAAAGACGACTAAATTGACCAAAAACAATAAATCTTATGTCCTCTCTCCTGTTCTGTAAATATAAGGGTAATTAATGGTGTAAATGTGTCTAATTTATTTCTTTACATAAAAGGGAGGAGAGAAATTTGTAGGTTTTATTATTTATACATTTATTTTTACTGTTTCGGCCCAGTTGAGTTCAAATTGCCCTGTATGTGGCCCATGAATTAAACTGAGATAGTGTTGTGCCTCTGAATGAATAAATGAATGTCCTATGCAAGTGCCTCCATCTTAAACAGGTGGTGATGATTATGTGCAATATAAAAAGAGGTTTTTAACTCTTGGACTATGGTCTGATAAAGGCTTCTGCTTTGATTTAAGCAGTAAAAAGACGTGTCTGAGCCACCTGAGTCTTTCTCTTTTTATTTTTTGGAGTGCTGCTGTTGCTTTGTGACGTTTTTATCCTGCGTAATGACTGTAGCTGAGGACCCAAAGACAAGGAGGTACTGAAGAAGCACACCTGCTCCACATCCTGATGTACATGTAGCTATCAGGAGCTCAGGGGAAAAAAATCCATCATCATAAACAACAGAATCAGTAGCAGTGGTAGCAAATGCTGTACTTTTTAATTAAAGGGGTTCTGACAGCTGATTAAGGCCCAATTTCTGAATAAGGACTGGTGAATTAAGCATCTTGAAACATAAAACGGTCTTAATATAGCACCTAGGCCTTCGTTATAATTAAAAAAAGCAATTAAAATCTCACTTTCTACCATATGGGACCTTTTAAAGCTACTAAAAACAGCTGCGATAGAAAAAGAGCAAATCCTGCAACATTTCAAGCCTGGAACATTTCATCAAAATGTTCTTTTCTCAAGCCAGAACAAGTGTGTGGGTGTTACTCTCTCTCTCTCTTACTACAAGTGAGTATCCACTATCCTTTTCATCAGCGTTATCGGCATCTCCGCCACTGATATTAGCGTTATTCAGGATATTGGTGCTGTAGTGCGGAACACAGTTGACTGGAGGGCATGAAGACTTTGTGGGTGAGCAGAAAGTCAGTCACGTAGGGAACTGCAGGGAGACAAACACAACAGCAGCACACAAGTTTATTAACTAGGTCAGCCCTGCTCATCACTCAGTAAAACAGGGGGAAAAGGCTGGAAGACGCCTGCAGGCTCTCACCTATCGCATCGTTGGAGTCCAACTTAAGTCTCTCCAGTAGGTGTTCTAGTAATTTCTCAGGTGTTCCTGACATTACTGTGTATCTGCATGCAGCAAAAAGAACAAATCACTTATACTGATGTTAATATATGCATGCATATGGTTCCCATTTGATATTACCTAAAATGAATGAGAAGAAACACCATTTTCATTAGTTTAATATTTATTACCCTAAAATGTATGAAATCTACTGACTCACAGTATGCACAGTATCTTCCATTTATTTCATAGGGTTTTTATGGGTGACTACATTACTATTCAAGGACTATAGATGAAATAGTCTTTCGGCTATCTCTAGCACATTACATCAACTAATATATATAATTAGAATTTTCTCATCAGGTTTGTCCATTTGTACACATACACTGATTGATACAGGGTTCCTGAAGCATGTGAAAAGTCTTAAAAGCATTGAATTTATGAATTTGGAAATAATACTTTACTAAAATATTTGAAAAGTCTTGATTTTGATGTCTAGGTCTTAAAATTTGTTCAGTATGTAAGTTCACCCTGAGGTTTTAGTGAAAAGGACGTGGTATGCATGTAATACCTGAAAATATTCACTAAAAATCAATTAGTTGGCTTTTTATAATTATGTTTGCTGTCATATTCGTAATGCCTTAACTACTACAGGTGAGGATTTAGCAAAAAAATTGCCGTAATATGCAATTAATACAAAGGTTTATATAATTGGTCTTAAAAAGACTTGGTTTAAACTTGAAGAAACCTGTAGGAACCCTGTTGATATCCCCTCTGAAAAGTAGAAGCTGAGAAGTAAAATCATTGCTAAGTTTGGTCAGAACGAGTAGAAAGCAGCAGAACATTGGGTCAAGTTACAGATCATAAGTTCACACACATATTACGCACCACATCTACGTCATAAGTCTTTCATAACTGAATTTGAGGATCTCTGTTGAACTGTATCAGGCCCTAAAATTCAATATTTGTTGGTTCTTGTGCATAGGTGTGGAATTAAACAAGACAAACGAGGGAAAGGCTAAAAGTGAGGTCGTCATCGAGTTAATTTACTTTTAATGTTTGCTAAAACAACTTCCACACTGATAACAAGTTACTCAACAAGGCATGGTTGAAGTCCATTCCTTTATTGGCTGTGAAATTAAAAATCCATTAATAAGCTCTGATAAAATGATTTGTAAGCTTGTTTCTCATTATGCTGTGATGACCAATGAAAATCCGCACATACTCGGGTCAAATCTTAAAGGGATGTCATCATGATCATAGCAATAGGTGCTTTACCTGTTTTGGCAAAACAAGCTGTTTACAGACCAGTGGAGCAGAGCTGCTCAGCTATTACTATGTGGCTAATGGTATTTTTTGGTTCCCCTCATCAAAACTCAGCAAATATACAGTAACTCCCAAACGCTGTGGTTGATGAGTTGTGACCTGCACATTCACCACGGGTGAATGTTTTAAAAAATGTTGAACTGTCCCTGTAACGAATGTAAACCTGCTTGTGAAGTGAGTGTTTTCTCTGAGAGTTGATGGGTGTGTTCAGTGTTTCTCACTTGCTGTTGTTTCCTCCTTGTTCTGACGAGTCGACGCTCTTCTCCAGCACCAGAACTGTCTTACCGTGCTCCTCCAGTCGCACCGTATTAGCCTCCACGTCCTAAAGGGAAGAGAAACAGAGACCTAGTACAGTCATATAGGAACTTAGGGTGCTTTCACACCAACAGACGCACTTACTTTGGCCTGATTTTGGTGCAAAAGCATTTTTAAACTCATATGATTGAGTCGAAATGATTTTTACATTTTTCTTTACACAATTTCTGGAAGAGTGTGTGAGTGAATAGCAGGGGGAACGTTCTCTTATATGGAAACACTTTGGGTTCCAAGAATCCGTCAAGAAGCAGAAGCAACATAACGAATAATTTGTCATGTCACTAAAAAATAATCGTTCGAATGATCGTGATTTTAGTATGGGCGCACCTCCTCCTTGGAATTGGATCTTTTGCCAAAAACGGCCAATACAGAGGATGTAATACATGAAGATAAGAGCAACTAGCAATAAGCCAATGTGTTGGTGCTTGGTGCTTATTTGTACTGGAAGATAAACATTTATGAAACTTCAATTGGACCACGCTAGAGTCTATATGCTAATTAGTAAAGATTTTATTGCCTGGTGTGGACCAAATAATCAAATTAGTGGTGTGAAAGCTGCCTTAAATGTATAGTGTCTGGCAAAAATAACTCATGGAGCTGCACATGAAGTGATCAGACCCACCTTGAGAATACGTATGAAGTCCTGTTTATCGACTCGGAGGAAATGGCAGTTGTCTTCTCTCAAAATGATGGTGGCAGCGCGAGGTGCGTCGTTAAGCAACGCTAGCTGCCCAAAGTCCTCGCCCTCATGTAGCGTAGTCACCAGGCCCTGTGTGCACAGAGTATTCCCATCATTACATTGACACAGCAATTTCTACAAACAATTCTATTTTCAACCAGTGAATGGTTTTACCTTCCCGTGTGTGATCACGTTTACGGAGCCTTTCCAGATGATGTACCAGGACGTGCCTTTGTCCCCCTGACTAAACACTACAAACAAACAAAATACTGGTGATTTACACGTGCCTCTGTATGAATAGGCATCATTACTGCATGGAGATCATAGGGCAGCTTCATACAATGGGCTTCATTATGTATGTATGACTTTCAAGTCTAAATGGGAAGATTGAGACACATAACAGACACATCATTGCCTTCATCTTTATTTAGGAATGAATCAATCATGAGTTTAGTAGATATACTATATCTGAAGGGGATGTTGTGCGGAAGTGGACATAAATTGGGGTTTGCCTCATGCATGTCCACGTGTGTGTGTGTGTGTCAACACTCACAGACTGTTCCGGCCTTGGCATGTGATTCAAACACCAACACAGCCGCAAGCTCCTTACGCACCTACAGGCACAACAGGGCAAGAAATGAAACTCCTTTGTTTAATTAGACAAAGCATTTTAAAAATAGGCGACTGGGTGAATGGTTTAGTTGAATTTTCTTCATTTTCTTTTCTCATCACACATGGCAGCTATTATAGTTAACACAATCTGGCAGGATTTCCTTCATTTAGCATAACATGCCCGCAGTTCCATGGTTGATTGTGTACATGCAAGAAAAATACTAGACTAAAGGAAACAGATTAACATTTTTAAAGATATCATTAACCATGAAAGTGCAGCATCTGAGCTGCAGTTTAAAAGCAAGACTACAAACACAAACTCACGCTGCATCAGAATACTGTATAGACATGTACACATTTTTCACATAATAGTTTTAATCATGAGGCAGTAATAGTGACTGACAGAAGTGGAGAGATGAGCAGCAGCCTTGACGTGGAGCAGCTCCTCATAGATAACCTCCAGGTCCTCGGCGCTCCTCTGACTGGGGCTAAAAACGAGATAGTTTAACAAAAATGTTAAAGGTTGGCTGAAGAAAAATCAGAGGTGTATGCGTTTTTAACTGACTACAGGACCTAGCTGTCTGTAACCATCTATCTGTTTTTTTTTTTTTTTAACTAACTAAATGTTATAGTAAAAGCATAATTATGGACCGGAGTTGGAAAGTAACAACTACTATAATAACTATAATCACTGTATGCAAAACATGAGTTATCGCAGCTCATTTGTGTCAGGCTGAAGTCGTACGATGTTAATCTGCATTGTTTAAATAAACTATACATAAATAAACACAGGGATGGCAACAGGTGTAATCAGCCATAGAAACAACTGACAAAATCCAACTAAAAATAAATAGGTAATGCTGCTACAACAGTAACTGAGGCATTTGGCATAGATTTAGATAAGTTCCACGTCTTTATGACTTCATTATCAGCGTATATTCTGACACTGTTTTCATGTGTATAGTTAGCCTACTAACCATTTCCGCAGAATCATAGTGAGCAAAGCGTCAGGCCCCAGTTGAGACAGCAGCGACAGAGCTTCCTGCAGCTCATCCTCTGAGTCCTTCTCATTAGTCATGTGGTTCAGGCCAAACTCAGATTCCTGGAAGCGGTAGAACTGGGTGTCCTTGTCATTGAAGTTCAACTCATGTTTGACTTGATTGAGGCAGAACACAGAAAAAGGAAAGAAACAAAGCATTAATTCAACTCAAGGAAGTGTGTGTGACCATGGACACTGCACATCTTTTCTTCTTTGCCTGATTATATTCCTCATCATCATATTCAAAAGAAGAACACCGTGTCAGGTAATCTCGCACAGTTGTTGATCGCAATGGCTCCGGTGCAGTGAAAAAATAATAAGTATGACATGAAATTCATACTTTCAGTAGTAAAATATGTAGAGGAAAGCAGCCGTGAGACTTTTAACTACAGTACTTAAAAATTAGATATAACAAATCTATGTACAGTACTGGTTTAATAAGAGATAATAAAATAAATGATTTAGTAGTTTACAGTAGATAAAAATAGTTTTAAAATGTCAATAGAAAAGAAACCATTTCAACAATAGAAGATCTTTTTTTTTTTTTTTTTTAGAGTAGAGAATGGCATTCAGTGGATGATCTGGACGACTGGGAATTCAACCGTCTGGGGCTCGTTGAGTGACAAGATAAATGGAAATAATTGCAAATCTATTCTGAGTGATCCCCTTCATTTGATGAGGAAGCATTTCTATCCTGATTGGAGTGGTCTCTTCCAGAAAGACAATAACTCGTCCAGAGAGTATAAGTGGTTAGTGAAGACTTGACTGAGTGAGAACAGGCTGGAAAACATGTCAGACTGACAGTCTCAGCCACCGGATTTCATCCTATTTATATGCAACAGGGAACTTCTTGAGTGCTGCTTGAGACATACAATTATCACTATGTATTTAAAGTCTCTCCGCTCAAAAATGTTGTTTTTCTCCTTGTTTCTTCAGGTGAAATGGTGCAGATCTTGTCTGCATTTCACAGTTTGTCAACAAGAGTGGACAAACTGATTGAGTTACGAGAACTTAAGGTGAGTCTGACATTGATGCTCTAAAGAAAAATCAAAAGGCTCAACAAAGTCTCATATGGATAATTGGACTGATTCAATTAGGTTAATGAAGTAAAACCAGGACAAGCTACGACGGATGCTATGAGCAGAGAATCAATGTGGGAGAAATAAATCTTGTGATTAATGGACTTGGAGCGGATAAAGCTGATGAAACCTGGGCTGAAACAGAGTCCAAAGTACAACTCAGAACTTAAACTGGATTCCTCTGTGGAAATTTGAGAGATCTCACAGGAATGCCAAGATCAGTGATGACCAAGCTCTTCGTGTTTTAACCTCTGAAGATGCACCTCCTTTTTCAGTCTTGCAAAAATGGTATAATTGGGTTGTAAGTAGCACAGTTCCCACATATCACTTGTTGGAAATCCCTGGTTATTGGCTGATTGGTTATCAGGTTTGGATGGGAAGTTTTCACTGAGTCGCACTTCTGTCCATCAAACCAATGCAGGTCAAACTTTCTTAGACAGTGGTTTTCAAGGTGGCTATCTCCCGATTCAATGCTTTGATTGGCTTGTGCATGGTGTCAGTCGATGCAAAATGACTTCGAAACTTATTGTTGCCTTATTTGCTCATAGAAACCAATGACTGTAGCGTACTATTGACGTAAATCACCTTTCTTGTACTACTCACAGTACAGTGTGTTGTAAGAGGTTATAGACATACTGTGTTTTTTCCATTTCTTACCATGAACAAGGATTCCTTCATCCACCAAGACCTGCCACATTCCAACAGCCTGGCTTCTTGATTGGAGACCTTCACTTTGCTTCATCAGCCAATCAACAAGTTCCTTTCCTGAGCAACATTGTCTGTAAAGATTAATTTCACACGTCAATTCGATTGTAATTGTCACTTTTGCGTTTTTTCTTTTCGGTCCAGTGTGCTGGGTACCTGTATGTTTTGAGGTGATGCTTCCTATCTCGGATCAGACTGGGATTCCTCTCGATCATAACGTACACGGACTTCGCCGCCTTCACAACACGATCTGAAAGAAACTTGATAAACAAGAAACTATTAGTATCTATCTATCACAGAGATAAAAATCTGGCAAGACTGAGGTTTGCTTGCTTTTGTGATGAGATGAAGCAGGGTGAGAGAAAAATGTGAGAGTTCTGTGTACATAAAGCGTTGGGATATTCAACACAGACGGTCTTGTTTGTTACTGAAACAGCCGGTGGATGGTTGAAGTTAACAAAAGACCCAAGTGTGCATGTGTATGTGTGAGAGAGAAAGCGGGAGTGAAAGTAAAAGAGAGACAAATATCTTTGCATTTCCCCTCAGCATGGAGTCCACGTCGGCAGCGTGAGTGGCGGTTTCTGTGTAACGTGGTGTGTGTGTCCGTGGGTTGCAGGGAGATGAGAAGGTGTTAAAAACATCTCCCACACCTCGCTCGGTTTCCAGCCTCTACGCCTCACTCTGTGGCTGGCACGCAACGACAAACTAACTTTCCCTCTCAAACAATCCCCTATGTACTGTCTTTCCTTTGAAGTCTCGATTTATTTCCTCCTCGCCCCCTCCCTCACGTACACAGGGCTCACCGGGGTCAGGTCTAAAACCAAAAAGGCTGCAAATAAGGTGCAGAAACCTGTCAGCCACTGATGCAGAAGCAAAGCTTATATAACAAGAATGTGGCGTAATGCGGCTGCCCTAATTCAGGCTTTTTCACGCTTTATGCTCCGCTTCTATTTCATAAACAAATTAGATCAAACTCCCAGCCAGCAATATTTACAGTCTAAATGAACTTAAAGGACTGATTGATCTGGCAGCAGATCGCTGCTCCAGGGCCCCCAGTACAACGTTCGGTGGTCCTGAGGTACAAAAACTCAATAACTTTTTCAAACAACAACATTTCAGGAATCATGTTTTTTTTTCCGTTTTTTATGTTTTGCACTAGCCTGGATATAACCAACCTTCCTTCCCACAAATTCACTTCACTCTGCAATATGGTTGGGATACCAAGAACCCAATTTCCCCTCATCTAGAGAGCCAATCACAGAACGGGGAAGGAGTTGACAAAACACAGAAGCGTTGATAACTTGTTGATAACTATGGATACAACATGGCTGGCAAACTTACCTTTTGATGCAGCCTTAGAAAGTATTCTAAGTAATCATTAGGTATATTTGATATGATTGGCTATAAGCCATGTACAGATGCCTTTCATCTGTACATTTGACAGTCGTAGTACCCAATAAATGGCTCTGGGCTTTCATAACCATGCCTCCAATCTAAACAAATGAACAGATGGTTCCCAGACTGAATATCAATTTATATGAGGTCTGGTGTTAGCCAGGCTAATTCAGTCTGGACACCAAGGACCAAATTTTGCCCTCACCTAGGGAGCCAATCACAGAACGGGGGAGGGTGCAGCAAGATGATGACGAAACACAGAAGCAACTTTGTTGATAAATGTGATCGAAGATGGTGGCAGATGGTAATTTACCTTTCGATGAAGCCTTGGAAAGTGCTTTAAGTAATTTAGGTGGCACATTTATTTTGAAAAATGAGCAACTTTAGGTGCTAAACTATTTCATCATCCGCTATCGGGTATGTCATCAGGTGTGTTTGATATGATTGGCTATAAGCTACGTACAGACGCATTTGACAAACATTCATAGCATCTGATTAACAGATCTGGGCTTTCAGAAACCACACTTTCAATATGAACAAATGAACAGGATACGGGAATATACGTGATATGTGAAAGATGATAGCGAAAATTAGGACTGTGTGCTTTTGTTATTGTATTGGAGTGAAACATGGTGGACACACAATTTATCCTGAACTGTTGGATAAATTTGTAAAATTGTTTTAGACTTGCTCATTCATCTTCTACAACAAGAAGAGAATGCATCGAACTGCAAACAATAATGTTACTTTTTAAAACTATAATAACGGCAATGTAAATGGCAATGTCATGTATGCCACAGCATTATAAAGGCTGCACATTAACCAACACATTTGCTGCTCTCCACCAGGTTGAAAGGTCAAAGTTTATCCCATCTTGTCAGCTCCAGTATCATACAAATCTTCCAGCTTTCCAGTGGAATTTGTGAGTGGGTCTTCATGTGCAATTTTGATGTTGCATTTTCGATAATTACCATATGACGTTGAAGGCAGAATTAGCCTGGTTAGTTTTACACTGCGAAACCAACATAACTATGCAGTCTGCTGCAGCCTTCCTGACCATCTGACAGACCTATATTCTCTTCTTAAAAACTTCTTCATCTAAACACAGACCAAAATTTTAAAACCACTACTCCTGAGCAGACTTTGTTTGCTTCTCCCCTGTTTGACTTCCCCTCTCGCTTCTCCTGCACCCGGTCTTGTGATTGCACGAGTGACTCCAGACTGTTGCCTGTTTGTTCTGCGGAATCTCCTTTAGGCACAGCTGTTTGCCCAAGGCGGCGGTCCTAAAGGTGCAACACAGAGCCCGACAATGACCGTTTCCTATATCGCTGTTTTCTTTGTCGAGCAGAGTTGTGCCAACACGAGGGAAGCCGCGGCCGGAAACGACCTCTTTTGCTTCCTCTGTGTCTTTTGCAACACGCGCAGGATATAAAAAAAGTGCCGCTTTTGACCCCCATGCCTCGATTACGCCCACGCAACTTTTGCTGTCTCTCACCTGGACAGGAGGGGCTCATGACACGCTTCGTTTAGATCCGAGTTCACACAGGCCTGCCAGTTATGATGTAGAACTGTGGCTAACACTGTACAGTACACACTTCAACCTATCATCCCCACATCGGCCTGTTCCCAGACCTGACATCCTCAGAGTAAATGTGCCCTGTGGCGTCTGCTGTGCCCCATTGAAGTTAGGTTGTCTGGAGGTCACCGTTTTTCCCAGGGGCCCTTTTTCCCTCCCCTTGTGGGAATAAAACATTCTCAGGCATGTCAACTGCAAATCTTATTTTTTTGATGAGGCAATTTTCCATTACCTAACCCAGCCTTTGTAAAAACAATATCAAAAGCCATATTTCAGCGGCCAGGGCCCCTCGCTGCTGAACCTGACAATCTCGTCAACACACAGGAAAATGAATCATTTCTTTTCTTTTATTTCTACCATAACTCATTACATTGTTTATTGTCTGCATGTAGGACATCTAATCATGTTATCTAGGAAATATAACCCGTGTGTTAGGCAGGTAATTGTTCCAACTGAGTCGAATTACAGAGTCAACACTTTTCCCACAGGTGCCACCACTCACTGACACAAAAGTACAATACACAGTGTGTATTGGTGTGCTTTGACCGACACTGATGTATAGCCCATCTGCAAGGTTCATAAAGGCAGCTATAACCCACTTTATGACTGTTCAGGCTATTTTACAGTTGAGTGCATATACAAATGTGTCTTAGAACCACTGGACCGCAGTATATAATTAACTTGATAGTGGTGTACACTTAAAATGTCAAATTTATATTATATCTACCTATGATGGATGAAAGGTTGTAAGTGTCTTCATCAGTACATAATCACTTCTGTGTGTTTTTGTGCTCTTAAACTGTTAGTCATCTGCTTTTGAAGTGTAGTGTGTGGTTTGGTTGCATGCATTTGTGTTGTTGATTGGAATGATGATGAGTACAGTCCCTGTGTCTCCTCCGTAGGCGAGACGTTTCTCTTGTTCCTCACCCCCCTCTTCGACCTCAGGGGGCTTGTGCAGCTGCAGATGAACACTGTGCTTTAATGCTGCTGTGTGGATTTTTTTTTTCCCACCCATCTCGTCCTCTCGACATGAGAAAAACACCACAAAGACCACACGCCTAAGAGAAATATTTCCATTCTGCAAAACTCCTCCATAACATGAGCGAAATTATTTTCACAACCTCCGACGGTCCATCTATCAAGTTGTATCTGCAGTTTATGTGAACTTATCTAGCTTGACGCTGGATTTGTGTTGCACAACCGTGTATTACACAACCCCGAACCTACAAAGTCATCTACCTGCAGGACAGAATCACACTGCTAAAACTGAAATCTTAAAAAAATAGCTACAACGACCATAAAAGTCATGAATTCAGTCATTCAGCTTCATCCTCTGATGACCATGAATATCTGTACAAAATGTCATGGTATGAGATTTATCAATTTAGACCAAAGAGCTCAACTCATTATTCTAGAATGGATAAAACATTTGATATGTGCTAAGTGGATACTGGAAAGTCGGAATATTGGTCTGCAAACCCTCACACACCTGTACCTGTAGTTGTAGTTTTATTCTAGTGCTACTATTAGCACCAAAATGTCCAAAACTACTGGATAGATTTCTACTAGGGGAATCTTACAGTACCACACTATATAAACAATTGTCTATTATCGTTATATTATTACCTATTTAACAAGGTTACTTACTGTATCCTACAGGGTTTTTACAAGCTTACTGCCTCATAGACCCAACTTGTGATCAAATATGGTGAATTCTATTTTAGTAATTGTGTTTAAAGAGGAAATTACACAATATATGGTGGCCCTGAGGTGTAAACGACAGCAATAATTCACAAAACACACCCAACACTTCAGGAAACACAAACAATTTGCCCTGTTTTGTTAATGTTGTGTTTCCAGAACCATTGTTCTATTCTGTGAAATTCTGTGTGTGTTGCTGAAATATTGGTTTTGTGAAATGTTGCTGTGTTTTGCACCTCCAAGGAGCCGTATACGTTGCATAGAAAGAACACTGGCGCGCAGTCAAACACGGCTTATTAAAAACAATCCGTCTTATCGTACAGTGCTATCAGAACCTATGATGCTCAGTCGTGACTGTTGGGATCAGGAGCCAACACTTGCTAAGCAACCAAACAAAGCTCCAAGAGGTTGGCAGCACCTGCCTCCTGCAGACTTTCTGTAGATTACTACTCCATCTTCTCTTTCCACCGAAAAAATCATAGGCATTGATTTATTGGGGCGTTGAAAGACACTCTCTCTTTCACTTCTTTTTTTCTGGGAGAGACCAACAGAATTCACTTTCCATGTCGAACCGTGTTATCAGTGTTTTTAAGGTTCTCTCCTGGCATGCTGTTGAAGAAGCTGAGATAAAGCAGCAGCGAGGAGGGGGGGGGGGGGTGCGAGGTAGAAAGGTTCAATTAACTCCGGGCCCTGAAGTGCCCTTTAGACTCCTTGTGACTGCATGCTCCACTAGGAATGTTTTTTTAAAGACTTGCTTGAGTAGTAAAGCAGGATATTATATAATAACAAAAGAACAAGTTCAGCAGTTTAAGAGGATGCAAGCGCTGCAACTCTAAACGGCAGCAGAAGTCAGAGCAGCCTAAAAAAGACTAAAAGAGAGAAACAATCCAAGCTGCTGTGATATTTCAACTCAGGTGCATGTGCTGCAGACTGAATCAACCAGTTGTTGTGAAGGGACACGTTGAGAAACCCGATCAGTTGAGGATGAAATAATACGACATGAAGTTGGAAACATTTTAAATAAGAATCAACCTTGATGACCAAAGCAAAAATCATTGAAATGTTACATTTAGTTGTGCTTTAAGGTCCCATGTCTTAGAAAGTGAGATTCTGTGATCAAAAGAAAGTCTATGTGATGAGTAAGTTCTGTCCCATGCCGCAGAAACTGATGAAATATCATATTTTTGGCAGAATTGGTCCAATATTGAGCATCATTATCTTATTCCACTGGCAGATAATTTCACTTGTTTCATTTTTTAATAAAATGTTTTCCTAAAACAAGACCAAATTGACCCAAATCAGGAAAAAAAACTTGAAATAACATACAATATCTCATTTTTGGTATAATTAGTCCAATATAGAGTAAAATTATCTTATTCTACTGGCAGATAATTTAGCTTATTTCATTTTTTGGGGGGAGATTTTAGTCAATTTATTCTTTTTCTTTTAAAGAAAATGTTTTAAATCACAGCCAAATTGACGCAAATCAGGGGATGCATCGCAGTGCATGATTCACATCACTCAGAAATTCAGAAACTGTGCCTTAAAATGAACCATCAGGGGGAGGAGAGACTCATTAATATTAATAAGACAGACACAAAAAATGACTGCTCTTCCTAGAGCTCTGGAGAGAAGATGTAAAACTATATTGTGATGATTTTTGGTGCTTAAAACTACAAATTCATGGTGTTAGGGATATGAAAACAGAATAAAACCCAGGACGAGTGTGAAATATGGGGCTTTTTAGAGAGAAACCTTCTGTTTTCTTTCCTGATGTGCAACAAGAGTTTAAAGACACTGGTGAGAACATTAGATTAGCAGCTCCACAGCTCAGATATACTGACCTGCTTCATCGTGTCCTTTGAATTCAGGGCCTCTGGCAGCGGAGTCTAAGAGGAAAAAGAGGGAGAGACGTTATCAGCACCGAGGCCGTTTCTCCATATCTAAAACCTGTGAAATAAAGCAGATAACTTCGCTCTGGAAGCGAGATTCCACAGGAACAAAGCCGTTGATGATAATCAAGCACCAAATAAACAAATAGAACCAAGCTGGACGGTCCAGATAGAAAGAAGACTTGTTTTCTTTTGCATCGGGATGAAGGTCAACACAAATACATGATCTCAACCTGCGCCGAGTTACCATTGTCTCCACCGTGGTGTGGGAGGGCGTCAAGTGTGTGTAATGAAGTGGGAGGAAAGAGCACATAGATGTGAGCTGAAGGAAAGTACACAGCCTGTTGCCATGTGTTTTGCTGAGTGAAAAGGTTGCATTTTACTGTCCTTTTTCTGCTGAAAAGGCTTTTGAAAATCCAGGCTGTTAATGTTGCTGCAGCAGATATATACTTTTAATCACGTGTTATTTCTGGTGAATCTCTTTACCAGAAGATGAAACCTGTTGCCATGTTCAATAATTCAGCATTCCCATGTCTGCACTTTGGCCTAAGTTTAACTTCCTCGGTTGTTATGTATTTATGACGGCTGGCCCTGCCGTGTACCTGTATTCTCAAGGCGTGCACATTTTCCTTCCAGATCTGATAACTTGTGAGCACTTACAGCTATGGCTGCATGCAGGAAAAAAAAGAGTAAACTGATTCATAGGCTCCACATTTTTACTTAGTCCCAGTGTAGGGTTACAAGGTTATAAGGACAAAAAACATCAACTGAATGGAATATGAACATATTTTAATGTAAATAAAATGTAGTTTTTTATGCATTGTTTAAATTGATTGACAAAAATTAGTTTTTTTTCCTAAATCATCTTGTGATGATGTTGCCACATCTGGTAAAATCACCTTAATCCTCAGTTGGAAGGATCAGACTCTTTATGCCCTATAGGACAAGGACCATTTGACTTAGGCCATGTTATTTATTCCCAAGTCTTGCTTCAAGAAGCTTCTATCGTGTATCGAGCTCTATATATTATTCTTGAATCAATTTCTACTGGTGAGTTGGCTTTAGGCTATAATGTTTATAGTAATTTAGTATAACTTGTGTAAATAGTCACAAGTTATACTTTAAGTCACAGGGGTCTGCTGGTGTTAATCCCAGCCTACTTTAAGCAAGAGGCAAGGATACACTCCAGACAGTTCCCCAGTTTACTGTGTGGCACACGCTCATACCTACGGGTAATTTAGAGTCTCTGATCAACCTAAGCATGTCTTAGGTTAATTAATAATTGGAGACGAAGCCTGAGAACCCATAGAAAATCCATGAAGACATGGGGAGAACATGCATACTCCACACAGAAAGGTCCCAGCCCAAGGTCTTGAAATATATAAAGAAAGAAAGGAAGTTCCAGGATCTTCAGTCCATTAAACATGTGTCATCACTTCATTGACAATTTTCCACATCTCAGGTTTCAAAAAGTCGTCAAAACTGGACGTTGGAGATGAGTTACGTTCAATAAAAATCAGTAAAAGCGATCTGACATTAGTTTAATTTAACTCCAGGTAATGTAAGTTTAGAGTTTTACTATAGAATAAAAGGACAATTTAATCCAGGTTTAAAGTTGAATAAAGTCACTCTAGAATGTTCAGAAACTGTCCTAAAGTCACTTTATTCTTTAATGTTACATAAGTGACACACAATGTTCTATGTATGTCCAGTCATCCACTGTCAAGGCCTTTTTAATTTAAATGATTAATAAATATAATAATCTCTGCATTTAAATAAGGTTTTTGTGCTTTCCTTAAAACTTTATGCCATTATTTTGATAGGGTGACAATATGCGAACTAAGGAGTTGGCGTGGCTGACTTGATTGATCAGGAAGCTGTTCTCCACTCAACATATCACTGATATACATCAGCTACATGTCTCCACTCCTGCAGATAAGAGACGGACATGTTTTGGCTGATGTGTTGTGCAGCCACGCTATGTCACATGATCCTTCCTGTGTGTTGTTTGTACTTTGAAAAACACACTCCTTGAATATGCGGACGTACAGCATTGTTTTCTCAGTTATGACCCAATTAAAAGCCACACGTGAGCCCCTGCAGTAAAGAAAAATGTGAATGAGCCAGTGTTTTTGCAGGTGTGTAGACACGCAAGAACATTATTGTGAAGCTTTATGCATGCGAGGCATTTCGTCCTGCTTTGTGTCTCAGAGAGAAAGACAGGCGGGATAAAGCCCTGGCATCTCTTAATGGCCACAGGCTAAATTAGCTCAGTTTTTTACTCCTGTGAAAGGTGATGAGTTCAGAAAAGGAATTAGCCAATGCCTCAGTGGCAGCTTAATTGAGCTTGTCGTTATAATGATAGAGGCCTTAGATTAGAATTCCAGTTATACCAGTGAATATTGCTCATATGGGATTTTGGGCCAATATGGTAATCATCACCTTAGAAATAAAAAGGATCATATGTTTAATGTCAAGTCCATAGGCGGGGGCAGGGCACTTCCACAAAGTTGTCCCCTTTAAAAACCTTTGTAAACACAAATATTAATATTAAATAATTTTAATAATTAAATTAAAGAACTGCTGAAAAAAAATGCACAACACAAGGGCTGCTAATTGTAAAACAATGTTTTTTAAATCGTTGAAAAATGATGACCCCCCCTTATTCCTCAAAATGGTTTGGTCCAAATAGTGTTTTGTTTCCAGTGGGCGGGGCCAATGACTAACGGCTAATTTTGACAGTTAGCTAGCAGCTAGCTACATGGAATAAACCGGTCGAACTAATATGTGGAAGCTAGTAAGTCATTTATGACATCATTTATTGAAAATCTGTCCAAAATCAGCCTCTTTTTTAACACTGCTGGTTAAGATCAGACCTAATCATCGTTAACGAGCTCTAACGATGTAAGTTACCATAGCGACAGCGACTAGGGGAGGAGGGAACAGGAAGAAGGTGGAGGGGGATTCATCAAAGACTTTCATAGTTTTTCCCTCATTGATTTATAATTGCATATACCTTACGTATAAATATAAATTTGAAACACTGCTTTTACTAATATTAGTACTTTTAATGACATTGTTTAAAATATTTGAACATGCTGAGGGCTCAAGTGAGAGAATATTAAGAGATGTACTGTTTATTGCCGCCCCCATGAATAAAATTAGACTTTCTCCCCGGTTCACACCGTATGATTTAATGATGCACTTGTACGTCCTCAGTGAAGGATTCTGCAGTCCTGGTTCAATATGAAGCCAGAGCCAAGAGAGTTAGCTTAGCTTAGCAAGACTGGACCCAGGGAGAAAACCTACAAGGCAAACCTGGTCAAGTCATTTATTTGTTTCATAATTCCACCAAATAATTCCAAACTTGACCTTTGCCCTCGTGTGAAATGAATCTTCCCTTTAAACTTTCGGCCCAGGCGAGGACATCTCATATCAGCTTTTATTACCTGTTAAATAGCCTGAGTAAACACAAGTGAAACCAGTCGTGTGACATCTGAGAATATGTGTCACCTGTTGCGTCATGAACCCCAAGGAATCCACTTATCATGCATGAATCTTTTTGATCTACTTCATGTAAAATGTGACTTTTGATATTTGGCCCGGCGACCCGACAGGAAGCTGAGGATACAGTCTGGAGATTTAAGCTTCTCTTTGACCTGCCGATGCTTAAAAAGTCAAGTAAATTTAGAACAGGGAGAGCTCTTCTTGTCTTCCTGTGAACTAGAAAACCTTTGTGTGATCCCCATTGTAAAGCAAGCTCAGACAATCTATAACAATACACTATTTATAATCCTCAAAACTTTGTTCTTTGTTAACCTTCCTGAGTCCCCACACCCCGAGCAGCCGACACAATAGAAAACATTCTTGAAATATCTGCGAAAACCTCAGTGTTGGAGACCTTTAAACTGTCAGAGATGACAGCTGCAGACACAAAATCAGTTTCATTTTGATGCCACTTGATTACAAACTAAAGCTTTTGAATGCTTAATAAACAAATTCAGTTTTTAGACCTCCCTGTCTCTCTAGATTCTCCACTGATATCATCACCACTTCATAGTTTGCAAAGTGCACACAGTGTATTTAAAAGGTCAATTAAAGAGGACAGTGGGGAGCAAATAATGGTGCATCTATAATCAACTCCCCAGCTCCTTCCCCTGCAGAAATGCTAATAAAAGCAGCATCCTACCCAGCTGATGCCCCTGATGGTCGCTGTTTCCACCGAGTAGCGGTCCGGGAACACTTGGTAGTTGTGACTCCGAAACAGATGCATCTTTTTCTTTTATTTTCTCAGCTAAAAACAAGCGACGAGTAACTTTCCCAGTGAGGAGATGCGCGGCTCACGGATTCCTCCGCGGCTTCAGCTTCACACATTATTCACAACGCGCTCGATCCTCGTTACGGTTCAACGACGCAGCCGCAGCCGCGGCTTCAGAGACACTTCAGGGCTCCGCATGTTGTCCCCCCCCCTCCACAAAACCAGGTCCGGGTCCTGATCCAGGTCCAGACAGGACCCTGTGTGTCGTTTCTGCATCAAAACTAAGAGTGACTAGACGCGTCTGGGTGAGACTCAGTGAAATAGAGAGAGAGAGAGAGAGAGAGAGAGAGAGTGAAATAACGCAACAGCAGAGAGAGAGAGAGAGAGAGAGAGAGACTCTGCCTCTTCTGGCATTTCACCCACTAATTAATGGCGTTTGATTTATTAGATCTGACGTCGACGTCCGGTGCAGGTGAATAGCTGAGCCATTATAAAAAAGGAAATAAATATATATTTTTTTATGGCAGAATGTGAGATTTCATTCATGCTTTTTCTTCAAATGAAGTTTCAGTGCACAACATTTGCAGGTGCACATTAGAACACGTGTTCTAATTGGTTATAAATAAGAATTTGGTTATTACCTTAAATTTAGATTGCTTTACCTTTAAATAAAATGTAGCTTATCTATTTAGCCTATACATAATATTGTCTTCACATTGATGAACTTAAACATTAAACTTACACTTATTTCACATGTAAAATGTATATTACTTAGTAATTGTTGTTAATACTTCTGTATTCTTACTTGTTATTGAGTGTTTTTTTTGACCACAGTATTTCTACTTTTACTCAAGAAAGGATCTAATATGTAATTCACAACCCATTCTTTTTATTATTTATGTCATGTTATGCTAAACGTATACATGCATTGCATAAAGATGAAAAACAACCTGTCCTGTAAGGTGGTTTACTACGGAAGCCCTAAGAGGCCACATTCATATGTTTTATTTACACCGTTTCCCCGTGATAATAACGAGTTAATCTAATTAGTTTCCTTGAGATCTCGAGTTATTTATGTAGCGTAATTATCTTCGGGTGGAAAAGAACATTTCATTATCTCCAGATCTCAAAGAAAATGATCTTGTTATCTCAGGAAAACAACATTTGCTATTTCCAGATAATGACATAAGTACGTAGAAATCCCCAGAAGACAAATGAAACAAAAAGGTCTGGATGTATAGTGTCTTGGGGCTTCTGTAGTGAACAGAACCATTGACAAAAAAGGGGAAAAAAGCAATTTCCATCCTTTTGAACTCCATCCCTATAATGAAAATCTATTCTCCCGCTGACTTGTAAACTACCTGTTCAGCTGATATTGGTTCAGGAGACTGAGTCAAGGGTAAATTAAAGTGAGGCATAATGTTCCCGGCAGGCACTGTACGGTCTAGTTTGTTCAGTGCTGTCGTTCAGAACGACTCTCATGAGCTGTACAACACACACACACACACACACACACTTATCAGGGTGTCCAGCTGTCTGGCTCAACTGGGTCTGTACACGCATGGACGTGCAGATAAAGTGTTTCAAGGGCAGGAGGCGTTTTACGCTGAGAACCTTACTCCATGTCTCTCAGCAGTAAAATTTGTCCGGTCGTAGCTCACAGGTGTTCGTCCTGTGTGCAGGTGTTAAACTGTCACACATCCTTGCTTTATGGATCCATAAAACTCAAATCATAACGCTTCATATCGTGCAGGAAGGGGTGGGAGAAGCGTTTAAAGTATTTGCTGAAGTGAAAAGCACCAGTTCAGCGATGTAAAAGCTCTCTGTTACAAGTAAAAGTTCTGCATGAAGAATCCTACTTCAGAAAAAGACACTTGATATATTATTACCAGGGTTCCCACACATCCTGGAAAACCTGGAAAGTGATTGACCAATTTTCCTGTCATGAAACAGGAATATGGAAAACGAGAAGAAAGGTCAAATGTGCTGGAAATTATTAAGTTATCCTGGAAAATTATGGCTGTGAAGACTTAAAGTACCCTATTACATGTTCATATGAGCCGCTGGCATATGTTATTTCCACTGTTCTTAACATGAATAAATTAGCATCATCGCCTCATATCATACAGCAGAGGTGGAAGAAGTGTTCAAACCATTGGCTGAGGAAAAAATTGTATTTATTTCTACTGTTTTGAGCATAAATTAATGTGATTTAATGTGGATCAATCAGTCAATTTTACTTTATTATCCTGGATAACAACATATGTGTTGTTACAATAGAATAATGAGTAGCATAGCAAAGTGTAGCATATTAAGGCACACAGTCAGTCAGTCAGTCATTTTCTATACCTGCTTATTCCTCATTAGGGTCGCAGGGGTCTGCTGGAGCCTATCCCAGCGCGTTACGGCGAGAGGCAGGGATACACCCCAGATGGTCGCCAGCCAATCGTGGGGCACACACACCATTCACTCACACACTCACACCTACGGGCAATTTAGAGTCTCCAATTAACCTCAGCATGTTTTTGGACTGTGGGAGGAAGCCGGAGTACCCGGTGAAAACCCACGCAGACACGGGGAGAACATGCAAACTCCACACAGAAAGGTCCCAGACCCAGGACCAAGGAGGTCTTGAACCTGTGACCTTCTTGCTGTGAGGCAACAGCGCTAACCCCTGTGCCACCGTGTCGATTAAGGCACACATTAAAGGGGAATGTATTAGTGCAGGACATGATAACTTGGTAACTCTGTAGTGGGTGAACATTATACAGTATATAACACCATTAGACTCCAGTGGTTCCCAACCTTGAGGTCAGGCCCCTCCAAAGGGTCACCAGATAAATCTAAAGGGGTCATGACATGATTAATGGGAGAGGAAAGAAGAAAACCCTTTTTTTTTTCTTTAACTTTTTGTCCTAATCTTTGATTTGTGGTGAAATATTGGATTATTGAACGTTTAATGAAATTAGGGAAAAATCAGCATTGAGTGGAGCTTTTAACAGCTCATTCCACGTGTCTATGAGCTGTTAAAAGCTGATTTTTCCCTAATTTCATTAAATATCATTTCATTTAATTAAATATCTCTACAACCACAAAGGTTATGTACTTACACCTGGTATCAAAAGAAATGTACATGAATTTATGTTGCTGTTACAGAGCAAATATAGTCAGAATATTGCAAAAACAATCTAAAATTGTGTTTTATTACAGATAAAAATACTTTATTTGAAACGTAAAACATGGCCAAACTGAACCTGAATCAGGGAAAAAAAATCTAATAAGCTAAATTATCTGCAATGCAAAGTTTGGTGAGTTCAAAGGTCAATTATTTGTCCATAAAATCATATAAATCACAATGAGATCATTACAGAACATGAAGAATATATTCTGTGAGATGTTTAAAAAGCAGATTATAAAGGAGCCAATGAAATAATCACACAAACAGCTCAAATGTAAATTAAATAATAAAATAGTGGTTAGTTGCAGCCCTGATATTATATTAAACTATTTTATTACTGTATTGATGATGTGGATATTGATGATATATATTGATGCTGTAACAGTAACATTGTGTTTTACTACAGATAAAATACTGTATTCAGTGTTGGAGCTGAGGTTTTCTCATGTGATTTATGAATAAAACTCAATGCTGCCTCTGTATCATGAGGTTTTGGATGTTAAATACTTGAGTAAATGTACTTAGTTACTTTCCACACACACACAGCCGTTCAACCTCATTTCATTGACATGTTCATTTGTGTTGCAGAGCAGAAGGAGTAGACTTACATCTCCGATCTCTGGCGTTCGACGTCTAAATGCCGGCGGAGAAAAGATGGATTTGACCACGTTCTCCATGGAGGAGATGGCTTGAGCGAGATCTACATGGTGGGGGAAAAAAGCAAAGGGAACACAGAGAAACAGGGTAATAATTAGTTTATTCAACAGCCAGGGTGTTTTCACACGCACGTCCCTCGTCAGCAGTTAGTCGAAGCGAAGCGGAGAAGTAAAATCTGCAGCCTCAAGGACAGGGGGAGCCAGCTTCTCTTTAACTCCATTTCCTGTGCACCTCAAGTCTGTGGTGGACCGTTTCCTGCAGCCTGGACACGTTATGCAAGACGTGTTTAAATCACAGCTATTGTTCCAGCGCGGGGCTGCCCTTCCTCTGCCTGACCTCAGCGCCTGAGTCAATTCGCCACAGCGTTTCACCAGATATGTACTCACAAGTACATCTAGTCTGGCCCGGCTCGCACGATTTGCTGTTTTATTTCACCACAGCCACAGGAATTCTGTGAGATGATGGGTGTATTAGAACCATCTGTGAGAGTTATGGTTATAACACCTGTCGCTATATAGGCCAGTGGTGTCAAACATGCGGCTAGGGGGCCAGAACCGGCCCGCTAAAGGGACCGATCTGGCCCACTGGATGATGACTGTACAAAAAAATGTTCCAGTTCCTGTTTCTGCACAGAAATGCAAAGTCTGAGGATGTTTCAGGGCTCAAGGAATAAAAGTGCGCTGCAAAAAAATCAACCTTATTTCAAGCTTTCTTTCCAAAATATGTGATTAAAAGTTAGAATTATGAGATAAAATGGTCAATGACAAATAACTGTTTCAAATAGAGTTTTAAAAGCATTCATCAGGTCTCTCAAAATGTACATTTTGTGTTCACACTGTGAGACAACGGGTGTATTAGAACCTGCATGTGTGAGAGGTTTGGTTAAAACACCTGTTGCTATATAGGCCAGGGGTGTCAAACATGCGGCCAGGGGGCCAGAACCGGCCCGCTAAATGGTCCAAATGTGGTCCACTGGATGATGACTGTACAACGCGAGACAAAACATATTTTTTAGTTTTAGTTTTGAAAATGGTTTATAAGACAGGAGATAACTTCACCTGCTGCAAGAAATGAAATCTTATCAGGGGGAAATATCTTGTATTTAGTAAAATCAGTCCAATTAGTAGAATTATCTTAAATTGGCAGATGATTTTGCTTATTTCAAGTTTTTGTTTTCTGAAATATGATTAAAAAACGTTTGTAAGATTATGAGATAAAATAGAGATACAGTTTTAAAAGCATTTGCCAAGTCCATTTGTACCATTATTTTTTAACAAAATCACCTGGAATGTGTGATTTTATTTTACAAGAAATCAAGTTGAATGGTGTTATTAAAAAAAAAAGAAAAAGATAAATTTTATATATTTAATCCATCTAGAATATAAAACTAGTTGATAGCATGTGATTTTTATAAAAAGGTCATGACATTTTTAACGGGTGGATGGATTACACCACATGACATTTTTGATTTTATCCCCAAATAATACAACATTTAGATAAAATATCAGACAGTTCAATCCTGTTTTAAGAAAACAAGACTAAATCAACCAAATTCAAGAAAAAAAATGACACAAGAGAAATCATCAGCCACTGGAATAAGATATTTCAAGATAATTCTACTCAGTATTGAACTAATTATACCAAAAAACAAGATATTTTCACTTGATAAGATTTAATTCATTTCGATATAGAATAACTGGTATATCATAGGTTTGAAATTATGCTGAATGTGGCCCATGAACTGAACTGAGTTTAGTAGACATTACCACTCCTTTATCCTTTTATTGAGTGTGTGATGACAGACAGACGGACAGAAACCACCTCTCTTTACTCTGCAGTCCCTGATCCTTGACGCCATGAAAACAAACAAGCAACAGTCACTTCTTACTAATTGTGGTCTTCCGTGGAGTCATGACGATGCTGCGGTCCTCAACAAAAGGTGAGAGATCCAAACCAAACACACAGACCTGCTGAAGTCCTCTCTCTCTCTCTCTGTCCTTAATCTTTTTGCACAACCGTCTCTTCCAAAAGCCGGATGACAAATTAAGAAAAGCCCGTGATGACAGAATCCAGTTTTGCTTCTTATGACTGGGAGGAATGTAAACAGGATAGTTTTGCTTGATAAGGAAGAGCATGTTGCTGGTCTGTGTGATAGCATCTGACAGAGAGACCGTGATTGATTTATGTGCACAGTGCAGCTGCAGCAAAAAGGAGGAAAAACAACTGGAAAAAGAACAAAACTGCTTTCTGAATGTCCGATCTGTGCAGGATAAAGACGGTTGAATCCAAACACTGAGGTGCTGGGATCAGTGCTGTAACATAAAGCTTCATCTTCAACAGGAGAGAGGAGACACCTGCAGTGACTCTACACTTCCCTGTGTATCGTCTGGGCTTTTGTAAACAAATGCTGCCCCCTGCTGACGATTTAATGTAAAGTCACGCAAGGCTCAGGTCAAATTCCTGCTCTTTACTGCTTTTCAAAGTGAGATCAAGCTGTACATCGAGTCCATAAAGTTTTCTCTTAATCAAAAGGTGATAAAATCCATGAATATTCGTAAAACAGTTTGACATTTTCATTTAAACTTGTCCTGCTCTGCTTCTTCTGTTTAATGTTGAAGATCTAATTTCTATACACCTTGCAAACTGCGACATTTTATATATTATGAACATTCAACAATTTGTAAATTATGCAAATGATAAATAAAGTTTTTTTCAACAAGAAAACTGCTACTAGTATTAGTAGAGTAGCTCAGTGATGGAAAGTCAGTTTAGTAAAGTTTTTAGGTCATTTTAGTTGAGTATTTTAAATGTCCTGCTACATAATACTTGATTTGAGAAGGAAATGTTATACTTTTTACACCACTACATTTATCTGACAGCTTTAGTTGCTTTTCAGATGAATATTTGATATAAATTGTGATTTACAAATGTATTAAACAAAAAAAATCACTGCAAAAAATGAAATCTCAGCTGAGAATGTCTTGTTTTTGGTACAATTAGTCCAATATTAAGTGGAATTATCTCATTCCACTAGCAGATTATTCATCTTATTTCTTGATTTTGTACAATTTCACATTTTTTAAAGAAAATATTAGTCTAGTTTTCATAAGATAAGAATAAATGAACCCAAATTAGGAAAAAAACTTGATAAATTATCTGCCAGTGGGATAAGATAATTCTCATCATTATCACCTGATTTATTTTGTTTGCAGTGTATGTAAGAGGGAATGTTTGTTTAATACACTTTATAAAACACATTTCAAGCAAATATTATATCAAATCTGCATCTGAAAAGCAACTAAAGCTGTCAGATAAATGTAGTGATGTAAAAAGTACAATATTTCCTTCTTAAATTAAGTATTATGTAGCAGAACATGGAAAATACTCAACTACTGCCTCAAATATTTGATTAAATTTACTTTCCACCATTGAACTACAGTATTATTTGCTTCATTTTGTGTAAATTTGTATGACTTTAGATTAGATTGTAGATTTCATGACTATTGAAGTATCTAAATTATATTAATTGGCTTCACTCACAAACCAAGTGATGAAGTAATGGAAGAATGTGTGATTTGTATATGACTATAAGCTTTTAGTGCTGGATATTTAAGTCTATTTATTTAACTATAGAACAGAAACTAACTTTGTTTTCTGTGCTTTTCACGTGTAATTTTGTCTTTTCTTTCTTTCGCGCTGTCTCCTTTTTTTCTGTATTTATTTATGGGTTTGTCTGTTTCTATTTAGATCCTCCCGGGAATGGGAGTGGGATTTCCTGCAACAAATCAACGCCCATGGAATGTGCACTTTGCCAACTGTCTTTGTTGTGCCTGCCTGGTGGTACACACACACACACACACACACACTGACACAGACACACACATACACACCTTTTCCTTCCTCTCTTCTGGCCACTTAGCAGCGACAGGGTCAGGGAGAGACATATATTATTCGTTTGACCCTTTGTCAGGTGTGGACTAAAGCAGAAACTGAAGCAGACGGTAACTCATGAGTCAAGGCTTTAAAATAGATGGGGACAATGATTCTAAACCTGACAAAACCTCAGGTTTGTCAGCATCACATTTCTACCATCTGCTGTTAATCCAATGCTGCTACTTATGGTTTGAAACACTCATATTTGGATTATGAATGTCCTTCCATGCAAAAAGGCGAAGAATTCACAGCAAAATCATTATTCTCAAAATGTCATTTCCAAGGAAACATTTCGATTGGTCCACATAAGTTTTACCACTGATCAAGCGACCTCCTTACATGGTGTTTCTTACTCAAAGTCATGTTTATTCATGTGTCTGCACATGCTTCATGTTTGCATAGCGTCAGTTTCTGCACTTTGGCACTACTTTCTCTACTTTACCCTCCACATATAATTGAAAAGCAACACAGATAACTTCATTATTTAGAAATTTGATCTCTTGCTTTGTGTAAAATTATGTCTAACAACCTCTTGTTAGATATATCATACATTTGCATGGCATAAATCCATTTTTAATCATTTGAAGACATCAAATTATAAAATAATGTTAAAAAAATCAAACAATCTCTTCATTAAAAGCACTATTTTGATAAGTGATCAGTAGTTTACCGCAGAGATCCTTCAGTCCGATGGCTCCCACAGCTTTTGGGGGTTTCCTGTGCTTCCTTCTGCAGCTTTTGCTCCTGTCATATGTCCGAGGATGAGCTCCCAGTCTGTTCTGCGAGTCGAGGGGAGTGTTGCTGGACAGGGACACACGGCTTCTTCCTATATCTCTGTGATTGGCTCAGAGAGAGCGTCCCAGTGCAGGGATGACAGTAGACCAGCAGATCTCAGCGTCTGCCTTTCGTTCTGAATCGCTTTCACTTCATAGTTCTGAGAAAAAGCTGCGTGGTTTTCATCTTGTGACATCCTTCACTGCAGCAAACAACCTGCAGGAATGCTTTGAAGTCTGCACAGAATTAAATATTTGCATTTTGTGCAATCGCAATCAGGCGAATAAACATAAAAAGACAATGCATAGAATGATTTATACAGTTTTGATTAATTGGTTCCTGCAGGGAATACTACAGTCCTGCAGTCACTTTATACAAACCTGTACAAAATATTTATTATACTGTGTTTATTTATTTAAATACCTCCACCTCAACCATAATACATGACACATACTGTGTATGCTTGTACTGGTACTTGTGTACTCTCTGTATATAATGTCTATTTATTTTTTCTGCCTCGATATTTTTGTATTTTTTTTAAAGAGTTATATTTTTACTCATTTTTCTTTATCTGAGCTGTGGTAACATACAGATTTCCCTGATTTGGGATCAATAAAGTTTCTAATATTTTATATCCATTGTTTTATTTCTAGCAGACAGCTTGTGTGCATGTGTAATTCATGACCTTATAACTGTATGAACTTATGTAACATCTTTATTTATAGAATTGATGGATCGAATGACAACAAACAGTTTCATACTGAGCTATCCATGTTCTTTATTTATCCAACTTTATGAACTTTATGCTCATATTTAATGTTCACATACAGATCATGTATTTTACTCTCTGGCTTTTAAATCGAGCATGAGACCTTTATTGTTTTATGTTTTTATTTGTTCTTATTGTTGACTTGTTTTCTTGCCCATATATATACAGCACTTTATTTCAGCTGTGGTTGTTCTAAAGAGCTTTATAAATAAAGTTGAGTTCAATTGGTCCTTCATCCTGAACTGAATCATGTTGGAGTCACTGTTATCTGCAATATTTCTTACATTAATGGTCACTTTTCATCAAAATATTCTCATTTCATGCACAACTACAGTAGCAGTACTTATATTATTTATACTTATATTTATATCCTTGTCATTTACGCTGAAATACACCCTTTGCTCTGATTGATAAAGCAAGAAATTCCACTAATTAACCCTGATAAGGCACAACTATGAAGTGAAAACCATTTCAGGTGACTCTTGAAGCTTATCAAGAGTGTGCAAAACACTAATCAGAGCAAAGGGTGGCTATTTTGAAGAAACTAGAATATATAAAACATGATTTCAGTTATTTCTCCCTTTTTTGTTAAGTAAGTAACACCATAAACATGTGTTAATTCATAGTTTTGATGCCTTCAGTGAGAATCTACAATATAAATAGTCATGAAAATAAAGAAAACACATTGAATGAGAAGGTGTGTCCAAACTTTTGCCCTGTACTGTAAAATGTATAAACCTACACAAGAAAATAATAAATGAAAAAAATAAAACCTGAATAAAATATTTGATATATTTGATTTGATATATAAAAAAATGAAACATACACTAAAAGAAAAAAAATGGAGAAAAAGAATAAATAGTCATAGTCTATAGCTGCGGTTCCTCCTTTGTCCGCTGGGGGCGCTGTGGCGGTGAGCTGCAGGTTTCTGCAAAGCTATTTTCAGTACAAGAGATAGATGACTTTACGGCAAGTTGTTAAACACACACTTAAAATAATAGTTTTTTACACACAGAAACACCCGATAACTTATATTTCTACTATTTTGCAACCCTGAAGCACAAGTACAGACCAACAGCGCTGAAGAAACCTGCACATTTCCGATATTTCCAGGCATCGGCTGAAGACTCGCACCAGTCTGGATTAAGTCTTCTCAGTCGCAGCGTAAAAGCTTTGCGGTGCTTACCACATAAACACTCGGTGTTATTTTTTTTCCGTCGCTGCGTGTTCGCTTTAAATCTTAAATTCCGTCGTCGGTGTTTGTGAGTTTAATTATTATTATTTGCGTTTTGCTCTAAAACAGCGTCAGTTTATCTCCGGTCGTCCTGTCAAAGGGGTTATTCGGTCTTATTCGGTGTTTTTCGAGGGGAAGTTAGCATTATTACATAATGTGGCGCTGCGCCGGTGATGTAGCTTAGCCTGGTTTTATTATTTATTAATTTTAATAACTCGCCTTTATCCCTCTACGTCTGTTACTAGCGTCCACAGCTGCGGTTTTCACCATGGGAGTCAACAGGATTTTCATTAGCATAGGTTATGCTAGCTTCGGTACCCTGATGGGACTTTCGGCTTTTCTGGTGTGGAATATCGCTTATAAACAGCCATGGACGGCGGCCATGGGAGGCCTGTCAGGTATGTTAACACCTTTAATTAACCCCCAACATTAGTTATTATAATTAGTATTGCCACGTGTAGCTTTTTCACTTGAAGGTTTTACTTTATGGCTGCATAATGCAGACAGGCCTGCACAGGCCGAACCACTCCACAGCATCATAAACATGTATTTTATTATAGTTATTATCATTAATGCATAGAAATAGAGGGAAATGCATATATAACCTATAATTATACCATAGTAATGATCACAAAAGAGAGCTAACTAATGCACATTAATTGTTGCAGGATTGGATAAAGTGCATTAGACACAATCGAAATATCTTTGTAAATAAGCAGCAAATATATAATATTGATTATTTTTAACAGATTAGGGTAAGTTAAAATATTAAAGGACAATGCATGTCATTAAAAGGGGTTAATTTATGGAGCTATTTACAAGATTAATTAAAAATTACACTGTTCAGAGGTTTAAAATGTGGCTAAAACTGGAATGATGGACAAATATGAGACATTTGATTAACACTGGTTGATCTTTGGCTCTAAGTTAATTTGGAATGTTTTTTTCTATATGTGTATTTGGCTGTAAAGAAGTTTATTTAAGTGAATGAGTTTATAGAGAAGTGGAACAAGTAGGATAAGTTGTGTTTTTTTTATTTCTTTACACATTATTGTGTTTGCAATGGCAGTGAATACAGTGAAATTTGCTATATAATCTACTATATATTTGCATTTGCTCATATTTTGCAATGTTTAAACAATGTTTGCAGCCGTTTTGTTAGAATTTCTTATCTTTTTCTTTTTCTTTTTTTTGCTGATTGTTGTTTCAACCACAACATAAGTTATAAATCTATATTACAACACCAAGTGACAGATGATTACACAACATAAACTATCTATAGAACGATTTCACAATTCCATTGGCCCATTTCTCAAGATGTTTTTAAAGTATAAGTTAACCTGTAAAATGCTGATATCATCCAAAACCTTTAATATATGTTAAAAATGAAGTTATTGTAGCAACAAGTATGTCGGTACCAATAAAATGTTTTGCACACTACACAACCTTAGGTCACTATAATATTTAATCTGGAAGCTGATGGCAGTCACCACCCTACTCTGCCCCTGATTATAGCATGTGTATATTTAATATAGAGTTTTAATGTGATTTTCTATTTACTGGTTTTAACTCTTTAAGTCTTGTTTTAACTAAGATGTCTTTTTCTAGTTTTAATATAAAGTCAATTTAGTGCAGATCCTCAAAGATTTAGTTCTTTCCATTTTGTCCGTTCATTCACATGAAACAGGAAAACCAGGAAAAAAATAATAGACTTTTAACTTTTATCTTTGTAGGAACATATTTTCTTGTTTAGATTTTCAGTTTAATCAGAATTTGTGACAATTTGTTGGATTAAATGGTGCCGAAAATCACTATATGATGTGACATGAAAACAACTGTACATAACATGAAAATTGATTCTACTTCTCATTTTATCAAAGTTCTTTATTATAAATTCACTGTAATCCATCATAGTTTTG
The DNA here is from genome assembly GCA_030544235.1 of Lepturacanthus savala. Lineage (NCBI taxonomy): Eukaryota > Metazoa > Chordata > Actinopteri > Scombriformes > Trichiuridae > Lepturacanthus > Lepturacanthus savala. Next base: position 4,637,997 of record CM060480.1, on the reverse strand, counting down.
GGAAGATTAATGAAATGTATGTATTCCTTTCTTGATATTTGCTAAATATGAGACATACACAGTAAAATCACAGTGTTAATATAACACTTAAAGAGTTAATTTTAACACTACTAGTGTAAACATGAACCCTGTTATGTTACCACTGCTGTATTTACTGTGTGTTGTCAGTCTTTCAACATATTTTCCATTTATCAAGACAAAACCTTGGTTTAAAATGGTAAAAATATATCAGTGACTCTTGCTGATACTGTTTTCTATGTATTCTAAGAGCATTTTCAGGGTTTTTATCATTTATAAATGTATGTTACTTTCACAATTCTGAATTTCACACCATATGTGTGATTTTGATTTGTGTGACAACGTCTTTTTGATCAGAAATGACTCAAAGTATTATATGTAGTAGTACACATATAAATCTGTATTTGAGTTCTTATTTTTTTCTATAAATAAATAATTTCTGAAAAGTGAGTGAACTGTTTTAATATTCAGTATGTTCACATAAACCCTGGTATTCTGTAGAATATTGAAGGTTTTTGACTAATTATATTTATTGTTTATATGTATATATTTGACATTGAAGACCACAAAACTACTATTTCATGTATAGATGTATATGGGATAATGCTAAAAATGTCATGACCTAAAACCTTGGTGCCAGATAGTTAAACTCTCTTAAGAAGGTTTTAAAAAAACAAACACATGATATCAACTAGTTTTATCTTCTAGGAGGATTAAATATTTAAAATTTATCATTCTTTTGTTTTCTCTTGAAGAATTTGTCAAGAAAATGGTACAAACAGACAATAAAATGACATCTTGAGACCCGATGAATGCTTTTAAACCAGTTTTTGTCTTTCTCATCTTGTCATTTATCACTGACCCACATGTATTTATTAAATAAAGGTGTGTGTGCTTCTCTTTTTCCAGGTGTATTGGCGCTCTGGGCTCTCGTCACACACATCATGTACCTACAGGATTACTGGCGTACTTGGCTCAAAGGGCTCAAGTTCTTCATCGTGGTCGGAGTCGTCTTCTCAGCTTTGGCCGTGGCCACGTTCATCACCTTCCTAACGCTCGCCATCACACAGAAGCAATGTAAATACTGTGTTCCTTAATGATGCACCGAATATTCAGTAACCAAATTGGTTGAATATTGCAAAAAACGCACTGTTGGACCTTCGGTTTTGTGAGTTAAAAGTGAGGCTGAATAGTTGCGTGTGACGTAAAACATGCTGAGAGAGAAAGAAACTGGTCACAGCAAAGACTTCAGAAACTAAAAATCCTTTTACTGTGAACTGTAGAGATTAAAAATGAATGAAAAGCGATCGATTTCACATCCGATCTGCACCACGTTCAGTGGCGTCTGGAACAGTCACCGCCGGCGACTGATGAATTTCAACCCTTTGTCAAAACAACCGCTTTTGTTTCATGTTTAATCTCTACAGTTCACATTAAAGCATCTTTTTTTTTGGAGTCAGAACAGCATCATGTTACCGTGGCAACGGAAACGGCTCGGGATATGCTGCTGTTTTCATGCAACTGGAGAGGATTATGGAGTGAATTCGCAGTTTCAGTTGTTTCGTGGGTTTTTAAGCCTTTGCTTTTGCTTCGTTTCTGTTTTCTCCTGTTGATGTGTACTTACCTTTTTAACTGAAAACAGTTAAAAACTCAACAACCACATTTAATATTCGGTATTCGGCCAAGCTTTTCATACTATTTGGCTTCTGCTTTTCATTTCGGTGCATCCCTGGTATTCCTAGCGTTGAATGAAATTCTAATTTAAACCATTCATGCAAATATGAATGACGATGACTTTTCTTCCCCAGCTCCAACTGACCCTCGGAGCCTCTACCTCTCCTGCGTGTGGAGCTTCATGACTCTCAAATGGTCCTTCCTGTTGGCCTTGTACTCGTACAGATACCGCCAGGAGTTCGCCGACATCAGCATCCTCAGCGATTTCTAGTCGCCGCTGATTTCCTGGACTGCGACAGGGACTCTGAGGAGGTGGAGGCTGCCCGGCAGGAGCTGGTCAAAGAGCTTTTTCTTGACAAAGAGGAGGAAAAAAAAAAAAAGCAGACGTGTCTAGATTTAAAAAAAAAAAAAAGAAAAAGTCGTCACCTGACTTTTGACACATGAAGTTGCACTCGCTGCACTTGCTTAACAAGCTGTGTGTTTGTATCGTAACCTGCTCTCCTACTTTTAATGACCCACATGTTCTGTTCCTGTGAGGAGTCTAAAACTCTCATGGCTGCTTTTGAAAAGATTTGCTGAAGGACATTAAAGGGGCCCTAATATGAAAAAACAACACTTTTTCCACTAGTTGTGTGTAAATATTTAAGTCTCTGATGTTCCTACTAACACACACACACACACACACACACACACACTGTGAAATCAGACCCAGTCATTCTGGCCCTCCTTCTGTGGTGTTTCTGAACAGAACGTTTAGAAATGGCTCCTGTTGTGATGTCACAACAGTACTCGACTTCTGTTTCGGAAAACAGGAGTGAGTGTGCGAGAAGGCAGACTGCATTGCTGCTACAGGTGTAACCAGGTGCTGTTGGACCATAAAAACATGCTCATTTTTTTATAAATGGACCATGAAAATTAAAAAAATACTAAACTGGGAAAATGGCAAAGTAGGGCCCCTTTAATGCAGAGACATGCAGGTGTTTTTATCTGAACATCTGGTATGTAACTGGAAGTCCCCGACACATCTGGCTTTGATCCAAGTCGACCAATTGGATTCCAACGAATATCCTGAGAACCAAAAGTAAAACCTCTTACTGGAAGCCACTCCGCTAATCCGATGGCGGCCGATGGCGTTCCTTCGAGTGCTTGATTGTCTTTTTCTTTCTTTTTCTTTCTTTTTTTTTTAATTTTTGCCAAATGAGCTTTTTCATAATTGTGGTTCTGACCCACAGAGTATCTCTAGACACAGTCGGTCTTTTAGCTTCCTTCGTTGTCTGTGAAGCAGTTTGAAGAAATGTTTTTTGAGAAAATGAATGATTAGATTTTAAAGAGAACATTTAATATACTTTGGGGGGAAATCCCAAAGAATGAACGTGTTCTCTGTTTCTCCCCCTAAACGCTCGGCGCTTTTTGTTTTCATGATAAAGTGATCGTCTGTCCTGCTTGAAGAAAAAGGAGCTCCTGTGGAATTTGTGCTTTTCATCATTTGTTCCACCAGGTGGAGTCTTGCTTTATCTGTCAAGAGTTCATTTAAAAATCTTACATTCCTCTTTAGAGAAAACACAATGGATTTGATAAATATTTGCACTTTAGTCTTTGATATTGATGCCATTGTTTTGCACACTAATCCCAATATAATGAACAAAAAAAAATGTTGTTTTACACATTGTAATCTCTGTCTTCACCCTTTTTAATGTTAAAATACTCTATTTATATGTATCCCTTAATTTACTCTGTATGATTTGTGTAAGTCATGTTAAACTTAGGCTTCGTCAGTGGTTTTGGTTCCAGCTTTTATCTTCTACCATAACACATCATGTTAAAATGTACTTTTGTTGATGAGAGAATGAATGTGAGGATGTTACATGTATATAGCAACTGAACCCATTAAAGATGCATTTATTGTTAATTACATCATGTTTCCTCCTTACTTTACACTCCACATATCGTTAGTCTCGTAGCTTAATTACCTAAGTTGTTGTTTTTTTGGCCAAATTGAGATATTTGTGTAGCTTTGCCGATGTCATCGTCCATATTTCAGCTTTATTTCTTCAGTTTTCTAGACAGTAAATGTAATTTCAGTCAATTAAAGGGATTATAATCTGTATTTAAACTTAAAAATCACCTTTTTGCTTCAAGGTATAATAGATTTTTTTGCCTGAATCAATGCAAAATTACTAAGTTATTTTTTTATTTGTTAGACAATGACAGGTCTATTTATTTTTGCATATTTATCCACACATCTGTTTGAATGTACTGTTAAATATTTAAAAAATACTAATAAATATGAACAAAATTCCAATGTTTTTTGAAAAGAAAAAGTATTTTTCTTATTTTCTAAAAACATTAAAATAGAGAAAATACACAAAAATATAAACACATCTTTACTTTTGATTCCTAATACATTTTATTAATATTATTATATTTATCCAAGTATTAGTATTATCAAGATTCAAGATTTTATATATCTGCCATTTGCTTTTTCATACTTTAGAAAAGAAAATATAATTCCAAGATAAAATACTCAACTTTATTTTATAGATCACATTTATGTAAGACAAAATTATTATAAATAAATAAATGTAATTTATCAATGAAGTGTTTTTTCTTGTTTTCCAAAAACATTGAACTATGATTTAGGAAGCTAACGATGTTTTAAAGCAACAATATTAACAATTTATTATACATTTAAAATAATATGTCAACAACAGCAGAACAAATATTTTTAATATGACTTCTGTTAATTATACTACTGTTATACTGTACTAGTAGTACTGTTATACTAGTATTATTCACCATCTTCTAAGATAAAATACTCAACTTTATTCAGACTTAATTTTATAGTTTGTATAAGACAAAATAAATATTGAAAAATACCAATGTGATTTCTAAAAATGGTGTTTTTCTTGTTTTTCATTGAACTATAACTTGGGTAATAATGTTACGAGGCCATGCAGAAGAACTCTCATGACTCTCAAACCGGTCATTTAAAGCAGCTTCCCAGTGTTTTCCAGTAAGGCTGCATGTGTCCGAGAATTTTCAATCTTTCTACTCAGTTAAGCTCCACCCAGGAGGTGAGTGAGGGTCTGAGGAGCCACAAGTCATCAAACAAGTGGCCAACGCTCACCTGAGCTAAAGCTGCAGACGTGCTGCTGCAACAATAAGGTACAAGGTTGTTTTTTTAACTTATATCTTATGTCTCACTGCTGCTGTAATGATATGAACTCATACAGAATCTGTGCTTTTAAACAATAATGACATTGATGCGTTTTTCAATGTTGATCCATGTGTATTTTGTTAAATACTGAAGTAAAATCTTTTGTTAACAATGCACTTTTCTTCTTATTATGTTATTTATTCTTAGTTATTATTTTTTAATTTGGTTTAGTTGCTTGATACCCATTGTTGTGTCTAAGTACTAAATCAGTGACAAGTTTCTCACAATTAATGGAGAATTGACATAAGAAAAAAGTGCAGTTTCCTCCATATGATGTCTCACTTATTCCATATTCAGTCAGTTTCATTCAGTCATTTGAACAATCTTAATATTTTAAGCAGCAGATGTGAATTTATCTCCTGCCTTACAAACCATTTACATAACAAACTGTACATATTTGATCCCTGACAGATTCTCACTGACTTCACATTTCTGTCATTTTTTGTCTCTTTGGACCTTTTATCGGGCCGGTTCTGGCCCCCGGGCCGCATGTTTGACACCTCTGATCTAAACTAACCTCTGTTATACTCCTCCAGTTCCTTTCCTACTTCAACACCACTGAGGACAAAGTGAACTTGTGAACATGTGCTGTTGTTTATCTGATGCTGTTCAAATATTTTTCAGTCCACCTGATCTGATCCTGATCCTTCATCCTCCAAGGTCAGATTAGCCGCTCGCACTTCAAGTACAGTACCAGTCAAAATGTTTGGGACACACCTTCACATTTTCTTGAATGAAAAACTTGTGTGACTCCCTGATACAGCAGCAGAACTGAGTTTTATTAGAAGAAAACACTAAAAGTATTTTATCTGTAGTAAAACACAATGTTACTGTTACAGCATCAATATATATCATCAATATCCACATCATCAATACAATAAGACAATAGTTTAATATAATATCAGTAGTAGGGCTGCAACTAACCACTATTTAGATATTTATCTTTATCTTTGAACTCTTAGTTTATTAATCATTGAACTTTGCATTACAGATAATTTATCTTATTTCAGTTTTTTCTGATTTGAGTCAGTTTGGTCTCATTTTAAGTATTAAAGTATTTTTTAACTGTAGTAAAACACAATTTTCGATTTTATTTTGCAATATTAATTAGCTATAACAGCAACATCAATTAATTCTGACTCTTCTGTAGTCACCACATGTTGTAGATAGTTTGAATCCAGGTTTAAGTAGAATAACCTTTGTGGTTGTAGAGATATTCCAGATTTAATTGTCGTATATAGCAAGAAAACTGAAAAATTGTCCTGAAGTTAAAAGGGAGATTAAATAATCACTGAAATCTAAGTTTTACTGAAGATAAAATGACTTTATTTAGTTTTGTAGCTGAGGTTTTTCATGTTATATATGAATAAAACTCAATGCTGCTCCCACATCAGGGGGTTTAGAGTCCATAACCTTCTGTGGTTGTAGAGATATTCCATATTTATTTTATATATTAGTGTATTTTTTTAATCACCTTCATATGTTTGACTATGCTGTAGCCATGCAGGAGGCTCGGCCACGTTATGTGATTGACAGGCAGGCGTATAAACTGTCCGACTTCGACACGGAGTTTGACAAGAAGAGTCGACAGTTTCCTGTTGGAGAGAAAGTGAAGAAACTCTTCAGGTAACAAACCAGGATGTAACCAGACGACGAACCTCACACGTCCTCCTGTCGACCTTTGACCGCTGCTCTGCTGCTGTGACTCAAGTTACAGAGGTGTTCAAACACTTCCTCCTGTTTGTTCCTCTCAGATGCTCCACAACGAGACTGAAGGGCTTGTTATTCCGACATCTTCCTGTTCTCAGCTGGCTTCCCAAGTACAAACCCAAAGAAAACCTGCTGTGTGATGTCATCAGTGGGGTCAGCGCCGGAACCATCCAGGTTCCTCAAGGTCAGAGAATCCATTCATCTCTATGTGATGCCTCTCTACTCTCAGCCTGATAGAAGCAGTGTTATATTAACCTATTTAAAATATAAGGCATTACACTAGTATTGCATTACTTTTAAGTTACTCTCATAAAAAAGCTGAAGATTCAACCTAAAATGATGTTTTAGTCCAGACCAACAGTCCACATCTCAAAGATCATCAGTACAGAGTCAAATATTGCCATTTTTCCCTGTAATTCCTTACATTACAGTCATTTATTACTTTTGTAAAGCGTTACTCCCAACACTGGATATTAGTTCCTGCAGCATCTGCACTAGCATGTTTTTTTTCTATTTTGTGTGTGTGTGTGTGTGTTTTTTTCCATATGTTATCATGATTTATTTGTCAGTCATGTCTTCCCAGGTATGGCATTTGCCCTCTTGGCAAACCTCCCCCCGGTCAACGGACTCTATTCATCTTTCTTCCCGCTCATTCCCTACTTTTTCATGGGCACTGCTCACCAGATGGTCCCAGGTAAATCCCGGTGATTTATCTACGGCGATTTCGGCCGATGACAGTGATGAGTTACCCGTGCTTCACGGTGCAGATCAGCTGCCGACGACTCTGCTCCAGTTTGCAATATGGCGAGAAAAAAAAAAAAGATGTGACAGCCTCCTCCGTCTATGTGCAGGTACTTTTGCTGTCCTCAGCATCATGGTGGGGATCGTGTGTCTCAGACTGGCTCCAGAGTCTGACTTCACTCATTTCAACGCCACCGTTAACGCCACCATAGTGGACACGGACCGGATGGACGAGGTCCGCCTCGGTATATCTGGAACCCTGGCCTGCCTCACTGCTGTCATACAGGTTCTAGTACTAATACATGTAAAAATCAACCCTGATACAGAGTCAGCATCGAGTTTGATGCATATTTAGCAGGAGAAAACCTCAGCTCCAACAGTATCAGTAGTAGGGCTGCAACTAACCACTATTGAGATATTTAATGTAGATTTGAGCTGCTTGTGTTATTATTTAATTGGCTCCTTTATAATCTCATTTTACAGAATATATTCTTCATGTTCTGTAATGATCCTCAGTGTGATTTCTATGATTTTATGAACAAATAATGGATCTTGTATCTTATTAATCATTGAACTTTTCATTGCAGATAATTTAGCTTATTTCAAGCCTAATTTAGATCAGTTTGGTCTTGTTTTAAGTTTTAAATGACGTATTTTTATGTGTAGTAAAACACAATGTTAGTTTTTTTTCAATATTCTAATTACATTTAACATAAATTGATTCTGACTCTTCTATAGTCGCCTCACATGTACATTTCTTTTTATACCAGGTTTAAGTACATAACCTTTGTGGTTTGTAGCAGCTGATAACATAATAATGGTCGATAACATAATAAATTTGCCTTTCTTTAAAATGGGAACTGATAAGATAATAACTTTTGCCAACAATGTAATAACTTTTTACATTATTAGCTCAATTATTACATTTGAAAAATACAAAATTCTTCACCTGGCCGATAACGTAATAAGTTATTGGCCAAAAGTTCTTGTGTTATTGCTTCAGCACTTTTATTACATTATAGGACAGTTATTATGTTTTTGGCCTATTACATTTTAAATAGGGCACATTCATCATTATCTGCTGCTACATGGTTGTACATATTCCATTTTTACTGTCATTTATAGCAGGAAAACTCAAAGGAGTTTTACTTAGTTAATGACTTTATGACATTTTCTTATTTTCCTGTTGATGATTATTTCTGTGCAGATTGGACTGGGCTTCATGCAGTTTGGTTTCGTAGCGATTTATCTCTCAGAATCCTTCGTCAGAGGCTTCATGACGGCTGCAGGGCTGCAGATCCTCATCTCGGTGCTGAAGTACATCTTTGGCATTAAAGTGCCACCGTACAGTGGTCCGCTGGCTATTATATATGTAAGTGATCTAGGGAAATAAACAACTTTTGATAATCATAGCTGCTGATAAACTGTAATATTGATGCTTTTGTTACAGACTCTCATAGATATCGTGCGTGGCCTTCCTGATACCAACATCGCCTCGTTAGTATTTGCCCTGGTCAGCAGCGTGGCTCTGATCATCGTGAAGGAGCTGAGTGCTCGCTACCGCCACAAGCTGCCCTTCCCTGTTCCCATGGAGATTATTATTGTAAGTGACGACGATAATGAACAAACCAAAGGAAAAAAGCAGAGGACGGCCACTGTTGCATTTCTTTTCTTTAACAACGTTATCTGAAGATCATAAATTATTCAGCCATCGAATAACAAAGCTTTTTTTCCCACAATAAGATAATTAATCATGAGAAAACTGCTTTTGTTTCCCGGAGACCACGGACTGATTATGAAGTGGACTCACCTTTTCTTAAATGACTGAGCTGAACGTTATCTCTCACAGAAAAGACACATTAGTGTGTTAAACCTTGACTGATGCATTGATCAATAATGTGATTTATGCATGCTGATACAACACTGATCTCTGATAAATAAGGAAAATCTTTTATTTTCTTGAGATAATGAAATAATTAACTTGTGATGTTGAGATAACGGCATAAAAACATGTCAAGCACAGATTTTCTTGCTTTCTTGCTAAAACAGTCTTTTACTTTTTCTTGTTTGCTGTAGCTGTTACACTAATATTATATAATATGTTAATATCAGTATTGAGTCAATGCAAATGATCCCTCTTCCTGTTCTAAACAGGTGGTGGTGGCCACAGCTTTATCAGGCCCTCTGCATCTCCCAGAGATCTATCACATGGACATAGTAGGAGAAATCTCTTTGGGGTAAAACATCAATAGAGTCTGTGGCTGCTTTATTCATTTCAAATACTCATGCATTTTTTTTGTGTGTGTTTAATTTCGTCTCTTTTTTCTTCCAGATTCCCAGCACCGATCCTACCAAACGTGTGTCAGTGGGAGGACATGTTGGGCACAGCTTTCTCTCTGGCGATAGTGGGGTATGTCATCAACTTGGCGATGGGCAGGACTCTGGCAGCCAAACATGGCTATGACGTGGATCCCAACCAGGTACATGAAAACCTACCTCTCATGAAGTTAAAAGACGTGTGTTTTACTTTTGCAGACACTGTTTGCATGTTCTCGTACAGGAAATGTTGGCTCTGGGCTGCAGCAACTTCCTCGGGTCCTTCTTTAAGATCCACGTGATCTGCTGTGCTCTGTCTGTGACTCTGGCTGTTGATAATGCTGGAGGAACATCACAGGTGATTATCACTATGAAGGTATAGTCCTGCATGTGACGTCATGAAGAAAAAATAAGATTACACCTCAAACTGCTGCACCTCTGTTGCTGCCCTGTCACAGTTTGCCAGTCTGTGTGTGATGCTGGTTGTTATGGTTACCATGCTGGCGCTGGGAGCTTTCCTGAAACCACTTCCTAAAGTAAGTATGATGTATGCAAGTAAATATGATGCTAACACATGGAGAAATGATACGAAAAAGCTACTGTTTGTCTGATCAACCTCAGTTTTCGGATATAGCTTGTGCATTGCTTTTGATAGATATTCAAAACATATTTTTTTTATTATTTTATCTGTAAAAGCTTACAACCCTTAACACAGCTCTATCCTGCAGCAGCACTTTAGTTACAGTGTAAAGTTCTGTATCACGGCTCCTCCTCATGTTGCTTCCCAGCGCTTTCGTTACAATTCAAAACTCCTTTGTCCCGATTCTTTCTGCATTGATCGTGTAACAAAAGTAACAGCTCTCAAAAACCACATGCTAAGATGTTAGCCGGTTTAGATGCTAACATCTTACTCCATGATGTGTTCACAGACCCTCAGGAAATCCCAGCACCTGGGCCTAAACTCATTTATTTATAAACTGACAACTGCATTTTCAACATAAATTGTAGCCTTTTTCTTACAATAATTGTATTTGCATGTCTCCTTATCTCAATGTACTGTATGTCCATGTCTTACCCAATTTGTTGCATTTAGATTTAACAGTCCAATAGTCTGTTATATAGTCTATAACACTACTACTTCTGATAAGTAGCATTCTATATTTGATAACATGTATTTGAGGTTATTTGAGGTCAATTCAGAAACGTCGTTCCTGCAGTGTAACATCCAGTGGCATGTTGATTTTAATAATATCATGGCTTGTCTATAACAGACTATATAATATACAATTAAGATTATAACAATCTAACACGTCCTCATTTAGCCAAACAGGAAAAATCAACTTTTCTATAGGAATACATACTTACACTGCACAAGTCAAAGTAGATGTAAGAGAAAAACCTTGATATGATCAATATGTTGATTAATTTCTCTAAAGTCGGTGCTCGGAGCCTTGATTGCGGTCAACCTGAAGAACACTCTGCTGCAGCTCTCTGATCCCTATTACTTATGGAAGAAGAGCAAACTGGACTGTGTAAGTCAAAGCCTGGAATGCACCATTCCTGCACGTTATTACACCTTCTGTCTGTATTTTATTTGCTGTTGTACTCTCTGTTTTCAGTGTGTGTGGCTTGTGTCTTTCTTGGCCACCTTCTTTCTCAGCTTGCCTTATGGAGTAGCTATCGGAGTGGGCTTTTCTGTCCTGGTTGTGATATTCAAGACACAATTGTGAGTAATCTCCATGTAGAACTGTAGAAGGACAATGCACCAGAGTTGTAAAATCATATATAAACACATTACTCATTATAACAACATGTGTCACGTAGTCGGAATGGTTCGGCCATGGCTCAAATCCTGGATACGGATATCTACAAAAACCCTAAGGTGTACAGTAAGGTATGTAAAATAAATATTTGTGCACATTTTTGCCGTTACACCTCATCACATTATTTTGTAATAACTCCACAGGTCATATCAGTAACAGGGGTGAAAATCGTGAACTACTGCTCGCCGCTGTATTTCGCCAATGCTGAAATATTTCGCCAGAAGGTCATCAGGAAGGTGCAGTGAACAAGCGACCTCTTCTATCTCGAGATTTCCCCAGGCTTGAGTGAATGTGTTCAATGTGGCACGTGAGTGTTTACACAGGCATATTTGTGTCTAGACCGGACTGGACCCCGGCAAACTTATCGTGGCCAGGAGGAAGTTCTTAGAGAAAGAACAGAAGGAGAAAGCCAAAGAGGAGAAGAAGGATGAGGAGACGAGGAGGAGGAAACCCAGCTCTTTGTTCAATATGAAAGCTCAGGTAGGAGCAGGGCTCAGCCTTCAATATACGGGCAGTTAACTATGGATTAATGATGGATTAAATTACTTAGAAAGCAAGTAAAACTGATGATGAAAGTAGGTTTTATTAGTGTGTAAAATGAATACAAAATGAAAAGATTATTACACGTTCCCTATTATTACTAATAATGTTTGAGAAGAAAAAAACATTTTCATTACTTTAAAATTATTACCCCAAAAATGTATGAAATCCACTGAGTCTCTTTAAATATCCCCAAATAATTGTGAGTAGTTAATGTGAAGAGTGAATAGTTTAAATAAGTGGTTCCCAAACAGGAATAAGGTAAGATGAGATAATAAAATATCTGTAGGTTACTAAATATTTAGTATCGCTACAAGTTATTGTCTAGTAAAACAACTAGATATTTAACCATAGTTATCCATTATCCATCATTTCATTAGAATAGATGGCTAGTTTCAAAATGAGGCCACGGTTAATACATAATTAGAACTTTTACTGTCACATTGGGGCCTGTTAAATGTAGCTTGTCCATTTCTTTGAAATAAGTCAATATTTTCCACATAAAAACAATGTAGGGACCACAAAACGTCCCCATAATTACCCTTTTCACTGCCTATAAAGTGCAATGAGACTTAGGAACATACGGTACAGGTAATTTGCATAAAATAAAGGACAGCATGGTGGATATTAAGATAATTAGCTTCCCATTGGATGTCAAGTGTAATTAATTGTGTTCCTATTAAACAGTTTCCATATAACCAGTAAAGATGAGGTGAGAAGCATCAACATTTTACCTTCCTGTAGCCTGCATCTTTATAAAATATACCAACAATTATACAAATATATGACTCAACTGTGGTTTTTAAAGAAGTAAGAGTTGGCTCAACATTTTAAATCGTAGTAACTATGGGGACATTTCTAGCAGTTGCCACAGTAACATTGACATGTTTATTATAAGGTGAAAAATCTTGGAAATTACAAAGATTTGATTCATTACACTCAAAGTACAGCAGGCTACTCGACTACTTCACAGGTTGCTTCATATAAATTAGGTAACAACAACATAGTGAATATTAAAATAAAGAAAATATAAAGGTTTTTCAAGTCTGCACACAGTAAACTACCTGTCTGTCCTACCCTGTACCTATTAGGGCTTTATAAGCCTTATTATGACTACTAATTAGCATAAAACTACCAGTCAAACCTAATCCTGCTTTAATTTGACTCACTAATTACCAGGAACTGTTTGCATAAAGCACCCTGAGTTAAATAAATAAATTAAGTTCTTTAAATCAAAATGTCAGTTTTATTTGAAACTATTAGCAGCAGCAGTTTGATCACGTTTTTATTAACTTTAGAGTCACTTTCAGTTGTGCCGTTACTTATTCCATGAGTTAACAGCCTGTAACTGATGTAGTGAGTGATAACTCGTGACCTTTAACCTCCTGTATGTATGTTCCTATAAATCCAGACCATATCACAGCTGGAGCTGCAACACGACTTTGATATGAGCGATGGAAGTCACAACAAAAGCGACGCTCCCACCAGCTACGTCAACTACTGCGGTGACATTGAGTCGGGGAAGCAGGTCCCGGACCAGGACCCGGCTGGTCCTGTGACCCTGCAGTCCCAGCCCATGCCCTTCCACACCCTCATCCTGGACCTGGCCGGGGTTTGCTTCATAGACCTGATGAGCATCAAAGTACTGACAAAGGTTATAAGACTATTTGCATCTTTTGGCACAAAAAGGGTAGGGACAGATTTACCTCTGGTTATCTAAGACAGCGGTTCTCAAAGTGGGGTCTGAGGACCCCCAGGGGTCCTTGAGGGGGTCCCTAGAATGACAGAGTGAAGGAGCATTTGTATGAAGAATTGCCAGAATTAAAATTAAATAAATTATTTTATTGAATTTCTCATTAACATATTTATTTCCAATTAATTTCCCTTTGCACATAAATGTATTAAATTTCAAATTTTATTTTCCATCTTACATATTGAGGTGGAATTGTAAATAAAATTAATGTATGTAAAAATAAATTATGTAAAATAAATTAATAATATATATAAACATGGCATTTACAGGTATGTGCAAAAGAAAATAATACGCAAATAAATTGAATTAAGTAATAAAAATAGAAAATTGAATAGCATTTACTGGAATATTCATTTATGTACTGAGTCAGTCATTTATTTATTTTGGATCATGGCAGTTATAAAACATCTAAAATCCAAAAAACAAATCTACAAATACAAATCTTATATTGATTTCTATTGTTTTCTGGAAAACGGTTATTTGAGTAAAAATATCTTGTTTTTAATACAATTAGTTCACAACTAACTAACATTTTTAACATTTTCTTAAAAGAAAAAAAAGATTAAATTGACTAAAATCAAGCGAAAACTTCAAATAAGCAAAAATATCCATCAGTGCAAAAGATAATTCTACTCTTTATTGGACTAATTGCACCAAAACCATTTTCACTTGTTAAGATTTCAGTTTCTGCAGCGTGACTTTTCTTTTGACAGGAACTGAATGCACACATTCACATTTCTCTATTCCACACACAGATGAACTCAAACTACGCAACTCTGGGCATTCAACTCTTCTTGGCGAATGTTCAAGGTAAAATCTTTTTCTCAAGTGCATCTCACACTTGTTGGCATGGCAACGGAGACCTTGTCATCCATACAACCAAACAGCATAACGTCTTAGAGATGATGGGAGAACATTACATGTCTAGACAGCAGCACATGTACCAGAGTGTGTGTGTGTGTGTGTGTGTGTTTTCCATTCCCCACTGAGACCAAGTGGCAATCCACCTGCTTGTAATTCATCACCATTGATTTTCTTCTCAAAATCAGGGATCTTTTCTCAGCTTGTAGCATTATCGCCTTATTTCTCTTTAAAACAAACTCCACATGAGCATCAGGTGAAATGTGTGTGTACATGCTCCCGTGTGATATTTGCCGTCCTGCCTCCTGCAGCCCAGGTATATGAGGATCTGGAGGTTGGAGGAGCGTTTGATGACGGTAATATCGCCCGCGGTAACGTCTTCCTGTCGGTGCACGACGCCGTGCTGTTTGCTCAGCAGAACTCAGGAGCAAGAGGAGCGTCTGCAAAGGTAAGACCTCGCTGTTTGAAAATCACCGTATCACACATCTCCTGTTCATAACGTCACACGCTGACCTGCTGTTTAAAGGTTGTAAAAGGTCAGGGATGCAGGGAAAGATTTAGGGAGATTTGTTCCCTAAGTAATAAATTCCTCTTTTTAATGCAGCCTTTGTCACCTTATCTGGTTGGACAAACAGAAATATCACACAGGCATTTTGTGACATAGTTGGTGGCACAACAAACAGAGATGTGAGTTACAGCAAGGTCACGCTGTGGATCTGACTTTGACTTTTTATCCTGCAGTTTGTTTCACTGTAGAATGAACATGGACATTCATATTTACTGTTAATTAACAAATAACAGCCGGGTGTTTGTAATTTACTCAAATTCATTCAATACAGTATAACTTACATTTTTAAAAAATCTGATTATAGTTCTGTATTTAAACGTCTCACATTTAAATACTCAGGAAAACTCTGAATACTCAGAGTTTTCCTGAGTATTCCGATTTTTGCCAATATTGGAATAATTTATTACGTTATCGGCTCAGTTATTACATTTATTACCTTATTAGACAGTTATTACATTGTTGGACGTTATTGGACAGTTCTTAACCTATTAGGCAGTTATGGAATTGGACAGTTATTACCTTATATTACATTTATTATGATAATGGACAGTTAATATGTTATTAGACAGTTATTACATTATTAGACAGTTAATATGTTAATGAACAGTTATTAGTTTATTATACAATTATTACATTATTGGACAGTTATTACGTTATTAGACAGTTATTATGTTATTAGACAGTTATTATGTTATTAGACAGTTATTATGTTATTAGACAGTTATTATATTATTAGACAGTTATTACATTATTGGACAGTTATTATATTATTAGACAGTTATTACGTTATTGGACAGTTATTAACCTATTAGACAGATATGTGATTGGACAGTTATTACGTTATTAGACAGTTATTATGTTATTGGACAGATATTACATTATTGGCCTATTACATTTTTGCAAATTTATTATATTATCGGCCATTATTACATCATCAGCTGCTACAGGTTATTTAATCTCTGCTATTATTTGGTAATTTACGGTAATATCCATGCAACCTGCAGATAAAGTAGAACTACTACCACTCATTACTTATTAGGGAGCACAATCATTGCAGCGTGAATAACCTCACATTGTGTACGTACACGTTTGACCTTGTTTGTCTTCACTCTGTTTGCTGCAGGCAGACATAACGAGACAGGAAGTCGCCTTCAGCACTAACGAGGAGAAGGATCTGGAGCAGGTAGCCACCGCTTTGTCTCTACAAGCTGCTACGAAAAAATGACAACTGCATTCACCAGGAAGCCATCACTCCATGTCTAACAGAAGTTTTTACTTTTTGTTTTACAGGAAATGTTTTGAATGAAAACGACGAATGAAAAACAACCGTCCTCGCTGTCGTTTCAATTGTCAATTTACTGGAATTCATAGTTGTCAAATGTCTCTTATGCTGATGATCATTTATCCGAATAAATGTTTTACTTTGTGCAGCGCTGTAATCAGCACTTGACTCTGGCTGACGGGAGGGTGGTAGCCACACAGCAGCCGCAAAAAGACCCAAACAACAAGTCGGAGCCGTGCAGATAATGAGGCGGAAGCTCAGGTTGTTTCGCCCGCCCCCCCTCACGGGTGGGAACCTGCTGACTGAGGAGAAGTGGTCCTGTAATTAACTGAGAGTGTGCACGGACACAGCTGTGAGGTACAGCCAGCTGAGCAGCCTGGCTACATCTGTGGAGAGAAGACACCGAGAGAGACTAGGCAGGAATAAAAGAAGCATCAGCGGTTCCAACTCTATTAAAGACCAGAGCTGCAATAACCAAAAATAACCGTTCTAATTGTCGCCGGTTAGAAGCGACGCTAACAGAAAGGGGAAATATGTGGGCCTGCTAATTTGTGTGAAGTGTAGCAGGTGCACGAAGGCCTGTGGTGTGGGGCCGAGCAGCAGCAGGCTGCAGACAGTGGTGTTGGTGCGCCTGTGATGCATGAATGGATTTATGAAGCTATTAAGAAATCATCCTAAGGTATTCTGGCACACATCTGCTGCTCCGCTCGCCTTCCTCTCCGCAGCAAATTGGCACCACGAGTGATTACAAGGCTTCTATGGCCGTCAGCTTTAATTTGGAGCTCTGGGAGAGTCTCTCATCACTTAATGTGTGTGTGTGTGTTGAATTTCATCACCTGCACCTTTTTTTTCCTCCCTCTTATTGTTTTTAGGGTGATTGTTGCAGCCATTTAGCCTGGCTAACACCACACATCATCTCAGTGTAGATTTATATTCGGTTTGGGAACCATCCGTTCATATTGGAGGTGTGGTTTATTAAATTCATAGAGTTCATTGGCTACTATGAATGTCTATCAAATGCATCTGTATGTAGTTATATCACAAATACCCGATGATGAACCCCCCTATGACAATTAAAACAGTTTAGCACTAAAATTTGCTTATTTTTCGAAATAAACCTGCAGTCTAAATGACTTAAAACACCTTCTAAGGCTGCATTGAAAGGTAAATTACCATCTGCCGCCATGTTGGATCCATAGTTATCAATAAAGTGGCGTTGGTGTTTGGTCATTGTCTCGCTGCACCCTCCTCTTCTGTGATTGGCTCATTAAATGAGGGGAAAATTGAAAAAAGCAAAGTGATTTTGTGTGCAGTGAAGGATGGAGAAACCCACGTTACAGCCGTTTGGTCTTGAATTAAGGTAGATAACACACAAAAAATTGAAAACGTGCAGCTTGTAATAATAGTAATAATGGTGGCTAAACTACATTGGACCACAACATTTTCATTAGCAGGTAAATGGTAAATGTATATGTTCAGAAATGATGCCAATTCAAAAACACAGTCAACAGAATGGAAGCTCTACAGGCCTCTTGGGGGCGATGAGCATCACTTCTTCTCCTTTTTCCATTTATTTCTTCTTCTTCTCATCTGGGTTTCCTAACATCAGGTGGTTTTACCTCCTGAATTCTACTTCTAGTCAACTTTGTGCCACTTCAACAGCTTTTTCTGGTGATTTTGGGCTTCGATTCAAGGGACAGAGGCGACATCAAAAGGTAAAGTAAATTCAAAGAATATATTTAGTTCTTGGCTTTAGTCTTTTTTTAGTATTATAAAGGTTTTGCAGTCTTTTTTGTAGTGTTGACTGTTGCATTTAAGGAGTTTGTGTGTTTGTCCATTTGCAGAATTTGTTTTGTATTCTGTGGTGTGTGTTTCTGAATCATCATCATTTCTGAACATGCAGCACTTCTCTGTTAATGAAAATGTTGTTGGCAAACGCAGTGTCGGCCATCGCAGAACAGCAGCAGAAAAGAAAGAAGGAAAGAATCTTGGAAAACCATTTAGCTTATTTCATTAACAGAATCATTCCACCATTGTGGTCTGGCTGGTCCATTATTGTGTTGTTTCCTTCTTTCACTGCAAAAACAGTCGTCAGTCAGTTGATACGTTGCCTTCATGTCCTATATTAATTATCATAAATACTAAAATCTGACATCAAATTGCACATGAACGCCCACTCGTGTTGTAATTTCCACTGGAAAGCTGGAATGATAGAGCTGACAAGATGAGATGAACTTTGACCTTTCTACATGGTGGAGGTTTCAGGAATGGTAAGTGCTGTATTATGTTAAATGTTCTCTGCTGCTTGTAGCAGCTCCAGGCCTAGTTTTCAATTTTCCTGCTATAAATGATCATAAATATGGAATATCTCTACAACCACAGATGTTATTGTACTTAAACCTGGGATCAAAATAAATCTACATGTGAGGTGACTACAGAAGAAGCAGAATGAATCTATCTATCTATCTATCTATCTATCTATCTATCTATCTATCTATCTATCTATCTATCTATCTATCTATCTATCTATCTATCTATCTATCTATCTATCTATCTATCTATAATATCTATCATAATTATCTATCTTTGCCACAGCATTATATCTATCATAATGCTGTGGCAAACATAACTTTGCCATTTACACCTATTGCCATTTTTAAAAATAGTGAGAGCAGATGCTAGCTAACGTTAGCGGCCGGTTGAGGATAGCCTCCCCTCTGGCACTGTGGAAGTATGCAAATGAAAATTTTCTCATATGAATGAATTTACACTTATTCTTATTTTTAAAAATACCGGTATTGTTGGGCGACACGGTGGAGCAGGGGTTAGTGCTGTTACCTCACAGCAAGAAGGTCACAGGTTCAAGACCTCCTTGGTCCTGGGTCTGGGACCTTTCTGTGTGGAGTTTGCATGTTCCCCCCGTGTCTGTGTGGGTTTTCACCAGGTACTCCGGCTTCCTCCCACAGTCCAAAAACATGCTGAGGTTAATTGGAGACTCTAAATTGCCCGTAGGTGTGAGTGTGTGAGTGTGTGAGTGAATGGTGTGTGTGCCCCACGATTGGTTGGCGACCATCTGGGGTGTATCCCTGCCTCTCGCAGACCCCTGCGACCCTAATAAGGAATAAGCAGGTATAGAAAATGACTGACTGACCGTTATTGTTTGGTTTAGCCTCCAAAGAGCAGATGCTAGCTAATGTTTGCGATCAGTTGACAATAGCCTTTATTTTTCCCATGCTACGTGAATACAGCAAAATTCCAGGTCTTTCCATTTCACTAGCAGAAAGGATCATCTTTCCCATACCACGTAAAGGCAGGATGACTGTACATAATTAGCATGTAGCATGGAATTGGGACACATGTTACTATCTCCGTGCAGAAACGGCAGCGTGCAGCACTTTCTGAAGCAGCCTGGTTGTTCTCGCTCGGGGCAGATTGAACGCTAGCCTTTAGCTGCCAGCTCACATCTGGAACTCACCTTCCCGTCATGGCTGCCGGGGCCAACCTTTTGTTACCGCCGCCTGCTTCTCAGTACATTAACGGTGCTGCTTTTCACTCCTGTTCATTTATCAAAATGTATTACAGGCTTTGGCCTAGTTTGCTTTTTAATATGACCTTCTTGATAATGTGCCATATAATTAGCCCTTATCAGTGATGCTTTAGGTAGAAAAAACCCTGTAACCTTTGTGGAGGTCAAATGATGATTACAATGAACTGCTGAATGCTTGCAGCTAAATCCTTTTTGCAAATGAGACACTTTTATAATGGACTAGCTTCTCAATCCCTGTAATTGCAAGTTCATGTTTTAAAAAAAAATAATAATTTTACACCCCCTTGCACATTTGTTGACCATGATGGTTTAATTAACAAGGTTCCTATTAGAAGACAGAGAGATTTATGTATTAAATTTGTTTACACGCCCAGTGGTTTTGCACTATTGAGAGTAATTGCGCGGATGTCTACTTGTCGTTTAACGTCTGCATTTATGAACACAGAAAATATTCAGCTCTGACCTTTCGGAATCAAGAATTAAATTCTAAGCTCCTTAATAAAGACGCAAAAAAAGCCAAATCCGATTAAAAGACCATTGCTCATAAAGGCTGACTGAATGACAGAGCACCCAAAAAAGAAAATAAATGCTGTTTAGAAATGGAAATAGCAGCGTGTTGACATTGATCAAGAGACAGCAGTTGGTGCTTTGCATAAGCATTTTACAAACCTATGTTTGTGCATCCATTCTACTTCATTAACAAACCGCTTTGCAGCCAGGGATTCATAAATCTTGATTGTGCAATGTCAGCAAATTGTTGTCGGCCCGGGTTTGTTTACAGAGTCGAGGGCAAATCTGACCACTGATAGCTGGTATTAATTAATGTCGCGTATTGTCTCATTCCACTGGTTCAACGGCAATTAAATTCGCTAACAATGGGACGTTCTCCAGTGATTTATTATGGCATAAAATCATTGAGTCTGCATCTCTTGACTGGGGGATGGTTAATTATTTATAGTTAAATTAAGCCACAACCCCATGTCTGATGGAAAATACTGCTCAACCTGTTTGCCATGTTGGTTTTTTTCCTCTTTCAGCAAGTAATGGGTTTTTATTCATTTCACTGCACCGTTATTGCATTAAAAGTATTACTGCGCTGATTGTTTCAGAAGAACTTTATGGAAAGATACAAACAGCAGAGTCTAAAATTAAGTTTTCAAGAAAGCCTGAAACCATTTAATGTTTGTTTTTTCTGTTTTCTTTTTTAGGCAAATAATGAAGGATTTAACCCTTTCATGCATTGTACAGCTGCTTAAAAGTAGTTTTTATTTTCATTTATAAACACCTGCAATTTTAGGCAGTGCTTCATACAGTCCATCCATACAAGAAATCCCATTGGCAGGTGATTTTGGAGGGAAAAAGTAGTCAGTGAAACCAAGATGGCCGACATACAGGAAGAGAAAGACCAACTACTTCATCTATTTAGGCTTGAAATATAGAAAAACTAGATATACTGTAGGTATCTAAGGTGACATGTTAATATTTTCTGAGTTTTGATTTTATATTTGAAAGAAATATTGATTAATCATCTGTCCACTCAATGGTACGTCATGTATCATGATCTATGTTTCAGCTTCGGTGCAATGTCAATTACCACCATTGGTTTTCTTGAAAATAATTCATATCCTGTAATATTTTGACTATAAATCAACTTATTTATATTTTTAGAATTTAATTTAAGTTTATTTTTTATACCATGCTGTACATTGACTATTTTTACATTACAAAATGCATGAAGTACACTTGAGTGGACAAATAAATATCTTTATAGAAGAAAGATTTTTCAAACCTTAAGATGTATAAAATACTCTCCCTGACTGAGCTTATCATGATTCATGCATTAGAGGGTTAAATTATTGCAGTAAGAAATGGTTTGGTCTTCTGGTTAATATATTATTATATATGAGATCATTAGATTATTCAAACTACAATTACTATTACTAATGCATCAGTGTTTAGTAGTGCATATGTATATATATGTATGTAGCGCAATACTATTGATTTTTTTTCACAGTAAAAAACATAGAAATAAAAAAGTAATGTAAAGTAAAAAATGCATGAAATACACTTGAGTGGACAAATATATCTTTATAGAACAAAGATATACTTTTTTTTCAATCCTTGTTTTACAACCTTGAGGAAAAATTAAACAAAAAACTTAAAAAGAATCCTGACTGAGCTCATCATGATTCCTGCATGAGAGGGTTGGACTAAAGTTTTCTAAACGGTATCACAAACCGAAGCTGAAGCAGGAAGAAAAAGCATAAATAAGATAAACAAATTTGACCTTCCTGCAAAACAGGCCATCGAGACAAAAACAGACTCAGCCTATCGCGTCGGACGGATGTGAGTGAGTGTCATCAGAGTTTTATCACCTCATCAACTCATTAAACGGAGCAGCAGGTACTGTTTGCTCTCCTGTCTTATTACATAAAAAAAAAAGGCAGCGTGATGCCTGCAGATACTAGCCCCTGACTGAGCCGTTCAGTATCAGTGGGGAAATTAGACGAGACAATGCAAAACAACGCTGAGGGAACTCATTAGAACGCTGCAGCATGGGAGGAAGCCCCTCGGTGCTTCACAACACGTCACCACGGCTGCTGGAGGTGTTATTATGCAATCATAATTTGATAGCTTGTGCACAATTACTTCATTAAAACCGAGAATCTTGTATGATGAACTTGCAGGCCGAGAAAAGTTTATTTGTAGTTTTCTATCTAAATTTCTTTCTTTGTTGCATCTAATTTAATTCCATTAAATTGACATGTTGTGTGTATTAGCTGTGAATATACACATCCACAGAAACCCTGTTTTTATATATTAGAGCAGTGGTTCTCAAACTTTTTAACGTCAAACTCATGAAAACCACAATCCAATATGAAAATAGTTTTGCTTTTAGATGTTTTATAACAGAAATGTAAGAAACCTGAGACCAAAATCATAGAGGACTGAAACCAAAAATAAATAAATTACTCTGTACACACCTGAATATGCCAGTAAATGCACATATTTATTTAATTAATTCATTAAATTAATAAAAAATATAATAAATAAAACAAAATTAATTTGTGTGTATATTATATTTATTAATATTTAAATGTATTTAAAATGGAAAGTGAAATTGGAAATCAAATAAATTCATGTACAATCAGAAAATAACACACAAGTAATATTAAATAAATTAGTTAAATTAACATAAGTAGCACACTGAGATGATGTGCAAAGTTTATCATATATACACATACAAAATAGATAAACGTCTTTTAAACATTACATCTTTAATATGAAACAAACCCCTGCTTATGATCAGTCCAGTTCTTTATAACTGACCAAGAGTGACTGTGCTTGTGTTTAAATAATAATATTTTAAATAATTATAGTGTGTGTGTGTGTGTTTTCTGGGGAACCTACGATGAGAATAACTGTATTAACCTACTTCAGTTGCCTCTTCTGACGTCCTCTATTAAAGTCAGACTTGAGGAATTGAATTGTGATGAGTGTTTTGTCTTTAGCAACAAGGAACAGCCATGTCTGAGTGTCTATAAATGTCCTTTACACGGAGCAGATGGAGGCCATTAACCACGCACGCATTAGTGTGATTGTGCCCCGCCTTCACAGCACAATACGTTATGTCACTATCATTAACACAAACATTTGTAAATGAGCTTTCTGGGACGAGCTCCATGACAGAAACCTCTGCACAGTTTTCCATATTCTCCTCTTTAAGCTCGACAACATTACAGGCTGCAAATGGAGGAGAGAGGAAAGTGGCAACAGTGGAATTTCTAACTTGAAAAAAAAAAAAAAACGTGGCTCAGACCTGTTTGCTTTCTTATTATCTTGCGTCTCAGGGGAGCGTCTTTCTATCTGTGTGCAGAGGAAACGTCTGAATCTCACAGGAGGGAAAAAAAATCCTGCTTTTATCTCAATAAACAGACGAGCCAGGAAGCCGTCACCCTTTACTGCTTTTTTTTGTTTTTAATTAACATTAATGGTGATTTATTGACTGTTTTAAATGAGAATTCTATGCAGAATCACAAAGCGTTTATTGCAAAAACTTTAAATGTTATGTCATGGTGTAAGATGTAGGACAGCAGTCATTTTTAAATTAAATTTTTAAATAAAAAATCTAAAAGATACAGTTTTACAGCCACAAACCATCCCAGAAAGAGGTCATTTTATTTAAATTATTCTGATTTTCAAGTCTGGACATGTATGCATCTATTTAATCGTTCAAGTCCCTAAAATAACCCGCAATAAAGCTATTTGTACCTCAGATAGGGTTGTAAAGGGTTTGAAATATTCAACATTTAGCTCCTAACTTACCAGCTATTCAGCTGCTGTATGAATGCATTTTTATTTAATATTTAAGTTAAACATTAATTCTATTATAGATCAAATATATTTACAGCGTATTTGCTGAGTTTGATGAAGGAAACCAAAAAATACCATTAGCCCCAGTAGTAGCTGAGCAGCTAATGGCTCTGCTCCACTGGTAGCAGCTGTTATTGGAAAAAAAGGTAAAATACATATTTCTATGACTACGGAAATCATGTCAATGGGTTATTTTTCCAAAAATGTTGAATTATCCCTTTAAATTTGGTTGTTTTAGCCAAGATGCTACAATATATGTTCACTATATTAGGGTCAACCTTCCAAATATGTGAATTTTGAATTAATTCCTGTCTATTACCATGGAAAGTTTCCAACATTGAAAGTATATAAATATATATATATTTTATTTATGGGTGTATTGATGCAAGCAGGTGATGTTTAGTTCAAAGCAGAGTAGAAAAGGGAGAAAATAGATGCATAGCATGATTGTTAGTGACTTAATTAATATAATTGTATGCATGAAAACATTGAAAAACCACATTTGAGCTTAAAAGGGTTAATATAAAACATGATATCGATCAGTCATTGATTATTTTAGTGTTTTAGTGCCGTTTAGTTTCGCTTTTCATTAGCGAACTGCAGCAAAATCATCAATAATGAGCGTGAGATTCTGCATTGTTTTACATTCATATGCACTCGAGTACCCAAGACATTCCACATACAGGTTTGGGCCATTTAACATGTTTAGGCTTATGACGCATTTCCCATTATTGTGACACCAACGCTGCTCGGTGATTTAGTGAGTCTGTGCTGTAAAAACAGCTGTCTAACGGCTGCACATTACCAACATCACCTCACCTCGCTCTCCTGTTGTAATTGACTGTAACTGCGATTCCTCGTGTTGTAAATACTGCTCCACAGCTGCTGCTGGAGGGAAAAACAGGAAACGCACAACAGGCAGCGTTGACTGTTATTGTTGGAAAATAATTGAAGGTATTTGTGCAAAAGTAAGTGTATTCTGAAGCGGGAAATGATCAGAGTGTGCTAAGTTATACTACTGCTCATTTTATACACATTTAATCTGATATGGGGGCAGTACTGTATTTTATCTGTAGTAAAACACAATGTTACTGATACAGCATCAATATATATCATCAATATCCACATCATCAATACAATAAGACAATAGTTTAATATAATATCAGTAGTAGAGCTGCAACTAACCACTATTTAGATATTTAATTTAGATTTGAGCTGTTTTTTTCCCTGATTTGGGTCAGTTTACTCTGGTTTTAATTGAAATATTTTTATCTGTAGTAATACACAATTCTATATTTGCTTTGTAACAGCTACATAAATTTATTCTGAGTCTTCTGTAGTCACCTCACATGTTGTAGATTTATCTTGATACGTCCACTAACCTTTGTACTTGTAGATATATTCCATATTTATTGTCATTTATAGCAGGAAAACTGATAAACAGGCCTGAGGTTTAGTGGTAATACCTAACTGAATATACTGAATATAAATTGTTAGATGTAATGACCCACCGTGGCCACAGGGTGTCACTGTGGCTTCATGAGTAAAACTAGTGAAGCTGCTCTCGTCTGATCAGCACTAAAAAACTTTGAAGAAGTCTCAGATTCCCCCCAGAGGAATCCATGAAAGACAAAGTTGTGAAAGCAGGGGGGCGATTAAATGAAAAAAGAAAAGTATGACTTTAAAAGAGCCGCTGCTTGTGATCCTGTTTTTCCTGTGATCCATATATATTGAGCAAAGTGAGAGTGATGGCTGAGCGGGGACTGCGGCACCTCAGCGGCGCGGCAGATGAATGAAGATGCAAATGGAAGGGGAGGAGGGTGGCTGAAGTTAAAGCCTTTAGTGACACTAAACACACCCCGGAGGCCCCGGTGCAGATCGCTCAGCCTCAGCACATCAAGGACACAGCCTTCCCAGGTCTGAGGGTCCTCTCAGCGTGCGTTGTGTGGCGTCCATCTGCAATTTTTTTTATCCAGGGTGAACACTTGAGTCCTTTTTACGACCAGATGAGCCAGCGACAAGAGGCCAAATGCGGCCTACGTCGACAGATGTGGTCTGATAAGCTGCTGCTGCACAAACTATTAAATAACCTCCAAGAAATCACAGGAATACAACAAGAATCTAGTACACTTAAGTGTACTTCATGTGTTTTGTACTGTAAATCAAAACTGATGAAACTCCACAACATTCCAGCAACATTCATGTACAAAGCAAGAAATAAAATAACCTTCTACCGCACAACGTACCAAAAATATTTCAGGGAGGATTAAAGCAGAGGGAGGATGTAATTTAAGGGGAAAATTAAACTTTAAAACTCAAAAGTTTATACTGCCGGGAAAAGAAATCTCTCTCAGTTGCACGGGTTAAAGTGTAGAATAGTTTTAACATGGAACTAAAACAAAGATTCACTTTAGAAACAGGTATAAAGAGAAGAAAACTCACCAGTTTTTCATGTTACATGATCCAACTTTATTCTATAAAGATTTATTTGTCCACTCAAATGTCAATAATCAATGTAATAGTATGGTCTAAAAACTAAAATTACGTTCTAAAAACATAAAGAAGTCAATTTATAGTTATAGAAAACATTACAGCAGATGAATTATTTTCAAGAAAAACACACAACAATTGACATTGCACTGAAGTTAACTCAAAGCTTGTGATGCATGATGTGGAATATCATTTTTATAGAAGGTAGAAACAGAAAAAAGAGAAACTAGCTCTGTCTCTCTATCTGTCGGCCATCTTGGTTTCACTGACTGCTTTTTCCCTCCAAAATGACAAGCCAATGGGATTTCTTGTGTTGCAATAATGCAACAGCTTCCACTGGAGTGGACTATTTGCAGCAATGCCCCAAAATTGCAGGAATAATCTGCTGCTGCTCCATCCACAAACTATTAAATAACCTCCAAGAAATCACCGGCATACAACAAGAGGGAAAAAAGCCCTATTTTACATGAGAATGAAAGCCTTGGCCTGCACACGTTGGCTGTAAATGTCAATTTCATGTCAGATTCTTTCTCTGTTCATCCATGACGTCGGTGATTGCTTCATCCCTTTTGCATTAGAATAGCTTGGATAGGAAAGTTGGTTGAATGAAAAAGCATCTTAAAGGAAACTAGTTCTGCAGGCAATCACATGAGTGTAGAATAGGAAACCGCGTGCCCACGTATCTCTAAAAGTTATAAAGCGCGCCTCGACTGTCTCCGTTTTTTTCTCGATCCTTTAAGAGCGTTTTCCTGGTGTTTTTTCTCCACTAAAAGGAGTGTCAGGGGCGCGATGCGGGGCCCCATGTGGCGTGTTGTTTCTGCGAGTCGCTCAGGCATACGGCGCACCGGCTTTCCTCTTCACTGGTTGCAGAGACGCAGGTGAGGCCACAGCAGGCGAACCTGTCATAGAGGCACCTGCAGGATCCTAACAGCCCAGCCAGCGGGAGGAAAACTGAAGGACACGGGAAGTTTTGTCATGTAGAGGAGCTGCTGAGCCTCCTGGGAAGCTCCAGAGATGAAGGTGAAACCGAACGTCGTCGTCGATAACACGGCGTCATGTGGCTGCGAGGAAAAAAAAACAGTTGTGGAAAATAAGTGATTATCTGACAGCTTAACATTTGAGACAATAGATAATATAACAAGCCTTTAAAACATGACACGTACTTTTACCAGATCAGCTCCAGGCCTGTGTTTTCCAGGTTTTCCTGCTCGAAATGACACATCCGCAGTAAATATGGAAAATCTGCACAACCACAAGGGCTTTGTCGATAAATGTGGCGTCAAAAGAAAGCTACAACATGTAAGGTGGCTACAGGAGTGTCAGAATCAATTCATGTGTTAGTGGGTCAGAGCAACTAAATCTAAAATTCAATCTCCGCCTAAAGAAAATCCTGTTTGTATCAGCTTGAGAAAAAAGCTTGATTATTAGCCCAAACAATCCAGGAATCATTGGTCTCTATTATAAAAACGTGAGTGAAGCCAAAGATCTTGTAATAATTTTTATTCTAATGCATTGGGAACACTGCATTTTATATCCTAAATCAACAGGAATGCTAAATCCTGAAGATTTTTCAGTTTATACAGTAAATATTTGAGGTTGTAAATATTTATTTTTCTTCATTTTCTCTAAAATGATTGAAAAATGTATGCATTTTCCTTCACATGTGTATTTTGATTAGATTTAGGATATAAAACCTATTGTAAGTATTTTAGCTTTAGTCTTGTTTTAAACTATTATATTCAACACGACTGTATGATCAGTATTTATGCTAGAATAGATGCATGTGACTTGAATCAGTGCAGTTTTAGGGTTTTTTAGAACCAGGCCGACCTCTATTTGGTGCCATTTAGACACCTAGTGTGACCTTTGACCTTTTTCATGTACCAGCCTGAATTGTGCTTATAACAGGTTAAAAAAAACATTTTTTTTAATGTTGTAGCAAGACTTTATTCATGCAATGTATGTATTGGATGTAATGATTCGATACAGGCAGCTTGTGCTTCATCCTGTTTAATGCACGAAGCGTCAGATTAAAGATGAAACCACAAGTTTCAACCCTTTTTGTCTTTCGATGTCTTGCAAACGTCAGTTTGTAGTCGGATCACGTCCAAAATATCTGAGCTGGTAACAACTCCACCAAATTGTGATTCTTTTTTTTTACCTCTTTTCACATGGTTTCATTTCAGTATCAATCCAATATTTCACCCAAAATCCAAAATTAGAGAACAAAAAGTCCAAAATGTGAAAACATGTTTGAGCCTCAGAACCATAAGACTTTCACACTTTCACCTTAATAATTCAAGGCCAGACGCAGCAGGCAAAAAACACATTGATCAGTTTTGAAGGGTTGTGGGCTATTACTTTCAGACAATAGAAAACAAATGGTTGAAATCTACATTTAAAAGTTTATTTTACTTTACTCTTTTCATGATGTGCCTGTAGATTTCTTTATTTAAAGGCTGTTCTCTCAAAATAGTTTTTTCTCACTCTGAGGCATCTCAACATCAACTGCATAAACGTAAATAAACCAAACTTTCCAGTTTTATTCCTGACTATACTCTGAAGGGTTTTACACAGCAGTTTGTTTTTATTAATAAAATGTTCCATAAATCAGGCTATGAATGATATATGAACTGAGTGAGA
Organism: Lepturacanthus savala; assembly: GCA_030544235.1. Lineage (NCBI taxonomy): Eukaryota > Metazoa > Chordata > Actinopteri > Scombriformes > Trichiuridae > Lepturacanthus > Lepturacanthus savala. Next base: position 4,608,440 of record CM060480.1, on the reverse strand, counting down.
TATTTTTATTCACTGTTGCCAGCATTTTCAGATTTTTTTTAGTGATAAAAGCAAATATCCCAAATGTCCCTGTGAAAACCTGTGACTCTAATATGTTAACAAAATCAAACCATGACTTTCAACCTGGTTTTATCCAATTTTCACTTCTCTGTTCTCAAAATGGGTGCATATTTACCCAGATAATGCCTAATTTGCATAGTTAAACATTCAATTTCAGAAAACCTGCAGCACAAAAAGCCATTATCCTGATATAAGGAATCAACTGAGAAGTTTCATGGTGATATGTTTGTTCAAATTTGTACCATTTTTCACCTGTAGTGTCTCTTAAGTAAAACTACACAAGTATTTACAGCAAAATGTACTTAAGTGTGATTTTTCATGCAAGACATTTACTTAAGCAAAGGATTGGAATACACTGGTAAAATCCAATTTCTAAACTTCAAAGTGTTTAATGTCAAAGTGTTTAACTCACAGTAGAACATCTAACGTGCCTCAAATTATTTGGGTCGTTCTTGAAGCCAAAACTCAAATCCATGGCCTTTTGGCCTTTTAGTGCGTTGCTCATATAGTTCTGCTTGGCACTATAATTTGCTTAAATGTTGATTTATGAACTAATTGTCTGTAATTGCTGCTTAGCGCCACTGTTAATCCAAGCTGTCTGCCTCCTGAAGCACATTAGGCCAGATTTGTATAATGAAGTAATTAGTTCAATTATGAAGAAGAAAGTCGGGATAGTGTAAGAAACCGAGGAGCTCGGAAACACTCGAGTGCCACGAGTGAATTTCCCGCCTTGTTGTAGTGAAACTATTCGTTTCAGTCGAGTGTGTGAACTCTGACAAATTATCTTCAAATTCTTTAATGTCGCTGTTGTTTCAGCTTGCTAAAAGCTTGCTGCTTCACACCTTCAAAAAAGAAAAAAAAAAAGGCACTGCTGTGTTTTCTGTCTGGCTTCTGTCATCCGCCAGAAGCTGCCATCATCACAACCAAGAGTGCTCTATTGTCTGCTAGTATTGTCATTGTTATTAGTCTTTTTGGATCGCCTGTGGAGGTATCGGCAGGCTCCAGGGGAAGCGGGCGCCAGGCTGGATAATTAGTTGTTCTTCGATGCCAGACGGGCACATTGCCGTCACTTGGAGGGGAAATGGAAAGTGGCATCAGTATCACAGTAACACCGCAACAACCTTTGGTGTGAGGGCCGGGTTCCAGCACATCTGTCACACCACAAGTCATCTGCCCACTGGCAACGCAATAATGCTTACCAGTCCAGCGGTACACAGCATGGATAATTAGTTTATCTGAAATGGCATTACTCTAGTCATATTTGTCATGATTAGTTGTGGTGCGGTGGAATCGATATTGAGGCGCCTTATTTGTGCTGGACAAAAAAACAAATGCATCAGTAAGTAAGCTCAGTATCTATCTTTGTCTTTATTCTATCAAGATATCTTTATTTGGCCACTTAAGTGTACCTCATGTCTTTTGTCCTGGAGAAAAATAGTATTGTGTGTGTGTATATATGCCAATCTTTTGTTGTTTGACTGTAGTCAAGTTGATTTCCTATTTGTGTAACTGCCAATCACAGATTCAGCCCAATGGGCTTTACAGGTCACTGTAGTGCATGAAAGGGTTAAATCGTCCATTATAAAACACATAGAAAGAGGAGGAAATTATCTAAATTGCATTTATTTTTATATAAACCCCATAACTCCCTATTTTCCCACCACTGAACTTCCAGAAACTGCATCTTCCACCATCACACCTCCAACTCTGAGCTCATGGCTAGAACTGCCACTGACTCCTAGGCTTCTTTGGTTTTTACGGCAGATGTGGATGAGGATGAGGAAAATGGAGACACCTGCAAGAAAGGTGCCTCCGAAGCCCAGCAGGACGCCGTACAACAGGGGCAGAGCCACGTCCAAAGGCCCCTTCTGGTATGGAGGAACAGGAGCCCGCTCCAGAATCAGATCCAGGTCATGCCATGTCAGATCCCTCACTAAAACACACACACAGGGCTGAGACACACTTTCCATCTCAATGGGCTACGGGAGCATTTTCGTCGAGTTTTAACTCGAAACAAAACTCCTGGGAGGATTCCAAAAAAACGGACAGGTGATAATTACATTTTTGAATTCCTCGGCGTCCTGGGAAATACGTCTCATATAGCGAGAGTGTTGATGTTGAGGAGTAATGAGTTGGAAGCATGCCCACGGCCACCAAATCTAATCCAGCATCTCATCTAAACACTTAATAGATTTGCGCTTCAGTGAAACATTATATCGTTTGTCATTCTGACAGTCTCCAGAGGGACGACCCAAAAAATCTCCTCTTGACATCAATATCCTGAGATATTTTGGCTTGGACGTGACCACACACGTGAAGTTCTCCATCACGTGTCAGACTACGGGGAGGAGTTTGATTCTTTGGTAATAAAATGTGTAACATGGGTTTGATAAGTGACCTGCATCGCTCTCAATTTAAAAAAAAGAAGAAGCAAATAATTGAGACTTTCTCAAGCAATAACTTACTGTGCATTCCCTACAATAACAAAACACATTTCCTGCCTCTGTCATGTGACTTAACCGACCAATCAGAAGCTAAAAGAGAACAGAAGCACATGAAGCAGATCAGCATTACTCATTCCTAGATACCAAGGTAATGACTTAAACGTACAAGTATGTAAATAATAAAAGTAGTAAACACAAACACATGTAAATAGTTAATTGTGTAGAATTTTTAAGCACATTCACATAAACTACTCCCAATAAGTTATTGGTATTGTTATTTTCATGAGTGCTTTCCCCATTTGGTCTGAATTCTGATTAAATGAGTAAAAGTTCCCTTTTATATTACTAATAATGAATGAGAAGAAACACCATTTTCATTAGTTTAATATTTATTACCCCAAAAAATGTATGAAATCCACTGGGTCTCTCACAACATCCCTAACTTATTGTGAGTAGTATATATGAATAATAATAGTATATAGTTTTCACATCTCCAAACCAGTAGAAAGAAAGAAAGACCGATTCTGACTCATTTTAGAGTGACATGTTCACACTTTGCTACTTGCTCTTATCTCTGTGTCTTACATCCTCTGTATTTACTGTTTTTGGTAAAATATCCAATTACAAAATGAGTCGTTGTTGTGTCTGGAGAAAAATCTGTGGGTGCACTGGTTCCATCGAAGAGGCATAGCGCATCATTTGAGGCGAGGAGATGGTCATATGGGACCAACATTGTTCCAAAGACCCACAAGGTAGCTATGAAATAATTAGTAGCTCCTCGTTTGGACTGTTGTTTCTTGATGTCTTGATGAAAGAGTACACCAACAAGAATTCATCTCAAAAGGTTTTCCTTATATGCTGTTCTTAAGTGCATGAGTGCATCTTAAGAGTGTCCATACCTGGTCCAACCTATTTCTATTTGGTCCAAACAGCTCTGAACATCAGCTATTCCTGATGTTCACCTGCCTTGAGACAATTTAAAGAAAGTCCAACATATGCTTCTCAGCCTCTGACATGGCCATTTTTACCCATCACATGTCCAGCTTCCATTCTTACAAGATTTACATTCACATGGCATCTGATTTTACAAGCTGGGAATAAATTATTATCACTCCAAACAAGTACATTCTTTAGATGAATTTAGATTTAAGCAAATTGAGAGGTGGAAAATGCACTAAAGGACCCGAGTTTGTGTTCTGACCTGAGGGACCACACCAAAGTTTTCAGTCACACAAATCAATTTTCTATACCTGCTTATTCCTCATTAGGGTCACATGGTCTGCTGGAGCCTATCCGAGCGCGTTACGGCGAGAGGCAGGGATACACCCCAGATGGTCGCCAGCCCATCGTGGGACACACACACCATTCACTCACACACTCACACCTATGGGCAATTTAGAGTCTCCAATTAACCTCAGCATGTTTTTGGACTGTGGGAGGAAGCCCGAGTACCCGGTGAAAACCCACGCAGACACAGGGAGAACATGCAAACTCCACACAGAAAGGTCCCAGACCCAGGACCAAGGAGGTCTTGAACCTGTGACCTTCTTGCTGTGAGGCAACAGCACTAACCCCTGCGCCACCGTGTCGCCCCCCAAAGTTTTTGTGTGGATTCAAGGACCAAGACCATCTCTTTTTGCAGGTCTCAGTCCAGTTGATTTGTGTGACTGATACTTTCACACCAACAAAGGAACCATAGCAACTTTGGTTCAAATGGACCATTTGGTGCATAGCAACTGCTTTTGGTTATGAAAACACAGTAAAGTACTCAACTTTAGGACAGATGATTGTACCTTTTCTTTTTGGGATCCTCTGTCCTGCCCCCTGGTGGTCTTTTGTGTCCAGCTGGACCGGAGGGAAGTTCAAAGAGCGAACGTATTTGTGATAGTCTTCAACGTAGCGTTTGAGGTTCAAGGCTTTATCCTGGTTGATGTTCTTCCCCACTTCTGTGAAAACACAAGCATGAGGCCGATCAAAAGTGTTTCTCTGTTGACTCAAGTGCCAGAATTGTCTGTATGGCATCCTACAAAAAAAAAAGGCGCTGAATATGAATTTAATTGTTATTTTCTTGCCCTAGAGCGTAATGAGTTCTGGCAGGGGAGCAGCTTCTGTCCTTCAGTTCAGAATCAAACGAATCACTCAAGCTCTTACAGTATGTAGAGTAAATCTCTTCAAAACTGCAATCAAATGTACATTTACTGCGGCGTTCTGCATCTACAGTCTTTTTCCATCAAAGGCAATGCTGCCCCCCCCTTCATGTCTGATAACTCATCTCTCCCCATCCTCTCCTTGTCTTCTGTGTGTTTTTTTTTTCACTCCAAAGCTGCTGATGAAAGGAGCAGATGGTTTGTTCTGTGGCTGGTGTCAGCTCCACTGAGTCCTCTGTCAGATCATTTACACCTCCTCCTCTCCCAACGCCACTCGCTCGCAGAGTTGCGTGCACGCCGGACCGCAACACATGCCAGAGACGCTCGGCACGTGTGCGAAATCCGCCGCTTCTGAAGTTCCAATTAAAACAAAATCTCAAAGTAATGAAGCAATTATGCGGCTGTTGTTAAAGTCTTGCGGACGCCTTCTTGACCGGAATAAACCAATTTTCGAAAAAAAAACACACACTGCCATCTACCCCAAATGAGGCTTTGTTCCAATTTCCTTTTGTCAAGGGACATGCTGCTCATGAGAACAACACGCTGCACTGTACATAAAAAATGAACTATGTTAATTTGAAACCCATTAGTAGCAGCGAACAGCCGTATTCTATTTAAAAAGACACCATTTAATGCTACTGCAGGCGGTGTCGTGTCTCCTGTCTGTGTTTGTGTCTCACCCAGCGCCACGTCGGTTCTGCCGATGTGCTGCAAGGCTCGAGAGAGCCTGTCGTAGTAAGTCTGAGCTCCGTACCTCAGCAGCCAGTCCGTCAGGGCCGTCCGGCACTCGGCATCGCCGTCTAAACACAAAGCATACGGTCTCTGACAGCCAGCTCGGTGCCAGAAAGTCCCCGAGCTGGAAGCTGGACGCGTGAGCAACGGACAGGTCTCAGGTTAGCTGCTTCACTTGTTTTCGGAGAAGTATATGTCCTCGTCAAAGCCTGTAACTCTTAATGCTTACATTAGACGGCTATTTGCTAGGTTTAAACACCTGAGAGTAAGTTAAGTTACTGAGTCAAAAAGGAAGTTAAAGTTTTAGCTAATAAACTCAAATAAGCCATAAACGGCTGATGGCGTGTCACATCACTTGAGTAAATTAGCCGGCTAACTAGCTTAATTATGTCCCCTAATTTTGGGGTTCTTAAAGTTTTTCACGTTTTAAGGACCCTTAAAACTACAAATATTAGACTAAGGACTCCATCTGATCCGATTTTTGCCTTTATGTTTTATAACAAAATGGACAAAATGATGTAGGACTGAAAAGGTCATGATCAAAAACTGAATACTGTAATTTACCAATTAGCAGTCGGGTTACTGCCAGGTCAGTACAGAGCAAAAACTAGAATATTACAAATAAATAAATATAACTAAATCCATTTATAATTTAAACAAGACTGTCCCAAATCCAGAAAAAAAAGATGAAATAAGATAAATTATCTGCAATGTGAAGTTCAAGGATTAATAAAATAAAAGTTCAAGGATCAATTATGTGTCCATAAAATTATAGAAATCATTCTGAGGATCATTCTAGAACATGAAGAATATATTCTGTAAGATGTTTAAAAAGAAAATTATAATGGACCCAATTAAATAATCACACAAAAAGCTCAAATTTGAATAAATATCAAAATAGTGGTTAGCTGCAGCCCCTACTACTGATATTATAATAAGCTATTGTCTTATTGTATTGATGATGTGGATATTGATGATATACATTGATGCTGTAACAGTAACATTGTGTTTTCCTATGGATAAAAATGCAAAAAATATATGAGTAAAACTCAAAGCTGCCCCAGTATCAGGAGATTTAGGATTTTAACAGGTTATTGGGAAATTAAATAAAGTAATTTATATACTTTTAAATCTGGCAGTTTAATTCCTCTATACAAATGATCCTACATTTTATCATTGTGTAGTTATGGAAGGAATTATAGTGAAAATAAATGATTCCCCTTTATTCTAGGAACCCCCTGGCACCCCTTAAGGACCCCTGTGACTTTGAGAACCACTTTCTAAATGCATACATTAGACGCCTAATAACTTTTGTGCTATAAAAGGTCTCAGGTATGTTTCAGGTGACGTTGAGCACTAACAGGTAAAATCGGCAGCGTCTCTCTTGGTTCTCCGCTTGAGGTTAAGTTGATTCCTCTCCTCTGAGAGGCGTTCGAGGCGTTGGAAGATGTTCTTCTCCGGGTGAGAGAGGGCGAACAGGAGGTCCTCGCACTCCCCGGACGTCAGCAGCTCCACTAAACGCTCCAGCTGATGGACGCCAAGGTCCTCCGCCACTGCACAGATCACAGGCTGATTAAAGTGATGTATAAACTACAGGACAGACCATAACTCATCCTGGGCGAGAGTGAGGCCGTAGCTCGTATCACGAATATACCCCATAAATTCCAGTTAATGAAGCAGGGGAGCTGACACTCTGCCATGTTTCGTGCTCTCCTAATTAGCAAGTGCAAGCCTGGGTGGCATGAAACTGTTAACGTTAACCCCGTCGGCTGCAGAGAACAGAACCCGAGCAATTAGCATTTCTATTATTAAAAGTTGCAACCAGTGAATTCATAAATACATTCATACGGATGATGATGAAACTGCAGCTGCTGCAGGAACATGTGCTCTCACCTGTGTCCTCTCCATGTGTCGAGCTCAGGAGAAGGAAGAGCAGAAAGGGAGAGATTTTCATGGCAGGTTGGAAACTTTGCTGCTAACAATATACAGAGCTTCAATTCAAAACTGGCATGTGGTGCAGAATTCGATGAATTTTTGAACAGTTGTTTGTTTTCTTTTGGAACAGGGGTCACCGTGCAACTGACATTACTGAAATGCAAGATATGTTGTGTGAAAACAACCTTTTTCCATTTTGTAGTTAATCATAATGGATTTTATTGCAGCAATTATTCTCTTTACTGAATAAACAATTTATTTTTGATTAGTCCATTGATTGTTTAAAAAGTAGGTAATTTAGTTTGAAATAACAACTTTTGACCATTATGTCTCTAACAGATACATTTTAACTGCTTAAATCCCAGGATTATTCTTCAGATTTTCTCCTATAAATGATAATAAATATGGAATATCTTTACAACCACAAATGTTATTGTACTTAAACCTGGTATCAACAGAAATCTAAAAGATGTGAGGTGACTACGAAGAGTCAGAATCAATTTATGTTGCTGTTACAGAACAAATATAGTTAGAATATTACAAAAAAAACCCTAACATTGTGTTTTACTTCAGATACAAATGACCAAACTGACGCAAATCAGGAAAAAATAGTTTTCTGCAATGCAAAGTTCACTGATTAATAAGATGAGAGTTCAAATATCAATTATTTGCTGATAAAATCATTGAAATCCCATTGAGGATCATTATAGAACATGAAGAATATATTCTGTAAGATGTTTAAAAAGCAGATTATAAAGGAGCCAATTAAATAATCACACAATCATCTTAAATTTAAATTAAATATCAAATTAATGTTTAGTTGCAGCCCTACTACTGATATTATATTAAACTATTGTCTTATTGTATTGATGATGTGGATATTGATGATATATATTGATGCTGTAACAGTAACGTTGTGTTTTACTACAGATAAAATACTTTATTTAGTTAGATTTTAACAGGTTAAACCTGTTTTGTATATGACGTCCCTCCCAGTTTATTTATTCAATCATCTTTTAATCTGGACTTGGTCTGAATCAAACAACCAATCAGAGTTAATTAGCATGTAACCAGCCAATCACAGCAACTATGTACAACCAATGGTCACCTGGAATGTGCAGCTTCAACCAATTGAATAATGATTTTATTAATTAACACACTGTTGAATTTAATAATCAGAATGTTTGTATTAAAGTTACCTGTGGTGATAGTGTTGAAATAAAGGCAAAAGAAACAGATTTGCCTTTACTGAATTCCATTTGCGAGTAAAAGGCATTTTATTGGATTTTATTTGCAATCAATTCGCTGTTTGAATTTTATTTCTCAAATAAATAAAAAAAAAATACATTTATACACTTAGATACACATAGATTTCCAGCAGTAGTTTTATTTTCTAGTTAGACGCGGCTGGGCATTGTAAAACTGACTCAGTAATTGTGAATATTTCTGAAACAGATTGTAAATATCAAGTAATATTTAGTCGTATTTGACTAGGATTATTATATTATGGCTGAGCAGCAGCTATTGGGCTGATGCTGTGATGTGGAACGTTACAGGTTAAATGAGACCAGGCAGCAGATACGGGTGACTTCTTATGTTAGATTTCACGTTGTCTATATCTCCACCTGTGTTTTTGTTTTGTCTATAAGAATTACTCATAGCAGTCACTCACTTGAAAGTCTGACACTGTTAAATCATTAAGAAAATATAAGTTGTGGCTATTGAAGGAATAAATCCATGACCAGACAGCGACAGGGCATGCTGCAAAACCTCCAGATGCAACGCTTTTTATTCAAAATTCCATTGAACTTTAAAGCTTTACCCAGACATGGTCTGGATGGAGGAAAAAAAAAACCCTGCAGACGTTTTAGACTTTGAGCTTCATGAAAAACTACAAAGCTTAGCCTGAATATGGAATCTGTATCGCTTGAAATGCAAAGTGATTAATGCACATATTGTGGGGCTTGAAAAATGAAATCGTGGCAACATTGAGGTATGTAAAAGTAAAACGGCACAGACCATTATGTTTGTCTTTTTCCCCCTTTGATGTGCACCGTACTGGAGAAGAGAGAGAGTGCCGGGAGTAGCTGAGATGCATCTCTCTCTTGCAGGGAGAAACATGTTTAATGACATTACCGCGTGGGGCTAGAGTGAGGGCATGTTTTAAATTGTTAATAAGCTTCATTTGCCAAACAGTAAAGGTTGTTTGTGTGGGCTGAGTCTCAAAGTCTCGGCGTTGGCTAATGAAAAAAAAAAAAAATCATGCTTTGGGGCCTGAGAACCACAGAAACTTGGGTGTGGGCGGTTTAATGGCTCTGCAATGATTTAAATTTGCTGCAATTGTAGAGGTAAAAAAAAAAAGAAGAAGGCACAAGGTCAGTAATTTATCCACTGAGTTGATCTGAATATACATGCATTTGTTTTATAAAAACATACATTACAAAAAAACCTAGGAGAGGTTTAGAATGAGATTAGTTACATGTGAAAAAAGGGGCTTTTATTTTGAACGACGTACAATTTATGAAGTCACTTAAAAATCACATTTAACTTGAATTCAATTCAGTTTTGATGCTATAGTTTTTTTTCTAATATGCTTAAATTTGTTGCCATATGCAACAATATGCAAATTATGCATACAACCTAATGGAGTCTCATTGACTTACACAGCATGGAACTACAACAACTACAACTTTTTTCTTATATTTCCTAAATATATCTATTATTTAGGCCATTTTAAGTAATAAAAACATTAAAAATAGTTTTAACATGTCCAGGTAATATTTCATGCAGTAAAGGGCTAAAAATGCATTTAAAAATGATGGAACAAAATCAAACCACTCCTTTGATTTCTTAATTTTGGACACTCAGCTTCCATCATGGTCACCATTGTCTTGTGAAGCCGTTTCCCCCATGTCTCTTACACTTCACACCACTGAAATCTGGTTGAATACAGATACAGACTCCGGTGGAATGAAGGATAGAACACATGGAATATTCTTGCAGAAAGTGTCTGAAATCTAAAAAAAAAGACACACACACACAAACGTACAGCGTTACAAAATAATATCACAGTTTCGTATGTCTCCAATCTCTGAATTTCAGTTTTTGGAAGTGATACCCTACAATAAGTGCATTGCATTTTCTCTTTTCAGCCTCAAGCTTCATCTTGAATATAAGTTTCAGAGCTTGTGTGATTTATGTAGAAGCCTCTAAGGTTTGCGGGGGTGTGAGCAGGAGTCGGATGAATCGGCCTCTCCCTTTTTTTTTTTTCTCTTTTTTTTTTCTGGGAGTTTTAAGTTTTGAGCTCCAGCCTGAGCGAGACCAGGCCTGCCCCGCTCCGTCAGGGCGCCAGGGTTTTTACAGGCTGCTGTCGAAATCCTGGCACGTTATCACAGGCCCGGGCTGGGAGACTGTTTAGTCATCAGTGATGCAACACACACACAAACACACACACACACCGGTCCCCCACCGCCACCAGACACCACTGTCTGTCCCGTTGCCTGGGGGGGAAACTCAACTCAACACTTGCCCCCCCCCCCCCCAAATACTCATCCCATCCCCACCTTTTTTTTGTTTAATGTAACTTCTACACACAAAATATCTTCTCCTGATTGTGCTGAAACTTAAAAGCTGCATCCAAACACCTGATTTCTCCAGGTGATCTTATCGTTTTTTATTAAAATCGCCACAAGTCGACTTGTTGGGGTTACAGCTAAAACTCTAGGCAAGTCCGACTTGTCACAGTTTTTGATTAAATTTGTAGATTTTTCCAATGCATTAATGAAAACCCCTTACCTTTCTTAAAAAAAGGCGTTACTCACCTTGTTCACTCCTTTATTTCCCCGGTGACTCTACAAATTTAAATCAAACGACAAAAGAAAAGTTTCACAATCTTCACTAGGGTCTGAAGGTGCGACTGACAGGCTGCTATCTGTCTTCTCTCTGACTTTTTTCCTCTACCTGATTCAGGTATTGGGTGTTTTAGAGGACCGCGTCGGCCAATGAGACGCGAGCACCACGATAAAGGACCGCCCACTTTTTCAGTCGTAAAAAAAAAAATGCTCGCCACACCCTGCCATGTGGCGAGGCTTGGCTTTTCTTGGAGGGAATCGGGGAAAAAGAGATTATAAACACTGATTTGCGAATCAAAGTGAAGGTTTGCAAAACTGCTGTGGCTATACGACAATATTAGTAAAAATCGTGTTAGATTATTTATTAACATAACACATCTCAGCCACTTCAAAGGGGTTTGAGAGAAAAGAGGATGGCAGAAAATGCACAAATGAAATAAAGGGCTCTTTCATGTAATACTCATCTAATAAGGGCCTTGTGTTTATTATTTGATGAGCCTCGGCTGTAATTTGCTCGTCTTTGTCTCGCCCTCCAGAGTAAACCGCATTCTTCATTAAGACTGGAGCATCTCTTCAAAACCCATTTCCATAGAAAAACATTCAAGAGATAATTTGCGACTGTGACGGGAAACAAAAAAAAAATAAATAAAAAAATTAGCTTTTGCATCCCGGCGAACGCGTAGCTTGCAATATTCTCTGCCTCCCGAATCATCATCATTCAGCCCTAAAAGACGCTTTTTATCCACACAGGGAAAATATTCAAAATAATTCAACAGAACTGAATTTTCATCTATATTTCTGCATGTGTGCCCCCAATACACACACACTTGTATAAATCTTTGCAAAGAAACTTTGCAGCATTCCCCCTTTCAGTTTAACCCCTTTAAGCCTATGAGCCTTTATGTCTATGACTGTCATTTTATACTTCACATAAAAAAGCTAAATAAAGTTTCAAAGTGCTTCCTCTTATAAAAGGGGATCAACTTCCTGCTCCTTAATCAGAACATGAACAAACCCTCCCAGAAAGAGTCATTTTATTTAGATCATTATGAAGTTCAATCCTGACATGTTTATATCCATTTAATCATTCAAGACTAGAATAATCCCCCAAAATGAATTTTGTAAATGGGATAAACCAACAACTATAATAGCCAGTAATCTGGGCATAAATGGGTTAAGTATAAAATCAAAGTCATAGACTTGGCAGCTTAAATGGGCTAATTAAGTAAAAGTAAAAAAGCAAAGTATATGATATTACTCGTTTTATTACAATGGAATTTGGAGCCAATTTAAGATACTTTGGGTAGACTAATAATACTATAGTACTAGTACTAGAAATAGTACTGCATTGTAATGTTTAGCACCTTGCTCATAAAGTGCAGGACGAATTTAAAAAAGAAAAGAGAAACAACTTTATAGAATATCGATAATAGAACGTTAACATGTAATAATGTTATGTTGGGGGATATCGGGGGTAAATCATGACTGATTCTGATCGTTTGTGATAAATATAAATCATAAAATAAACTACTTATGCTCTATGAATCTTGATTTTTCTGCTATGCCACTTTTTTTTTGCATGAGCAGTTTCAGGTAAAATGGGTTATTTGCTGCATTGCATTTGGCCTTAAATGGGTTAAATGTGGGGGGGAAAAAAAACAAAAAACAAGGCGACACCCGACATCCCTCACTGAGAAAGGACTGACTTTTTGAAAAGCATTCCTTCCCCTCACAATGGCAGGGTTAGGAGGAGGAGGAGGAGGAGGAAGGAGGGGGGACACATTCCTGAGGTAGAAGAGCTGCTCCGAGCCTCCTCACCTGACAAGATATTTCTCTCGAGAGCACATTCATTTGAGCCCAATCTTCTTTATATGTGATTTTATTGACAAGGACACCAATATCTTTGAGTTATGAGCTGTTGTTCTCCCGAGACGGGGCAGCGTTTTACCTCTTGTTGCTGGGTGTGTGTGTGTGTGTGTGTGTGTGGGCCCAGATAGCCGTGGACAGTGTGACTTGTTCAGGGTAATCTTTTGGACCACTGGAAGGTGACAGGCTGAAAAACGAGCCTCTAAAAACACTCGGCTGGAAGGCATGCCCGGCGTCTGCCTTACTAACCACGGACAGAGAAAAAGACTTTGAAGGAGAATTTGTTGTCTCCACCGGCTCTGCTGCCTCTCCTGTGTAGAAGGTGTGGACTGACAGGCCTGTGTGCTCTGATAAGAAAAGTTCATACGAGTAAATACATAATGAAACGTGTTTCTTTTTGCTCGGCTAGACCTTAGAATGCTGGCAGCACGCCTCAGTGTGCATCAAATGCATCAATTGATGCCTCCTTCGAAGGCTCTGAGAAAAAAAACCTGTGTGCAGGTTTCTGAGGAGTTGCCTGAGATTAGATCAAAGATTTGGTGTTAAACACAAAAAAAACAAATCATTTATATTGATATTACCTCAATAATATTGCAAAAATGTTAACATCAAACACAAAGCAATGCCAAAATTTATAAATTAGATTTCTGTGGTTTATCGCTTGAGCAGATTTACCTATTCCAGCATCAGTTTTATTTATTATTTATTAACCTCCTCTGGGAAATTCCTTCTCTCCAACTCACATGTAGTTAAAAGAGCTAAAATATACAAGGCAAGAAAGTAAAGTAAGAAATATAAATGTAAAAATATATAAAAAATATGATAAGATATACACAAGTACAAACATGGTCAGGATTTATTGCACTATACTAAGTAAATGTGGTTTATCACACATAAATATGGTGTTAAATATGTATCATAGCAATTTCTGCAGCATTTCTGGAAAATAATACAATTTTAAAGTCATTCTTTACAATAAAATAACTTAAAAAGAAGTTAATCTTGTATTTCCATCCAAACTCCTGAACCTCCACGCTGCAAAAACTGAAATCTTAACAGGTAAATATCTTGTTTTTGGTTCAATTAGTCCAAATTTGAGTAGAATTATCTATATTTAACTTTTTTAAAAGTGTTTTTTCCTGATTTTGGGTCAATCTGTTCTTGTTGTAAGAAACAAGCATACAATTCAAAATGAAATTGACTGAAATCAACCAAAAAAAACTTGAAATAGCTAATTATCTGCTGGTGGAATAAGATAATTCGACTCAATATTGGACTAATTGCACCAAAACTAACATATTTTCAGCTGATAAGGTTTCAGTTTTTGCAGTGCATGCTTTCCTGGACTGAAAGCACAAAGTAACTGGTTAAGAAACCACTGAGAGATGTTTTGGGTTGAGCTCTGAAGCTTCTGTGAATTTCAGCAACTCCAAACTCCCTGAAGGCAGCAGGAGTGAAGCTTCGTTGGGACACGTCACTGAGAGGAATGTGAGCTTTAACACGACGTTTGGATTCGTAGAAAGTGTCTCCAGCGCCTCCAAAATCAGCTATTAGGAGAATTTCAGTCTTTTCTTTCAAACTGTGAACAAGTAAACTGCCTAATTATTCAAGTATCTACAGCTCTGAAAGATACTTGATGCAAAATCATCAGTTTTTTCTGATCTTACTACTTCTAGGTAGTAAGTTCAATAACCCTTATTTTAATCACAGCTTTCATGCTCTCCAGTCTTTACCATTGTTATTGGGTGACTTTATTCCACTCTTTAAGCAGAATGAGGTGTTCATGTGTTGGAATTCAACAGAAAAAGGCTGGAATACATGTAGAAATGCTGATTTCTTATTTATTTTCCAGAGCTGTCCATGATAACCCCAGCAGCTTCAGTTTTACTGCTAAAAACAAGATGTGAAAACATGTCATACACTTTTTAATCTTTAATTTTCAATCTAATTTAAGATCTAGGAGTGCATCAACATTAACCCGTTTATACCCAGAATTTTTAGAAAGATTTCATTTATATAATTTTATCAGATGAGTCACTAATGATCATGGCATCTATGTTTCCCATTATGTGCTATTAAAATGGCATTTTAATGGTTATTATGGTTGTTGCTTGCAAAAATATGCCCATAAACCCATGTACAAAATTCTTTTTTAGCATATTATTATTGTAGAGACTCGGATGATTAAATGGATATATACATGTCAGGGTTTGTCTTTGCCATGTTCTCAGGAGGAAAGATCAGAAAGTTGATTTGGAAACTTCATTTTTTTGTTTAAATGTAAAGTTTCTACTATTAAGTCAGAAAAAAAGCTGCATGAGTAACACACAGGTTCAGAGGCTTCAATCAGTTAAAAGGCAAATTGCATTAGACTAAAAACACTAATTGCAGAATTTGTTCGCATATGACAAATGTAAATGTAACAAACGTGTCACATATGTGGATTGTTCATCCACTCGCTGTATGTTTCATACGTGCCAGATGTTTCTCCTGCTTCGTCTTCTACATCCAAATGAATGTACATAATAAACTCAGCCTTGAATAATGAAACAAGGCGCTTTTCATTTTTAAATGATGACATTTGCCTCACAGGCTTTTGACATTTATAGCGGTTTTGAAGGATTTTTGTGTGAGGGCTTCTGGGTGTCGGCCTTGTCTGCAGGCGTTATAGCCTGAGGCCGCCCAGAGGTGGTGTCTCTACCTTGATAAACCCCCCCTCCATCTTTTTTTTCCTCCCCTCCATGACTCCTCATTGGCTGATTCTGTTCTGACTTGCCCGGGCAGGAATGCTCCTACCTTCTAATGCGCTTTTATGTTCAAGCAAATTGACAATGAGAAGCGCCATCATTTTCGTAGCATAAATATTTCATCCCCCATTTGGATGCAGATTCAGGATGTCACACCCGGAATACAAATGGGCTGCCTCTCTACCATGGAAAAAAGAAAAAAACCGACAGAAGGCCCCAGTGTGAATGTGATTTGTGTGTGAGCTCTGGACAAATATAGTGCAATGTTATTAGGTCTGGTTGAGAATCACTGCCACTGTAAAATAGAAAAAAAAAAAAGCTACAAAAGCAAAATCATATATAATTGAGTCTGAATCTCAATCAAATAACAGGATTTCAACTATTGGCAGGAGCCAGGATCAAATCACATTTCAAGTTTTATTTGTTTCACTTCAGTCTTTATTAAAACTGATAAAATAAACAAACTTTAACCTGTTAAAACCATGTTTTATTCATATATAGCAGGAGAAAACCTCAGCTCCAACACTAAAGTATTTTATCTGTAGTAAAACACAATGTTACTGTTACAGCATCAATATATATCATCAATATCCACATCATCAATACAATAATAAAATACTTTAATATAATATCAGTAGTAGGGCTGCAACTAACCACTATTTAGATAATTAATTTAGATTTGAGCTGCTTGTGTGATTATTTAATTGGGTTCTTTATAATAAACATCTTACAGAATATATTCTTCATGTTCTGGAATGATCCTCAGTGTGATTTCTATGATTTTTATAGACAAATAATTGACCTTTGAACTTTGCATTGCAAATAATTTCACGTTTTTGGTTTTTGACAAAACTTGATACCAGATAGTAAGAAACAATTAAAAACACCAACTATCAACTACTTTTATTATATAAAATTTCATTCAATATAAATTTTTCAGTTACACAATTTGACATTTTGTGTAAAAAAAAACACAAAATCTTTATTTTTGTAAAAAAAAAAAAGACACAAATGGACGTTTAAATAACAAGAAACCAACATGAACACACATTCTGAGAGACCTGATTAATGCTGTTTTTAATCTGTATTTTACATTTGTCACCTCACATGTTGTAGATTTCTTTTAATACCAGGTTTAAGTCCAATAACCGTTGTGGTTGTAGAGATATTCCAGGTTTATTATCATTTTGAGCATGAAAACAGGCCTGGGGCTTAAGTGGTTAAAACAAACACGTTTAAGCAGCTTCAGTAAACTCATCATATCACTAAGGAAAACCTCCGAGAATTCCTTAGCGTGTTGACATTAGTTTTGTCACGTGTGTTTCTCAGTGGCTTTAGGTCATAGTGCATCTAAACAAACAGCCTTATTGTGAACGGACGGCTAATTCCAACACTCAGACGGTTGGATTGCACTGATTGACTCTTTGTTTCAGATAACAATGGGACGCATGCTACTGAAGTGGAAAGCAAATAAGTGCATTTCACTCAAATACTGAGGAAAATGCCGGGGGGCAGCTGTTGAATGGTGGATTCTGTGAAACTGACACCTCAGTGGAATGAAGAGCATGTAAATGTAGATGCTTGGTGCTGCTGCTTTTCTACCTTACAAAAACTGAAAACTTAGGTGAATATATCTTGTTTTTTGTACAATTAGTCCAGTAATGAGTAGAATTACCTTATTCCACTGGTATTTTATCTTATTTCAAGTTTTTTTTTCCTGATTTGGGTCAATTTGGTCTTATTTTAAGAAAGCAAGAATCTAAAAATTGACTAAAATCAAGAAGACAACTGAAATAAACTAGATTATCTGCCAGTGGAATAAGATAATTCTATTCAATATTGGAATAACTGTACCAAAAACAAGAAATTTTCACCTGATTTCATTTGTTGGTACAATAAGTCCAATATTGAATGAAATTACAAGAACAAAAAATAGAAAATAGAAAATAATAATAAATTGACCAAAATCAAGAAAAAAATCTTAAAGAAAATATTTTTTTTTCTTGGAATAAGAATAAATAAATAAATTCTGGACTAATTGTACCAAAAACAAGATATTTTCACCTGATAAGATTCTATTTTCTGGTCCAATTAGTCCAATATTGAGTAGAATTATGTTCTTACATTGGCAGATAATTTATCATATTTACAGTTTTCAATTTACAGTTTTAAGAAAACACTTTCTTAAAAAAACAAAAAATGACTAAAATCAAGAAATAGAACTTGAAAAAGGACTAATTGTACCAAAATCAAGATGTTTCACTTGTTAAGATTTAAATTTTTGCAGTGTATCTGTATATCTAGTATCTATACTTTTTCCTCCTTATTCACAGATAAAATGAGTCCAAACATTAATGGTGTGAGCTCGAACCAGCTTGAATCTCCATAGATCAGTAACTATTAGCACTAAACACATCCATACGTTGTTATCACGTTCAGTAAAAGGTGTTGATTCTTCTTCAACGACGGCTTTTGAATAAATAGATTTTGACCCTCGGGGACAATTTCCTTCCTTAAACATAAACTGGTGGTGTAAGCTGACGCCAATGCTGAGTGACACTCTGTAAACCTCTGAAAATGCTTTAAAAAAATAGTCCTTAAACGGAACATTGTGTGCAACATGTCAAAAGTGGTTTCCCCTGGTAATGAATGTGTTGTAGGCAGGATGGTGCTGGATAATTCTTGCATTCATGTGTGAGACAGGGGTTCTGTCACCCTGTGTTTATGTACTTCTCTCACTGCCGTGGTGTAATGGTACGTGCAGTAATAACAGTGGAGGGAAGGCGTCGCAGCGGGAAATCATTGAAAAATCTCCTGTTTTTTGCCTGCAACACTGTGCCTTATCTGAATATTAGCGGAGTGTGGCTGCCTCGTCAGTTCCATCAACGACGGATTGCCTTTTTTTTTCATGTCCGAATAAAAACCATCAAGAAAGCAGGACCCATCCCTGCCGTTGCCAAGGAGATTAAACACATTAACTTTCAATGGGAGCAATCTTTTCATTATGTTTTGCTGCATTCGTAGTGATATATATATATATTTTTGCAGAATTCTCTCAGGCCAAATGTGTTTTCTCTAAGTGAGACCACAAACACAAAAGCTCCCAATGCTCCCGCATTTCATAATGGTGCACGGCAGCCTGGGTGAATGAGTCTGGGCTTGTTTTTTGTTCAGAATACCTGTCTGGTTTTTCACTAAGCCTCTTCTTCTATAGAACCTGGAGACATTCCAGCTGGCTGGAGGTGCTGATTAGTCCTGGTTTGTTTTTGAATGAGAGTGTGTGGGTTTCTATGTTGTTGGAGTGTGTGTGTGTGTGTGTGCGTGTGTGTGTGTGTGTGTGTGTGTGTGTGTGTGTGTGGGATGGGCATAGTAGAGAGGTCAACACTCATCTATTGACAAAGGTGAGACAGACACGACCAGCACCCTCTGATTAGCTGGTTAACTTGCAAATAACAGAACAGGTCAAATATCGCAGGTCTGATGGTGATTAGCGCGAGTGTTGCGTGAGTGTGTGAATTTACGAGTGTGAATATAAACCACACCAGCTACATTTAGGGAAAAAACAAATGTGTATAATATACAAGCTACTGGACTATAAGACGCATGTGTTTTAATGTTTAATTAGATTATTATAAGGGATCATCAGGTATGAGATGGCTGTTTAGGAAAGCTTCAATTTTATCAACATTTCAACAAACAAGTTGCATATTTATTATTCAAACTCTACTGTATCACGTAGAGTTTCAGAATTCACTCCCAGTTTTTCATGCTGGAGCTCCTCGCATAAAGGTGGGGGACATGGACGGCCATAGAGATAGATTTAGAAGGTCCCTTAGTGGCTGTTACCTGTAAAAATCCACATATTCGCCACACAGTTGTAAAGGTAGTAGGGTTCAAACCATGGGGGAAAAAGTATTGCCTTATCTACTAGGATCTAATCTACCTTTAAAGCAAGTGTCTCTGTTTGTTGGATCAACCTGGACTTTCAGTTTTTAGCTTCTGCATGCAATGATGGTGGATGCTTTTTTTAAAGAATTTGTATATATTTTATTTAAAACATCATTATTATCATTAAAAGTTAAACTCCTATAGCTGCAGTGGTGTAGGGGTAGAGCGCTTGCCATTTATAAGTCTTGCTCTTAAACAGCTTCAAATCCCTCAGACTTGCATTCAAGATGTGTTCACAGACCCTCAGGAAATCCCAGCACTATCACCTAACATAACAGAATCAGGGCCTAAACTCATTTATTTATAATCACACATGGTAACATGCACAGGTTTTTACACTATACAGGAAACTAAGTAAAATATTTATCATAAGTCTGGCTTTACTTGGTCTGTTAACATAATTTTAAAACTGATATGTATTTTCAACATAAAGTGTTAATGTCAATAAATTGTAAATGGTAGCCTTTTTAGCCTTAAAAAAACTGTATTTGCATGTCTCTCCTTATCTCAGTGTATGTCCATGTCTTACCCAATGTACAATTTGTCTATTAAGACTAAGGATCAGTCCAACACACCCTCATTTAAACATAAAAAATCTATTTAAGCATCCAATTGTTTTATAGGAATACATACTTCCTTTCGGCATTGTGTGGTATATTTAAAAAAAACATCCTAAAAAGGGTAAAAGTGTATGTATATTGTCATTTTCATCAAAACTGTCTCAAGTCTCAGGAGTTTGAGTGACTTACACATTATTAATTGTTTATAACAGACTTAGCTGGAAACACAATGAGGGCGACTGTCATAGAATTAATTTCGTTTATGATTAAAATCTACAGGACATTTTAATATATATACAGTACAGGCCAAAAATTTGGACACATTCTCATTCAATGTGTTTTCTTTAATTTCATGACTATATATATATATATATATGATATGGGTTTATGTATAGAAGTTTTCTTTTATAAGGTGAAGCCACACAGAACTGGAGAAGCCAAATCCTTATTTGTCTGTTTTTCTCCAGACGAGCTGCAGAACGTCTGTTTAACTCACTTGTTTTGTTTTATTAAAGTCTTTTATATTCAAGTCGAGTGGCGAAGCCTTTTTCTTTCGATTCCACCAGAACTATGAAGCCTGAATTCACCTCAGCTGCACTAGTATAATATAATAAAGCAAAGTTTATTCAAGGTGCATTTGCGGAATCCTTGTTTTTAAATACCCAGATTCCCCGATGTATTGATTTTTGTCCCCTCTTCCTTCTAACCTTAAAGCACCGGGTCTGGGTACCTTGACGCTGAAAGTCAATACATCGTCTTATGGGACTGAACGGGGTCACCGAGAGCCAATTTAGATTCTTCAGCCTCTGCAGTCAAAAGTTAATCCAGAGACAAAACTAGCATCAGAAAAAGTGAGCGAGGTGTGACTGGGTGCAGGGTGAACTCGCTGTAGTCACTTTATAAAGGTTAGAAAGGTTATGTGGTCAAAAGCTGAAGGCAGCAAACTATACCTAGAATATACGGCTGTGGGGTGATACGGATCAGATGCTGAATAATGCATCTGGACCGTATCCACAGGAACAAACTGCTCTGTCAAGCAAGCTCCAGCTCCAAAGTTGCTGTGAAATTAACATAAAGCCGATTGGCAGGTGGTTAATTAAAATATCTGTAAAACGTATTTACTCTATGGGCGAAAAGATTGATGTCACCTTCATATCTGATTGTTAAATATATGGCTACAGCTTATTAAAAACTGTTTCCCCTTGTTTCCAGTCTTCAGCTAAACTAGATGCAGCTTATTTATCCAACAGATATAAGATCAGTATCAATGTTTGAGCCTATTTTTCAGTTTTCCTGCTTTAAATGATAATAAATATGGAATATCTCTATAACCATAAAGGTTATTGTACTTAAACCTGGTATCAAAAAATAGTCAGACTCAATTTATATTGTTGTTACAGATTAAATGTGTTTGTGTATGTGTTAATTCATAATTTTGATGCCTTCAGTGAGAATCTACAATGTAAATAGTCATGAAAATAAAGAAAACACATTGAATGAGAAGGTACTGTACTGTAAATTATCGACAATGCAAAGTTTAACATTTAATAGGATAAGAGTTCAAAGATCAGTTATTTGTCCATAAAATCATAGAAATCCCACTGAGGATCATTACAGAACATGAAGAATATATTCTGTAAGATGTTTAAAAAGGAGATTATAAAGGAGCCAATTAAATAATCACACAAACAGCTCAAATCTAAATTAAATATCATTATAGTGATTAGTTGCAGCCCTACTACTGATATTATATTAAACCATTTTCTTATTGTATTGATGATGTGGATATTGGTGATTAATAATATAACAGTAACATTGTGTTTTACTACAGATAAAAACACTTGTAGTGTTGTAGCCCAATGTTATTTCATGTAATATATGAATAAAACTCAATGCTGCCACCTTATTATTATTTTATTTATTTATTTTTATTTTAACAGGTTAACTCATATGTACTCTTTGTAAAAAAAAATAAAGCTGCTTTTCTAAAATTTCAGAATTGTAGTTAGGCTAATGCAGACTTTAGCAAATATTTGTGTTAAAAAGAGATAATTATAAGCAATCGCAAAATTATTAATTGAATCAAAACTGTCTGAAATGTGCAACTAAACATAAACCAGTGATTTTGTTGGCTAAAATGATGACTCTTACTAGCTGGTTTAATCAGCTGTAGCTTGTACATGATGTTTTTTCAGACTTTTTTCTTTTTATTTAGTTTATAATTAGCTAGCTAAATGTATGCCTGTTGCTTTAGTTAGCTGGACATGCTGCTGTTTGTATACAGCTTAGGCTAAAGCAGCAAAACACATATTTAATCCACTCCTTGCACTTTATATCCTGTGTTTTCTCTTTTGAGAAGCTACAAAATACACCACCTTTCAAATCTCTGGCCCTACACACACGTTTAGGCATGTGAACATCAACAATCCAAAGCTTGACAAGCCTGCTGATGGTTGCCAAGGTATGATTGGACAATTGCAGTTTAGGAAAGACTTCTGTAGAATGTTCAATTACAGGAAACTGACTTTAGATAGTTAAAAAAAAAAAATTGCTGACAACCTGAGAAATATGTTTTGGCGAAAGGTCAACAGTGAGTTATGACGAAAAATATTTCTGCTGTCAATCCGACGCACATAATCTCTAAAGGATTGGTGGACCTGGACACCTTATAGGATGTTGAAGCTGAAACCAGCCCTCATAAAACCGTTAGCCTCAAAGTCTCCAAATTTCAGTTCTATATAGAGTCACAGGATTATCCAAGTTAAGTCAGCAAAAGCACATTAGTGGTGACACCAATTTTTTTAGTGTCACGCCAGTGAGGATGAGATGATCCCATATCAGTGAGAAACAGTGGCGTGCACAGGGGAGGGGGGGTGTTGGCCGAGGGGGCGGTCACCCCCTAGTGGCTCTTTTGGAAGCCAAAATGCATGTTAAAGTGCCCTCTTCATTGCCTAAATGTGTGCTAAAATGCCTTCTCAGCATCAAAATGCATGCTAAAGTGTCTTGGGAGCTAAAAAGCATGTTAACGTTCCCTCTTAGAGCCAAAATGCATGCTAAAGCACCCTCAAGGAGCCAAACCATGTGCTAAAGCGCCCTCTTGGGAGCTAAAAATCATGCTAAAGTACCCACTAGGAGCAAAAATGCATGGGAAAGTGCCCTCTAGGAGCCAAAAAGTGCCTTCCTGAGAGCATCTTAATGTTCCCTCTTGAAAGTGTGCTAAAGTTCTCTCTAGAAGCAAGTAGAGAAGTGCCCTTTAGTAGCAGAAATGCAACACATGCTAAAATGCTAAAAACACATGCTAAAATGCCCTATATAAGCTAAAACACATGCTAAAATGCCCTATATAAGCTAAAACATGTGCTAAAGTGCCCTCTTCAGTGGTGAATACATGCTATATGTGACCTTTTGTTCCTGTTTCGCCCCTGCCCTTCAAAAGTCTACACACCACTGGTCAGAAGAGAACAGAACCTGTTTAAAGGAACTATAATAATAGTCAAACCAGAGTTCCATTCCTTTATTGTGACCATGAAGATGTTTATATTTAACCACCAGCTCTATTATTTGAATCATCTGCTCAGTAACAACTACACCCTGCTAGTTTGCGTGTGGACATGAGTTGCTGAACGTTGGCATGCATGTCGTGAATGAACTTGTCAGCACATGCTGATTCCTCATTTCTCAGGGTGCAAAGATGCCATCTTTTACGTCTTTTTTTTCTTTTCTTTTGACAAGTAGGGCTGTTGCATGTGCTTCGCTCACCGGGCTTGTGTGTGTGTGTGTGTGTGTGTGTGTGGGAAGGTGCTGTCATCACTAACACAAGGAGCCAGTAGAAATATCTTCATGTTGTGCTTGTTGAAACCAGGCTCATTTCCCTCCTGACTACATATGGTTTCTGGGCTGTCAGAGACTGTCACGTCTTTGTCACAGACTGACACCACAGGCCCAGGGACTTTTATTCATTTGTGCCTGCAACAATCCGCAATTTTAAAGCCGTTATGATCAATATTTTTATATTAACAATTGATCAATTGAGTCTAATGTAATATTAAAGATAGTCGCTGGTATTGACAAACCCAAAGATAATTATCACCCAACTCTGCAGCTCCCCTTAGCTCCACAGACCATTTTAGCCTCTTTTAGCTCATCATTTTGCATTTTACAGCCCAACTTTACTATTTTTGATAGTGTTGTACCTGAACATACCTGATCGAACTGAACATTCTGGTGTCTGTGGAAGGGTATGCACCTTCTATTTAAGTTTGTTCAATAGGGTTCTAGATTTCTGTGGTGTTCCAGGCATGAAACCTGGCTAAACACGCCTTGAAGAGCCCTTTTTATAATATTCTAACTATATCTGCTCTGTAACAGCAACATAAATTCATTCTTACTCTTCTGTAGTCTCGCCTCACATGTACATTTCTTTTGATACCAGGTTAAAGTACAATAACCTTTTGTAGTATTTCAGATTTATCCTCTAAAAAATAAAAAAAAATAGGCGTGGGGCTCAACCCATTTGAATTAAGTCTATCACTGTCATTTTATACTTAAAATAAAAAATAGAAATGTTTATACAGATTTTTCTAATGACATCATAGTAGAGAATGTAGAGAGGTTTTAAGCATAAAAAGTTTCCAACTGCTTCCTGTTTCCTCTTTTTATTTAGATTATTATGATTCATTGATCCATTTAATCATGTTTCAATCAACACTTTAGAATAATCCGAAAAAAGAATTATATACATTGGATAAATAGGCTGACTGCAACAAGTGAAATGTTAACAGGTGAAAATATCTTGTTTTTGGTACAATTAGTTGACTGGTGAGTAGAGTTATCTTATTCCACTGGCAGATATTTCATCTTATTTCAAGTTTAATGTCAATTTCATCTTTTTTTAAAGAAGATGTTGGTCTTGTTTTAAGCAAACAAGACCAGATTGACCCAAATCAGAAAAGAGAAACTTGAAAAAAGACAAATCATCTGCCAGTGGAATAAGATAATTTTACTCCATGTACTAATTTTACCAAAAACAAGACATTTTCACCTGTGATGATTTCACTTTTTGAAGTGTATGAACTAGATATTGTTTTAAAACTGTGAACAAATTAGTTCTTTTTGAAGTTTGTGAACTGAACTTTGAACGAGTTCATGTAGAAAATGAACTTTCCCCAACACTGGTGTTTGTTCACTATCGCTGCTCTCATCAGTTCTTTTTTAGCTGCAGAAGGACCCTCAGTGTGTATCTGCCAGCACCAAACAGCAGTTAATGACTACCTGGTGAAGATAATGGAACATTCGGCAGCTAAAGAGGCACACAGTCCCCTCTGGAGCTGATAAAGACCAAAACAGAGCTAAAACGAGAGAGAGAGAGAGAATGAATGTTCGATGCTTAAATAAAGCACAGTTTTCTGACTCATCCACCGTATATTAGTTTATTTAGTGATAATAAGCCAGTGTTGTGTTTACAGACTGGTGTAATGTCCCCAGGTGGTCAAGACATCAAAATAAATGATGACTGAACTCCATTTAAACACTAGAATAGAGCCTTCGTTAATGTTATTAGTAAAACCTGTGTTTGCTACTATGAAAACTTCTGCTCTGAAAAAGGCTTTTAAATGTGGGTTTAAGATCAATCATCTATCAGCGAGGATCCTGTCATCGTTGTTTCATCTAAATCACCTGATTTCAGACGCTTCCTCTTCCAGCACTTTTTGTCAGGTAGGATTTTCTTATCCTCATCAAGGCCTCGTTCCAAAGTGAGATCACAGAATCACATATGGGCTTCAGGAGACCTATTTATACACCAAGCGCTACCAGAGCTGATCAGATGATAAAAACCTGTTTGTTCCCTTGACTAACGGTTCCCACAGGGGGCAGAGATGAATAGTGAAGGTGTGACAGAAGGACTGAACATTATGTGGGGAATATATAGTTGCTGTTGTAGGGAATGTGTGGTGGGTGTGCATGTTGTTTCCCTTCTTTTGTTAAAATTGCTAATCATTTCCTGGGTTTGGATATCTGCTACAGATGCCTCATGGCTACCATAAATAGCCGTGAGGCATGGTCTATGTCAATATCTGCTCCATATATTTTACACAGTACAATTATAATCTTCAAATGGATAATGGGCACAATTAATTAACAATTATAATGGGCAGGAAGCAGCCGACAGCCGGAGGTGACCAAAATATTACAATTAACTTTCATGAGCTTAAAACAATGGACGGATGGGCAGACCTTTTAAAAGGCAGGGACGAAAAAGGGGAAAAAAGGCCACATAAAGCATGTCTTTGCTGCTAAAGAGGGCACTTTTATCCACCTAGAGAGCACTTTTGCATGCAAGTTGGTTCCTAAGGGGCACTTTAGCACGTTTTGGCTGCCATGAGGGCATTTTAGCATGTTTTGGCTTCTAGAGGGCACTTTAGCTCATGTTTTGGCTGCCATGAGGACACTTTAAGACACATTTTAGCTCTTAAAGGGCACTTTGCCACACATTTTGGTTCCTATAGAACACTTTAGCACATGTTTGGCTGCCATGAGGGCATTTTAGTACATGTTTTGGCTCCTAGAGGGCACTTTAAAGCACGTTTTGGCTCCGAGAGGGCACTTTAGCACACACTTTGGCTGTCATGAGGGCACTTCAGCTCATAATTTCAATCCTAGAGAACACATGCACATTTTGGCTCCTAGAGCCATAGAACCATTCCTTTTTCAACCCCCCCCACAAATGTCACCAAAGATATTAATTGAGGTTTCATTTAGCATAGCAGAGCCAACATGTACAATTGGAATCATTGGTAAAACCTGTTTACCTACTATATCATGTCTATATGGCTGCTGTGAAACGGTTCTCTCAGATTTCTTTTTTGGAGCCAGTGGAGTCGCCACCTGTTGGCCATTGGAGAGAATGGAGATCAACAGGAAAAGACAATTTGCTAAACTAATGTAAAAAGAGTTTTCAGGATAATGAATAATCGCAAACTTAAGAAAATACAGGTGCTTAGTGACATGAACGCTGTTCTGGAGGAAATGTGGACAGAAGGTGGCTGATATTTAGCTCAGTGATGATTCCTATGTCCGTCCAGTCCTAGAAGTCATTGGCACTAAATTGAGAGTTGTAATCTGGCATTAGTTATTTTCCAGCCGCTGCTTATCTGAATAGAACATGAGGAGCAAAATGAGTTCCTGACTTCTGAATATAGGAGCCGCAGCCACCGGCTTTACATATTTATTTGGTAGCAAAGGTTGGATAACGCAACTGGGAAACTAAATTATGTATCAACATCTAATGCTGATTCGTCTTCAGAAGCCAGGCCCTCTAGATGGAGAGAGGGCGACCAGGTTGGCAAATGTATAGCTCTGCAAGTGACTATTTATCCTGCTGAAGTAGAATAAATGCCTCCTACTTTACATGTGGCTAAGAATAGTGTACCGGGTTTGGGATTTGATTGAAAGCACAGCAATCTAATCTGCGATAAATATTCATCCCGTGGCCTTTTTTTTATTCAATTGTGGTGGAGCCCAGAATTAATGGGAATTTATCTGGTCAGCTCCATGGTGTGCTGTGGATTCATGAGATTTGTATTTCAGCCTTTGCAGTCAGAGAGGGTTTTGTATTCTATTGTAACCTGCAGCAAGTCAAAACCACGACTGATTTTGTAAAGCTTGGTATTGAGGAATTAGCCGTCGATGACGGTTGGGTTTTACAGGCTGTCGGGCATTCGAACAATTGCATTTCGTGGTTCTGGCTGTTCCTTTTTTAAATTCTCCATCCCCCCCTCTTTTTCTGCCATATCTCAGGAATTTTCCAGGAGTGTTTCTGCAGATCTGTGGAATGCTGACAGGATGGAGCATGTCTCCGGTTCTTGCGCTCGCTGCAGAAAATGTCCTGTGAAAACTGGCTCAGCAATAAAAAGACAACTTGACACAAATTCACTTTCAACCAGAAGTGAACAAGTTGTGTACTAGTTGTATATTATTAAACATAAATGAGTAAACACTCAACTATCACTGTCATTCATATATAATATTTAGCCCCTGGTTATGACAATTCTCAATAAATTGGAATTGCCATTATAAAAAGTGGGAAGTACAGTAACTATGGCCATTTACTCAAGTATTGTACTTCAATTTGCTTTCTCCACTTATTTTGACAGCTTTAGTTACTACTACTAGATGAAGACTTTAATATTATTGGGTAAAATGGGCCATTTCAGACATGGGGGTCCCAGCCCCTCTGGAAATTAGAGCCAAACTAAAGCCAACAAAAAGGATTTCAAACTGTTGACATAACTGTGCTTGACTAGTAACAGGTGATTTTATTAGTTTATGGTGGATGAGACAATACTTCAAATCTAGACTAGACCCATTTTACCTGATGAGATGCCCATTTTACCTGAGGAGATGGCCCATTTTACCTGAGGAGATGGCCCATTTTACCTGATGAGATGGCCCATTTTACCTGATGAGATGGCCCATTTTACCTGAGGAGTTGGCACATTTTACCTGAGGAGTTGGCCCATTTTACCTGATGAGATGGCCCATTTTACCTGAGATGGCCCATTTTACCTGAGGAGTTGGCACATTTTACCTGATGAGATGGCCCATTTTACCTGATGAGATGGCCCATTTTACCTGAGGAGATGGCCCATTTTACCTGATGAGATGGCCCATTTTACCTGAGGAGATGCCCATTTTACCTGAGGAGTTGGCACATTTTACCTGATGAGATGGCCCATTTTACCTGATGAGATGGCCCATTTTACCTGAGGAGATGGCCCATTGTACCTGATGAGATGGCCCATTTTACCTGAGGAGATGGCCCATTTTACCTGAGGAGATGGCCCATTTTACCTGATGAGATGGCCCATTTTACCTGATGAGATGGCCCATTTTACCTGAGGAGATGGCCCATTTTACCTGATGAGATGGCCCATTTTACCTGAGGAGATGGCCCATTTTACCTGAAACCGCTCCTGTAAAAAACTAAAAAAATTGTCACAGCAGATATTTCAAGATTTATAGGGTCTAAATAATTATATATTATCACACAATTCCACACAAAATCAAGACCAGAAACAATCATTATTAATCATAAATATACATGAAAAGGCGTAGTATTGTGTTATTGTTCCAAGCGATTAGTGGCCTAATTTACCTGATTAGTTTAAAGTTATCTTCCTTGATAAAAACAGTGCTTTTCATTCAAAAATAAGGACATTTCTAAGTGACCCCAAACTTTTGAACGGTAGTGTGCATTCTGTCCGATGACTCACAAACCAGCATTTTGCTTAAGTATCCTACTGAGGTTACTGCAGGAATGTGACAGAGTGGAGGATGCCTTTATCCCCCCCATCCCCTCCCAAATGATGCTGACACAGGGCAACATGAGCTGCAGCTTTGTGATCAGCTCCTGGTTAAGTCATGGACCTGCCTCCCTGCCCGAGAAACCTGATCCAGTCGTGAGATTCCCTTTGAAACGGGAAGGTAATACAGTTTGTCTGCCTCAAGCGTAGATAACACTCGGGCGCTTCTTGACTCTCTTTATCATGTGGGAGTAGCATCAAAAATGCAGCGGCGCACCACATCTCGGTAGGGGTAATGGGATCGGAGTTCCTGATAATGGCGTACAATTTGAGACCTCACTTTGGCGGAGTATTAAGCTTTAACACCGGCGACGCTTGACCATTATCTGCCTCAGTGCTGCAGATAAGGAGAGATCTTTGAATTAGCCAAACATGACCGTCATGTCCTTTTTAATGAGAAAAATACTTAGGGAAGAGTCATCCTGAAGTCATGCGTTTTATTCCACTGGAAAATAAAAAAAGGAAGAAATTGCAAAGAGACAATAAAAAAATCCCAGCAGCAGAGCTCCACTATTGACCTGCAGGAAGATCATCAGATATCTATTATTTCCTGGCAAACTAAGAGGGTGAAAATACACTTGTACGCCATCTACTGTAGCACAAGGGGAATAGTGTAGTATAAGTGGGTGAGAATATTCTCCAGAGGCCACAGTGTTTTCTAACCGCTGACAGAGCTCCAATAAAATGTTAAAATGCAAGCATGCTGTAACTTTTTTTAAGCTTGCTTTAGACGAATTAAAAATAAATGAGTTCGGAGAACATATTGAGAATGAAACATGGGATGAAATATTTAAGAATGTCAACACCATTACTCAAACACAAATACCAGGGAAGAATACAAATGGAAAATTAGCAACAGATATTTTCTAACCCCAAAGTGAACTCATAAGGAGCCTGATGGAGGAGCCAGGCGTGTGTTTCAGTCACGTCCCAGGCTGATAAATACGTGTTGTTGTTTTTCTATCCTAGACTGTAATGTTCTGGAGATTTCCTGGAACAATGAAAAGACTGAAATCTTGTTTTTAATGCAATTAGTCCAACATTTAGTAGACATTGTAGTTTATTGGGCTGCTGAGCAGATTCAAAGACACATGACGTGTTTTAAACAAAACCACAAGAAATGGTCCATCTTAAAAGATGTTTTAGAGTCCACATGAAGGTTTATGGAAACCAGAAACCATACAGTAAATACAGGTTGAATATAGATGTTGTATTTATTTATTATGTACATAATAAATAAATACAAAATCTATGTGTGAGTAGTATTGGCTTTTTATACATATACTCCACATGCTGCAAAAAACTGAAATCTTAACAGGTGAAAATATCTTTTCTTTTTCCAAGTACTGCACTTTAGTACAATTTTGAGGTACTTGATGCTACTTTATACTTCCACTGCACTACTTTTCAGAGGAAAATATTATATTTTGTATGCCACTATATTTATTTAACAGCTTTAGTTAGTTCTCAGACAATGCTTTGACAATAAACTTTTTAAACACAAAAAACACAGTGGTAAGGATGACCATGTCTCATTTTGCATGGATTTTTAACAGCTCCACCAAATAGTGATTTTCCCTTTAAACTTCTCACATGGTTTCATTTCAACATATGTTCTAGTAAACCCATATTTCACAAAAAAGTCCAAAAACTGATTTATTCTGATTTATAGGTTGAGAACCCCTAGACTAAACCAGCTACATGTATATAAAGTATATATTAGCTCTGCTTCCAACAGCTACAACAGCCACATGATGCTAGTAGTAGTAGTGTTTGATTAGAATTAAGTAATATTGAGTAGAATTATCTTATTCCACCGGCATATAATTTAGCTTATTTCAAGTTTTATTTTGCTAACTTGAAAACAGGACTAATGTTTTCTTAAAAAAAGATTAAATTGACTAAAGTAAAGAAAAGAAAATAAGATAAATTATTTGCCAGTGGAATAAGATATCCATGTGTTGAATATTCTGTTGGTTACAGCAATAAAATTCTGAATTGTACTGTCCAGAAGAGCATAATCCTAGGATCTGGACAGTCTTCAACCTTTTTTTTAATTCCACAAACACATTCCATGTCTTCCATCGTCCCTACAAAGCTGCTCATATGTTTGACAAAGCGCTGCACACAAGAGAGTATAACCATAACTCTCCCTCTGCTGTTTTTATTTTTTTTTTTCATCCGAGGCACTCTGTTTGTACCGAACTGTAATGGACCAACATCTTTATTGAAACCTGACATTCTGATTTAATGTGAGAAACTCTCCTGGACCTTTTCCTGAGCCGGGTGTCTGTGGCTTCTCTGGAACTTTTATTTGATTAACCATAGAAATTCATGGTGTGTCCACAGTCGAACGTGCCTGGAGAAATGTAAAATGAGCACACCGTGGCCCCGTTTAATGGGTTCCGAGTATTTCTTCCCCCTTTTTTTTGACACCTAATTTAATTTTACCCTTTAACTCATCCTAACACACACTTGACACAGAGTCTGAACACAACGTGAAGCAGCCCTGAGATTTCCTGCCAGCGGCAGACACAGGTTCCTTATTATTGTCATCAAACATCCACAATGTGAAATATCATCCGCTATATTTTCACTGTAAACTTTAATACATAGAGGCAGCACAATTCTGTACAATAAGTCAAGGCAAGTAATTACTTTGGACCAGAAAACTGCTATAATGGTTAGACTACTGCAGATATTCATACTTTTCTTTATGGATGAGACTATTTCACTACCTGTCTCTCTCAGCATGTCGCCTATTTTCACCCTGGAGATCTTTTTTCTTTTTATTGTAAAACTCAGATTTTTTTTTTTTTCCCGGAGAAATGAGCAGAAAGTATTTTTTTCCCGTAACTTTTGAAAGTAACAAATAGTCCGTGCAATCTCTTTTCTCCATTTGAGCGTGGGCGAGTCATGAGGAGGTATTTTGTCCTGCTGGGGAAGATACATAAAAAAAAAAAAAAAGAAAAGGAAAAAGAACGTTGGCAATATTATTTCTGAAACTGAGTTGATGTTATTGCAGTTTTATCTGTCATGGGAAATCATTGTGTCCTGGGCTGCAGCAAATGATTATTGAGAGCTAATAGTGTGCGATGTTTAATATAAGAGCGAGAACAGACAAAATCACTCATAGCACCTTGGGGAATAAATTAAGGGGCTGATGGGGGGGCAGTGAGAGTAGGAGGCATCTCTGCACAAAGACAATCTTTATTACCACCTGCCCGGCTTCTGTTCTGTCATTACCGGGACATGCACCGAATCTCCTACTGTACAGCTGGTGGAGGACTCTATTCCCAGGCCGCTGCAGCATGTGCACGGCAGTATTTACCGAAGCCAATATGTCCAGCAAATATTGACCCATGAAATGTAGTGGGAAGCCGCGGTGGCTGCAGACGCCCCGCGGCAAAACCGGCAGCACGGCTTCAATTCCTTTCGCCATATGTTTGACTTAACGAGTCCACGCTGTCCTTTTTTCCTGGTATACACCTCGTTGTTCTCCGGGTGCATGAAGCACAAACAAGGATGGATTTCCGCAAACTAGATCATACATAATTTACTTCTTTAACTCGCCGGGGCTGGCTGCTGCAGCCCAGTGGTTTGTGGTGTCAGGTCATTCTGTCTCCCCTACGTCCTGGTCCCCAGACGGGCAGAGGCAGCTTTCGCTCTCTCTCTCTTTTTTTTTCTGTATTTTCTTTCTCTCTCTCTCTCTGACCTTCTGCAGGGCAGACTGCTGCCTGTGTGTTGTGGAGGAAAAGCTGTGTGGTCTCAGGAGGCCTGGCTGTGCCTGGGTGTGCTTATCAGCAAGCAGAAGAGAGAAGCTATTTCCCCCCCTATCCTTCAATGAAGGGCACCTGGAGAGGCTGAGCACAGGTAGGACTTCAACTCTGAAGTACATGCGGTTTATAGAGAAAGAAGGGGCGAATTGTTGAGAAAATTGTTAAATCGAATAAAGAAATTATTGAGAAAACAACTGAATGACAGATGACAATGTTTTGCAGTGCAAATGAATGGAAAAACTGCATGACTGTAGATATTCATATGGGTATATTATTTTATTGCTTCCAGTTTTTGCAGTGCATTTCTGCTCTTTCATGAATATGTGTCCATGCGTTAATTGTCATCAATTAATTGTCGTTAATTGCATATGAATATTTCTTTATCTTCTCAGATAAAGAAATATTTTTCAATCATACAAAACACTGTTAAAGATGACAATATCACATTTCACATGTCTATACATTTACAACAGCTCCGTCAAATAGTGATTTTTTTCCTCTAAACTTCTCACATGGTTTATTTCAACATATGTTCAAATGATCTAGTATTTCACCAAAAAATTACAAATTTGGAGAAAAAGTCCAAAAGCTCAATTGTTCAAATGTATCTGCTGACCCTTTGGAGGGGCCTGACCCCTAGGTTGAGAACCCCTAGATGCCTCCAGCAGCTACAACAGCAACATGATGCTAAAAAGTATTTGTCATAGTAATATTACTATTAATTAGTAGTAGTATCCTGTTTTGGTACAATTAGTCCAATATTGAAAAGAATTCTCCAAAGTTTTTCCTGATTTGGGTCAATTTGACAAACACAAAACTAACATTTTGTTAAAAGTTACTTAAAAATTCATATTTTTGATAGTTCATTACCTACTTTGTTTAAAAGTTGTGTTTAAAACTCTATAAAAGTCAGCCAGATTCTGTTAGAGACTTATTGGCTCGAACTTGAATCAAAAAAGTGCTTACTGTAGCTTCTTCTAGGGACTCCTGGCCGGCTGCAGGCCTTGCCCTCTCAGTGCTGCAGGTCTCAACAGAGCGGCAGTGGAGCGAGTGGTGATTAAGTTGGAAGGTCAGGTGGAATTGATTCTTTTTTCCCCCATCGTGGTACATCCTCGCAGCACTTTAGTCTGGAGATGAGTGCCAATTTGTTTTAGGAGCATAGGATTATTTTGGAGACGTACGCTCTCCCCCTTCATTTCCCCCTCCTCGTCTCTCCCGGGGTTTTCAGCTGTTCTTACCGGCCCTCTGGTGCCGCTACGACTCGATGGTTCTGACCGGCGGCTGGAGGTCAGACGCTCGGTGGCCAGACATGGGGAGGAACAAGGCGAGTCCCGTGGAGATTGGCTTAATTGAGCTCAATTACTTCGATGAGATGATATACCCTAACCCGGAATGATCTCTTCTAATGATTCATTAGTGCATTAATCACCCATTTAGCTAATGGGAATAACCCTCTCTGGTTTAATAGAAGCTACAAACAAATTCATTTGCCCTTGGTGTGTAAGGCTTGGCCGGTCAGTGTTGGACAATCCAGCGATGAGACAAACTTTAGGAGCTTCTGTTTAACGCACTGCAAAAACTGAAGTGAACAAGTGAAAATATCTTGTTTTTGATGCAATTAGTCCCATTTGTAAGTCCCAGAAATTGTTAATCTGATCTAATGATTCTTTAGTGCATTTATCACCCATTTATTTAATGGGAATAAGCCTCTCTGGTTTAATAGAAGTGACAAATAAATTTATTTGCCCTGCGTGTGTAAAGCTTCACCAGTCGTTGGACAATCCAGCTCCAACTATAGCTTCTGTTTAACACACTGCAAAGTCTGAAATATTAACAAGTGGAAATATCTTGTTTTTTGGTACATTTAGTCCAGTATTAAATAGAATTATCTTACATGTACTGGCAGATTGTTTCCCCCCTAATTTGGGTGAATTTGGTCATGTTTTCTTAAAAAAAAAAGGTTAAATTGACTAAAAGAAAAACAACATAATAAACATAAGCTATATTATCAGCCAGTAGAATAAGCTAATTCTACTAAATGTTGGATTACCAACCAAAAACAAGATATTTTCTCTTGTTAAGATTTCACTTTCTGCAGTGGAGCATCACACATAATGTTGCCTGCTGTTGTAGTGTGTGGTTTGTGTGGAGGTTTATGGTGGAAACAGGCAGGTGTTATGTATTTCCTGTCATGTAGACAACATCGGAGCGGAGTGAGCTTCAATCTGACAACTTGTTCTGTTGTCTTAATGCCTCATCAAGCAGTGACAGCACGCCGTAATTGTGGGCCGAGCCTGTTGTTTTGATAGAGCTGACTGACGCAAAGCTGACAGCACACACAGCTGCCTTCATTTATGAAGCCACCGACGTTGTCTCCATGTTTATTGGGCTGTTGAATAGATTCAAAGACACCTGAAGCGGATCAAACAAACCACCGTAGTCGCTTAAAAGATGTTTTACAGGTCACGCCACATAAAGGTTTAACCGGAAACTGCACAGAATATACAGGTTGTATATATAAATCTGATGTTTAGTTATTTTTTACATTATTTTGCGTGTTCACCTGTGTTGTCTTTGACTAATATTTAAATTTGTTTGACGACCCGAAATTAGCCGCTGTGCTATGCTGAAGGTGGAGCTAGAATCAATTACTTTCTTACTAACTATATATAGTTAATTAGTTTAATCCAGTGGTACTCCACCTAGGGGTCAAGTCCCTCCAAAGGGTCACCAGATAAATCAAAGGGGTTATGAGATGATTTATAGGAAAGGAAAAAAAAAAAAAACAAAGTTCTGGTTCTGATTCACAAATCAGTTTTTTCTCTAATTTAGAATTTTTGGTGAAATATTGGATCATTTGAAGATTTGTTGAAATAAAATCATGTGAGAAGTTTAGAGGGAAAATCACCATTTGCTGGAGCTGCTAAAAATCAGACATGTGAAATGACTAATATTTAAATTGGTTTGATGAGCTGAAACATGTGAGTGTGACAAACATGCAAAAAAAAAGAAAAAAAAGATATTGTGAAGGGGGAAAACAGCATTTTTATTAAATAAATACAACTCAAACACTGATGTATTAATAGTATTAAGTATATTAATATTAGTAATAGTAGCATTAATAATTTACTGATGCCATATTTATTATATAACAGCCATCATCTCATGCATGAAATATAAAATCAGACAGGATTTTCTTAGTGTTTTTACACATCTTTAGGAATGTAAAACAAGGTTTGAAAACAAATCCATCTTTATTCTATAAAGACATATTTATTAGTCCACTCATGTGTACTTCTTGTGTTTTGTATTGTAAAACACTCAGTATAATAGCATGGTATTTCTTTTTAAATCATTACATTGTAAAGACATAAATAACTTGATTGATAGAACATTACAGATATGAATTATTTTCAAGAAAATCACAGGTAGTAATTAACATTGCACTGAAGTTGAAACATAACTCATAATGCATGATGTACAACTGAGTGGACAAATGGTATTTCTGCCAAATATAAAATCAAAACTCTGAAAATCTTTACATAATATGTCACCTTAGATATTACGTGATGCAATTCTCTTTTACCTGTAATGGTATCTTTAAGGTAGAAACCCAAATAAAACCGTTAATCAGCTGCACACTGTGGTGACCTCCATGGATGACTACATCAGGCTAATGCTATAAGTACTTGCAAGACCTGTTCTTGTAATGAAGCATTTGCTGTATCTGCACTTTCACTGAAGTAAAGGATCTGAGTACTTGTTCTACTACTGTGTGTGTGAGTGTGAGTAAAGAGAGAGAGGGAGAGGTCCACAGAGACTGGACATTTTTTTTTTCTCCTTTCTTTTAAACAATTCATCACCCCCCCCCCCCCCCCCCCCCCCCCCCCCCCCCCTACAGATTGCTGTGCCATGCAGTTACTTGCAAGTCAGCCTCCTGCGTGGGTGGGGGGTGGGCGGACGGAGGCTTACGGGCGTGAAACGTGCCGCTTCTAAGCGCTTCTCTAAACGTCCCAGGGGGAAAACTCTCCCTCACTTCGCTTA
The DNA here is from genome assembly GCA_030544235.1 of Lepturacanthus savala. Lineage (NCBI taxonomy): Eukaryota > Metazoa > Chordata > Actinopteri > Scombriformes > Trichiuridae > Lepturacanthus > Lepturacanthus savala. Next base: position 4,570,965 of record CM060480.1, on the reverse strand, counting down.
CCTACAAAACTCTAGGATATAGGATAGCGGGGGCGCGGCATGGCGGACGGTTGTCAAGAGCAACAAACGCAAATCATGACGCAGGTACCGGCGGCGGCTGCCTGGAATGGTAATGCTGTTATAATGATTTTTGAAGGAATGTCTTCATAAATGTCTGCTCTCTGGGGAGGAGGGGGGGAGACGTGGGGGCCCTTCGCGATGGGCTCTTTCGCGCCCATGAATAAATTCATGTCCACTCCTGAGCGCCGGCGCAGCCTCTTGTTTGCTCATCTTGCATGCAGCCGGTTTTGCGCTGCCCGTCCCGAGAGATGAAAGTTTGTAAACATGAATAATAATTAGAAGCGGGGTCGACGGGCAGGTAATCTGCATGTGGGGTTCCAAGAGGCAGACTCGCCGCGGTGTGCGGCCGTTCGGGGGTGGCCTTCCCCCATTAGCATTTTGTTTGCACGGAGATGCAGGTAACGTTTGATCTCTTATCAAGGCAAACAGAATTGATGTAATTTCTAATTGCTTTTAAATGAGATCAGACCTTTGGCTGGCAAATACATTCCTCGACTTCTGGGCCTGCTCGGTTCAGGCTTTGTTAAACATTTATATTAGTCGCCGCACGCACTCGTCAAACTGCATGTTTTAGACCTATTTGAGTTCAAATATTAGACAAACAGTGCAGCTGTCTCATCAGCGGGACGCAGGCATGAGATTGCATTGCGAAGCGAACTCCTGGTTTATCGTTAGTGTTGCTTGATGTGCTCGTGAAAGAGTTTTATTCTAAAAAGAACATTGTTCTTCTGGGGGACTTCTTGGCCTCCTCTGTTCAGGCTAATCACTGCACACAGGCCTATTTGAGTTTAAATATTAGACAAACACTGAATCTGTCTCAGCGTGCACTAAGGCAGATTGCATGATAAACCCCCGGTTTATCGATAATGTTTTTCCTTGATGTGCAGATGAAAAGTCACCACCCAACACGTCTTCTCTTTTGCACAAAGAGTTTTATTCCAAAAAGAACAGTGTCAAATACATTACCGGACATGAGAGCATCTCTGGGAGCTAAATTGTAGATCTCTCTTCATAATGCTGAATCTTAGAGGGCCTCAGTCCTAATATGAGACCATATGAGACAAACATTTTCTTTATATACTTCTTTGAGTCCATTTCATACATTTCATACCTGGTCAAACCACCACTCGTTTCTATTTCTGATGGTCATCTGCCTTGAGATGATCTAAAGAACGTACAAAATATGGCTTTGACCTCTGACCTGAGCTGCATGCCTTTCAACCCCTATGGCAATTTTTACCCATCACATGACCAGCTTCAATTATAAGAAGATTTATATTTACATGGCCTCTCATTTTACAAGACAAAAATAGACAATACACTACTGTTTTGTAGCTTATTCAATCCAAATGTATACTATTACTCCAAACAAGATTCTTTACAATAATTTAGATTTAAGCAGATTAAGATGTGGCAAATACACTACATTAGTCCCCTTTGGTTATAATTTTCCAAGTTTCTCTGGCCTCAGCGTAGAAAAGTTGCTGGTTGCATAACTAGCAAAGCAGAGGCAGCTAAATTAGAACTTCATAGATTTGATAGAGCCTCCGGTGGCACCAGGTTCCCAGCTTGTTAATATAATGACAGGATGCTAATGATTAATTAAGAACTTGATTTTCATTATTGCTGTGGCGAGAGAGAGGGAGAGGAGGTTTGATCTTGAAATGACTTTGTAGCAGGAAAAAGAAAAGGGGGCTTTTTACTATTCTGCAGCCATACCTTCTCCTGGCACTAACAAGCCCCTGACAGCAAACAAATCTGTGACAAGTCCCCCTCATTGCCCGGCCCCTTTTTATAGATAGTCTTAAGACTTTAATCCGTATCCAGTGACAGACTCATCCTCAGTCAATAGGGTAAAGGGAAGCTCGTAGGGATATGTGTCCAAAAAGCTGGTTCCAGTGCACATGCTCCGAATCTTAAACTGGAGCTCACCTCAGATGAAGGGTATTGAAGGAGGGATTGACATATGTTTCTTAATAAGGCCTTAATTTGACTTTTTTTTCTTTCAAATCCTGTAGAATTTCATCTGAATCTTTAAAAACAGTCGCCAGGAGGAATCTTAAAAAATAATGAAAGTACTTATTACAAAGCAAAGGTCCTGCATGAAAGATCATATTCATATAAAAGTGTTTTAGCAGCAACATATACAACAGAATTTAAGTATTCAATTCCCTCTACTGATATTATTCTATACAACATCAATAAGTTATTAACTCCTTAAGCCCTGGTCTTATATTTCAGTTTTCCCATTATAAATGAGAATAAATATAAAATATCTCGACAATTACAAAGGTTATGTACTTAACCTTAGTATTAAAAGAAATCGACACCATGTGAGGTGACTATAGAAGTGATAGAATTAATGTATGTTGCTGATAAAAATACTTAATTTAAAATTGAAAACATCCCACTGACCCAAATCAGAAAACAACAACAACAAAAACTTGAAATAACTAAATTATCCTCAATGAAAAGTTCAATAATTATTAAGATAATAGTTCAAAGATTAATTATTTGTCCATTAAATCATATAAATAACACTGAGGATCATTCCAGAACATGAAGAATATATTCTGTAAGATGTTTAAGGAGATTATAAAGTTAACTGTTAACAACTTATAGACGTCTGAAATGTGACCTGACTACACTTTGTACAACATCAAAAACCAAAAATGTTGGAAATCATTTCATCATTTTTAAGTATGTGTTTTATTTTAAAAGATTGTTATATTATCTATTTTGTCAAATCTTCTAAAAAGTTAAGACTAAAGTTGTCTGATAAATGTAGTGGAGGAAGAATTATGATATTTCTCTCTGAAATTCGGTGGAGTGGAAGTATAAAGTAGCATGAAATAGAAATATATAAAGTATAAGCACCTCCAGATTGTACTTAAGTACCGTGCATTAGTAAATGTACTGAGTTGCTTTCCACCATTAATAGTATTTCTGTCCTATCAGTGGTGATCCATGCCTCACATTTCAGAGCTTTAATCCATGTGCCCTGCACAACACGTCCTCGTAATTAAACAACAACATGGATCGATTGTACCATGCAGCCCACAACGACCCACAGGACCGTTTTCTAATATGCTCTTTTCCAAAATCGTTAGAAATCACTGTTAAAGGATATTTATGTTTTATGATGTGACAACGCTGTGGTTAAGGTCTGGTTTTTGTTTTAGGCGCAAAACACACTTTGTTAGGATTAGGCGAAGACCAAAGGTTCCTTTATTGTCCCTCTTGGGAAATTGATTTGCAGGATATCACTACACATGGACATAAAAATGCACATGACATATACATAGAACAATCAACAACAGTTAAGAGCAACAGCACATAATGGACTAGTAATGTAAAAGTGGGAAAAGCAACGGACTATACGGACAAGCAACTCTGAGACAGCTGTCCATGCTAAGTCTCTATTTAACATTATAATAGCAGCAGGATAAAATGAAACCCTATATCACTTTGATACTGAGGGTAACAGGACAAATTCTGTCTGGAGGGGGTGATCTAAGCACTTCTGAATGGAAGTGGTCTTTTTGGTCACCTGCCTTGTATACAGGTGTATAAGATGGACTGTATCCTCCCAGAAATCCTACTGGCCACGATAATATGGCGACTAAGGTTTTTTTTATTGGCTACAGTCAAGTTCCCATACCCCACTGATATATTAAATTAAATGATAAATTAAAATTTCCTCAGAAATTAGAAGACGTTGTTGTCCACAAGGTCAATAGCAGTACCTTTTGATACTGGTGAATACAGGACAAGAGAGGCCTTGTTGTAGCTCAACCCCTTTCTAAAAGACTAACAACCTAAGAACCATTGAATCATGGTTTGGGTTAAAACGATCACTTGAAATGTGGTGTGAGTAAAATCACTAAACACCACTCAAACATAACAATCAGAATTCAGCGTTTTATTTATTTATTTTTTAAATGGTTCCAAGTCGCGGTTGGAAACTGGAAGTGAACAACAGTCTACTTTGTGAACAGCATCGCTTTTCTGGGGACATTCACTGAACTGTAACTACAGGTTCGCTTTTGGCGACTGAATTTTTCGACCTACGCTGTCGTTTTTCCTGGGAGGACGGGCTGGCCCTGCAGGTCCCAATTTGTCTTTGTTAGGCCTGCTGCGTGGCCTATCGCACCTGCCTCACCTAAGACTGATCACCACCATCTTCAGCAGCCTGTGTAGCTGCAGCTAATACAACAATTCACATGCACTTTGTAATCGTCACTAGCAGCACTTAACTCTGTCCCGTGTTTATTCTGGCAACCTGCACCTTCACAAAATACATTGAAATTAAGATTTGTGGATTTGTGATGATAATTTACTCAGGCAGTGTATGTTAGCACAAATATACAACAGTGATTGAGCATTTTCTGGTTTTCTAGCAGCAGACATTCTGACTTGTCACAGTAGGAACAGTTACTGCTACTCTGCAGTGGAAAATGGTTATTTCTATCCATCTATCTAAAGTGTCTGTGTGTCTATGACTTACATATCTCCCTGTTTGTTGGAACAACCTCAAAAATATAACTTGTACATGGCACAATCGTGTGTGTCCTTGTTTGTGTATTTTTTTGGGCAGATATTCAAAACATCATTATTATCTTTAAAGTTTAAATCACATGGGTGCACTGCAGTGGTGTAGGGTTAGAGCACTTGCCATTTAGAGTCATGCTCTTAAGCAGCAGACCTGAGATCAAGTTCTGCATCACACGCTCCTCATCTAAGCAACATGAGGACAATTCAAAGCTTCATTGTTCTGTTTCTTCCTGCACCGATCATGCAGCCAGTGTAATGAAATGCTAAGACATTAGCCGGTTTAGCTCCTACTTTATTCCTCACGCTATCACAAGCTACTGTAGGCCTTAGTTGTCCGACTCAAACATGCATTCATAGACCCTCAAGAAATCCCAGCACTATCACCTAAGGGAACATAATCTGGGTCTAAACTCATTTATTTGTAAATGCATATAACAGTAACATGCCCAGATTGTTTCAACATGAATTGTAGCCTTTTTCTTATGATACCTGTATTTCCATGTCTCTCCTTATCTCAATGTATGTTAAGATTATGGAACAGTCCAACACACTCTCATTTGGCCAAACATAAAAAATGTCTTTTTAAATTTCTCTTTTCTAAAGGAATACATACTTACCTACAGGCATTACATACATTTTTATTCACAGAGAAATATTTAACTGTAGTACTAATTTGCAGAAATAAATTTTATTTGCAAAATAATGGATATGAACTCAGAAAATGTGCCACAAAAGTACAGAACAGTACAGGTCAGTTGTACAGTCACACTTGATATTAACATTTGTTTGGGTGCATGAATGAGTAAAGTTCATTTAACTTAAATTAAATTAAATCTGAACATAAAAATGTATTATTAATTATTGGTAACTACTATTAACTCTAATAGTGTATTTACATTGTTTTGCTGAGTATTTTCTTAACCACTAATCCCGAGACCCGAGTGCAATCTTATTTTCAATTCTTCCTCAGTGAATTAAGTCAGATGTTTCAAATTGGTTCATTGAACACAACTTTGAAGTTGAAGAGTTTTTCACTTATCTGCTATAATATGTCTGTGGCTCCATTATTTGTAGTTGCGAAAGGCTGCGTATTGAATGAAACAATTAGATCTGGAATGATATGAATCATACGCCAGCTGCCCCTCATTGTTTAAACATAAAGCGCCTCCATATTGACTGGTTGTTAACTTCATCAGAATGTCAATAGCCATTATTGCTTATCTTGTCTTGATTATCCTCTGAGCTGTAAAATCAATTAGACATAATCCAATCCCATTCTGTGGGTCAAAAGTTCATGACGATTCACTGTACAACCGTCTTATGGATTCAACTCCTTCTACGCGTCCCCCCTGCCTGACAGCAGCAGATATTCTACAATTTGTGGAGAAACTTGAGAATTAATCTAATTTACTAAATAATGGCATCACTTCACCTATTTCTCAGCAGGAGACTACAGGTCACGCAACACTAATCACAAGGCTAATAATGTTGGATACAGGTGTAAGCAGGAGCTACACAGAATGGCAATGATCAATACAGATGAGCCAGTGAGAGTGCCGCTATGCAGCACAGAGTGTGCAGGTGAATAGGTGGACGACGTGACCTAGCTCGGTTTAGCGGCTCACGTCGGATAATTGTGAATTTCCATATCCAAGGACAGACTTTCTCAGCGATCTGCAGACTCTACGGCTTCCTCTCATCCACCACACGAATGAAAACCTCTTCAGGTTATTACTCTGTAAGCTCTGTGAATGTCTCCATCTTTCGTTGCCTGATTACATGATCAAATAGCAGAGTGACGAAAAGCTGTGTAGAGAAACAGAACCCTGAAGTAGTAATAATCCCCTTATTTCCCCCAGCAAATCCAATTTTAACAGCATATTGTGGCAGATAGGTGTTCATCCCTGACTGAATTTGATAGAAACCTGCAATAACAACATGTGGGCATGCCTGAAATAATGCAAAGTGACATTGCCACAAGTGGCTTTGTTTCCCACATTACTCTCCTGATATAATTTAATGACTCGTTGCTGGGTAAGAAATAATGTGATTAAGGAAAAAAAGGAGGAAAAAAAAGAAGCCTAACAGGTCATTATAATTACATGGATAAACATGTAAATCAGTAACACGCCGTGATCCTCTGACATTAAAAACACAAAGTCAAAACAAATGTATGTTGCCTGTTGGAATAAGCAACAGACTGTAGCTTTCCTGGGGTGGTGAGAAGCTGCAGGTTATTGAGGAATTGTCCCTGCTGCAGCGCTGGCCTAAGCCCTCCATGTCTCTGGATCAGAGTACACTAATTTGATTTCACGGCATGCCGTTGAAGATGCATTAATCTTTCCCAGACCATCGCATGCCCCTGAGCAGCTGGAGAAAGAGGGAGAGTGAGAGGGAAGTGGGGTCGGAGCGACGTGCCACCCATACTAACAATGTTCTCCTGCCAACAGAAGCGCATCCCTCTAGGCAGGCCGTGTAAACAGAGCAAACATCTCTAAATCACATTCACACCCTCGGAGACTTTCCAGGCTCTGTGTCCCTCCCTCCGGCTGAGGGCTGAGGCGGCGTGGGGCGGCGTTTCACGGCGATGCGATGATTTCTTCATTTTGTCACCTGCACCATTTGTTGTTTTGCTATTTGCTTTTTGCTGCAGTTTCATAGTAGCTGTGTGAACACAATTTTTCTAAAGGTACAGCATGGAGTTTCTGGCAGCATCTAATAAGCTGGTTTCATAGTGACGCCAGACAACTTTCGTTCTGATGCAAAGCAGCATTTTCCTATGTATCGTTGGCGATCATTGCCGTTACATAGTAGCCTGGCTAACACCAGACCTCATAACAACATACGTTGATATTCAGTCTGGGAACCATCTGTTCATTTGTTCATATTCAAGGTTTGGTTTATGAAAGCCCAGAACCGTTTATTGGGTGCTCTGAATGTCAATCAAATGCATCTGTATGTAGCTTATAGCCAGTCGTATTAAACATACCCGATAATGATTAAATAGTTTAGCACTAAAATTGCACATTTTTCAAAATAAACTTACAGTTTAAGTTAATTTGAACAACTTTTAATTAATGAACAACTTTTGGTGTTAGGACTGGAGTCACAGTGAGTGAATTTGTTTGCAATGAAGGAAATAAAATACCCAGGCTAGTCCATAGCTGTCTTGTACAGTATAAGAGTATAAAATATGAATGCTAACAATTAGCAACTTCTAACCCTAGACTGACAACCCAAGGTAGCCAAGCATTACACCACCTAATATTCTGTCAATTTACCATACAGGCTGTCCATCTATCAGAAATCCTATTCAATCCTATTTAAATTGAAAACTGCAATAATCTGATAAAATACACCATATCCTGCTATTTACATGACCACTTTAATATGTATAATAGTCATACAACAATAATTAGTACTGTTCTATAACTTGTAGCCATTGTCCAATTTGGAGACTGGTGTGGTGGACGGTCTTTCTGCCATTCTATTCATGTCTCCTGAATGATATTTCTGTAGCTGGAGGAGGAACTCGTTCCCCTTGTGGATAAAAACTTCTATGATGTCTAAAGTAATAAAAACAGTTTTGATATAATTATAAACATCAAACAAAAAGTTCTGCAGTATGAGTTTGCTCCATTATTTCTCTGTTGTAACAATGCTTCTTGGCAATAGATGTTATGCCGTTGAAAGGCTGTTTATTGCCTCATTAGTCAGGAAATGCATTTGTGGGATGAGCAGCACAGCTGGGGAGGTGGGTTGGTGCTTATGAAAAATTTGCCAAATCTTCTCTGCCAACGCCAAAAAGCGTATTCTTCTCTTGCTACTGACTGTTGTTTGGTGGACTGGATGATTGAAGTCTTATCAGTAACAAGGAAGGAACAAGACATACTGGCAATTTTACAATTTATTAATTTAACAAATGATCAAGAGCCTCAGTAATGTGTGGAAGAACCAGAGCCAAGTTTTTGTTCAGTGTTAATACTCAATGAATATTATATTTAATGTCTGCCATGTTGGTTTCGCTAAATATTACCTTTTTTAAAAAAAGAAAAAAAATCTGCAAATTGACTAATCTGAAGGCATTTTTCCATTTGTCTTTAATCTTTAATTGTTTTTCTATTTCTTTTGTCCAACCAGTGTCTACAGTGCTGATAAATATAAGAATTTAATGCAACCTATCTCCAGATCCCCTATATAATAACTATAGTCTGTATAAAGCCTGAACCCTATGTGTTGGCCCCCTGAGACAGCTGTTTGCAGTGATAACTTTTGTCACATAATCAAAGCTAATCCATAGCTGGGAGGCAACTTCTCATATCTTACTTTAGAGCAAAGTGGAAATAAAAAGATCCATCAATGAGCAAATGTCCCCGAGTCGATTTCGGTCAACAGAAATCAAAGGGAAAGAGGGAGAGAGAGAGGGAGGAGATAAAGGGGACCACCACATACGCTTTCTTGCTGTTAACCCCCACCTGCCTCCTGTCCCATTGGCCTTCCCAACCGTCACCGCACTCTGGGGTACGGCACAGCTCTGCCAACAGCTTTCTTGTCTTGTTCCATTGATCCATTTTAACATGCGGCGGTGAACGCATCAAACGCCCCGTGCCATGCGCAATCCATACCCCCCTCTCTTCACGGTTTTCAAAGGAAATGATGAAGGCATGAAAATATGAAAATGCTCTTCACAGGGGTCTGTGAAGGAGACAATTTCCATCATGCCTATGTCTATTTCCTATGTAGAGGAAAATAACACATTTCTCTGATGTTCCTGCACACAGAGCAGCATCGACTCTACTTCTGCTGGAGCTTACAGAGAGGGCAGAACAGATTGGGAGAGTATTAAATTACTGAGGAGGCTGACATTTTTTAAAACTCTTTATTTGGTTTACACTCCTGGGGTATGTAATCATAGCCGCTGCAAATACTTGGGTTGGCTTATTAGCATATTCATATATCCTGAGTTATTTGTTCACATAAAACTTTGTGGTTGTCCTTGATAAGCATTTTTAACTGGTTGTTTGATTACAACACAGTATACACATGGATGAGCAGCTGAAGAAGTGAAGTCATTTTATTTTTCTCACACAGTTTAAGATTCTGGTCTTGGGAAAAATAGAAAAAGTTTTATAAAAAACGCACACACATAGCACAGATAAAGCATACGTATTAAGAGGATATTTGTGCTTTTTATTGAGTTAAAGCACAATATGTATCCTGGGCATTTACTTCAATAAAGAAGGGATTTTATGAAGCTTGTTTTCTCTATATCTGCACTGCCAAAATAGTTTTGGGCTGAAAACAATAGTAAATCTCCCTCCTACTCACCCGGGTTGATTAGTCATTTTAAATAAACATAGGACAGAAGAGGGATCATGGTGTCAGGGGTGAAGTACTGTTCCAGTAAAGAGGCATTTGCATGAAAGAGATGTGCCCATATCAGAATTGAATGAGCGGCACTTGCTCTGTAAATAAATAAATTAATCCTGTCTATTGTCCTTGAGATTTATTCAGCTGGTGTCCTCACAGGAGAGTGGAAGTTAATTAAGATCATCATGAGGGATGTGGTTCTGTCTAGCTACTTATAAAGATATTGTACTTGAGTGGAGGAGCAGTCCTTGGGCTGACTGCAATGTACACAATAAACTCCTTTTTATTCTGTTTTTAATCGGACAAATTTTCTTCCTTTTTGAAGATAATTGTAATCTGATTGAAATAATTGAATTCATCATCATCAATGCATATCGCAGCAAAAAAAATAGTCTGAGTAATGAATAGCAGCACATACCAGTGTTCATGAGCCTTCACTCTATCAGAGTTAATTTTCTAGTTTCATATCTTTCAGTTATATCTGATCTTAGTGGATAAACAATTTTTCAATCATCACTTTTTATCTCAAACCATTCAGTAATTCAATAGTATTCATCCTACACCAGTAAATTGTGTCTAATAATTAATTTACCCGTGTCTTTGGCCTTAAAGGAGCTAAAAGGAAAGGTGGACAAAAATCCAGGAAGCTGGGAACCAGATGAGTGGCGTCGCTCTGGACTGATCTGCAACGTAGACCAGATGGCTGGATTCCTGGACTAAAGACTGTTGGCTGGAAGTCAGTGAATCCAGGGTAATCAGAGGCTGCTGAGACACAGGAACTGAGGAGCACCACTGCTCTGGAACAAGGGATCGCTGCAACATTGCTGGTGCTGAGAGAATCTGTGGCATTAGGAGCTATGGGGACCTCATGCCTCTTTTTGGATATTCCTTGGTACCTTGTGGAAATGGAAAGGCAAATTTCTTCAAAAGATGGATTCCTGGGGTTGAGGAAATGCAGGATTAGAACAGGTGGATACTGAGCTAACATGTGGAGAACACACAGGTTTGTGAATCCAAGCCCTGAAAAACACCGGTATGATAAAAAATATATCCGACCATGTGAAACCACAAAGTTCACCTCAAACAATGTCATGCACATGCCAAAGCAGTAGGCAGAGATAGCACTCCTAACAGAAAGGCCATTTTAGCCAGTCACAAGGTTAGTGCGCTCCACATGTCTCCATGGATACAACTTCCTTTTTACTCTTGCACAGTGTGACATCAATGTCGACAAGACATTGCGGTACGTTTTATTTTTTTGCGGAAATAACACCAGAGAACAGTTGTAAGAGATTGGCTTAAAAGAGGTGTCTCTGAAAAGCATTTTAGAAAAAGGGTCAAGTGGGAGGAAGACATTGTTTCTTCTGGATTATATAATAGGACATAGTAGAATAAAGTACTAGTCCTGCAGATAGCAGCAATGTAACTTTTTGGATGCTGGCTGCCTTAAAACCACCAAAAAAAGAAGAAGAAACTGTGATTTTCCCATCCACACATGACTGCTGAAACCGGACTTCACCCTGGAAACTGGTTATAAAAAACTGCTTTCAGGAGGCCACAACTGCGGTTACCTGTGGATGAAAGGCTGAAACCGTGCAGAAAAACACATTATTTCAAAAATACCTGCATTCTTGTGGACGACCTCCAAGTCTAATTAACTGGATGCAGGCTGAGATGTGGGCTGGAGGCGATCATGCTGGCGGCTAACAGGCTTGGAGACTGGATGGCTACTGGAGACCAGTCAGAACTGAGCTTCACACTCTAGAGACTCACAGCAAACCATTCTCAACCTCTTAGCTAGAGCAGGGATCCCTCATGGATAAACCAACAAGAACTTGATCATGTGCCCCCAATAAGAATTACCTGGATGAATTAAAGGCCACAAAACAGGTCAGACTCTGCTTGTTGTTGGATCATTCAGTAACAAGGAGTGGAGCAGTTGGACCCAAATGCAGGAGACAGCAGTAACTGAAGGATCAATAATTATTTGTTCAACACAGGAATGGGACTCAGGAGGGGAAGGCAAAAAAGTAACAGAACAAATGATCCAACAAAGACAGAACAACAGGATTAAAATACAGAGTGAACTAACGGGGGGAACAGGGGACATGTGACGAGACAGAGAACAGGCAGGGAGTTGATTGGCCGGGGAAAAACTGAGAGTAAGGCTGACAAGGCTGATGTAGGGCAGATGTGGAGGGAAAAGCAGACAGGAGAGAAATAAAGGAGACTAGGGACCACAAGAAAATAACACATTAGACCTTTTTCACAGCAGCAATACTGACATGAGATAGTAGAGTAAACAAAAGTCAAACAGAGTCAGGGTTGAGGTATGCTGCCAGTTGGCTCACTGGTAAAACTCAGTTACACTGAAAGGAAGAGAACATTCATTAGTATCATTAAAACACCTGTGTTTTCCTAATATTTCATGTCAATATGGCTACTGTGAAAAAGGTCTGAAAAGGAAAGTGACTGGGTTTTGACAAAAACATTTGGAGGAACTGAAGATAATTGAAGAAAAACACCTCATGTTAACTTTTATATTGAATTCCTGGTTAATATACTTCAAACATAATATAGGATTATTTACTACCTAACTTTGGTTGCATAGAACAGAAAATACATTTGGCAATTCCAGAACAGGTTTATATTGTAGGGATTAAGTAAATCAAATTATGTCATATGCATGTTACCATTTTTGCATGTTAATCCCATTACAGATTGTGTACACATTACATTACATTGCAGCAGAAGAATGGGCTTTTACAATAACAGATACATATTTTTCTCACTTCCAGGCAGTCAGTGAGTCAACAGCAACCTTTTAAATCTTTAATTCATGTTACACTTTTTACATTATTCATGTAAGTTTGTGTGCTGAGTTTCTATGACAAAGTGAGAATGCAACACTTTAAGCAGACTGTCAAATGTCGAAGGTTCCCACAAGCATTGGAATGCAACAACAAGTAAAACCTTTCAAAGGAGTCCTGCTGTCTACTCCATGCGATGCCATGTGTTGGTATTTATGACAACTCATCAAGGCAACACGATATTCACTGTGATTACCCCTCTGAAGGCACTGAGCTTTCACAATGTACAAACCAACAGTTGCCTGACAAACAGGAAAAGACTTTTCAGCAGGCCTGCACACAGTCTAAGACCCCTGCTGTTATGAATAGCGGCAGGTGGTAACGTACATGTAGTTTACAGTAAAGGGCTCTTTGCAGATAACTCCTGCCTTGTCGGAAATGTGGACTGGTCTTTTCCAGTCAGAGAAAAAATGGCACTTTTCTATACCCAGTGTTTACAAGACTTGCTGAGAATCAACATTGCATTTGTAAGGCATCTTCCAAGGCACACATATGAAAGTAAGTATATATTCTTTAACATTTTTGTGGCTTCGTTAGAAACGGGTTAGCTAATAAATTGACTGATGGTATACACGTGTGGTAATGTATTACTGTTTGTATGCACGTTCCTAGTCTGTGAACTTTCCACCTCTATGTGTAATTTAGTCATTCCTTGCAGTCCCTAGAGTTAAATAAATTAGCAAAACTGTTTAACAGCAGGCTCAGCCATTGCCTGGCAACACTGCCGTTAGATTAGCATTGCATAGGCACTATAATGTAGAGTTGCCAGCTAGCATGTTACTGCTAGATTACTCTGCAATACAGCACCTATGCAATGCTAAGCTAAAGGGTATTTGAACCTTTTGCTAATAGAAGCTACAAAGTTTTAATGAATATACACTTTCCTTCATATCTGTGGATATATGGAGACGCATACAACCTGAAACCCTTATCGATTTTGTTGGTGCCTTGGAGGATGCTTTACAAATGCGATGTACATCATTAATTGTGAAAAGACCAGGGCGCATTTTCAGCACGGTAAGTTATGTGCAAAGTTATGTCAGCTAAGTATACTAAAGTATCAGCACATCTTTCTATGTTTTTGTTCCTCGATAGTAAATTATATTTCCTAATTGCTTGTCTAAAAAGTATAAACGGCTCTCATTTCCATCAAATTTTAATTTTGTGAGCAGGACAGTGACCTATTTCCAATGAAAAATTTCTACATTTCTACAAATAGTATATGAGGATGGAAGACTGTAAATGACTAGCCGGAAGATACAAAGGAATAAAGGAAATGCTTTTGTAATTTATGTATTGTTTGTCTGGGAGAAGAATATTACATTTAGTTTGAATGTAAAAACACAAGCATTGTTGAGAATAGAAATAAGTACCTGGCATCATGATTTGTAAACCAGCCATCTATGTTTCAACTTAAAGTATTATTACTTATGGACAAATTCAAGATTTCTGAGTCATGTCTGCATCTCTTTAAATCTCATTATGTTGTTTCTGAACAATCTGTAATATGTCTTGATAAACTACTCAATTTTACATCTTTAGTGATCACTTTTGTATAACTTAAGTTAAAGTTTCATGAGTTACATAAACTTTCTAACATTTTTCGCAATTACGAAATAACACTTACTTCCTAGGAACACAAATTGCGTTATATACTATTATTATTATCTGAATGTACACCTGCTCTGCATCAGTCCTCATGTGTGCCATTTGGTCTGAGTGAAAGTAAGACTCCAATCTGCACCACAGTAATACATATTGATTACCAGGACCCACTCCTTACTGCACATAAGTGACAGATTAAGACTTAATCTTCAATTTGCACTGGTAATAAGTGCAGTTTCTAGTTTTATGGATTGGACATTTACAGGACTGTGTACAAGTGGTTTATGGACAACAAATGGAACCAAATATAATCTATAATAATTTCCAAAATAAAGTTCACTGTATGGCTGTGCATGACCATGCAATAAATTCACTGTTAAAGGTGTAATCAGGCAGCCGTGTCAACATTGTGGACGGGTTTATTAATTCAATGTGACACTATTATCTGATAAAATAACCCTGTCTGAAATGAAAGCATATTGTTAGCTTGTTAGCTCCTGCAAAAGCTGTTCATTTATCACCAACTTTATCCAATATATTGTTTGAATTAACATATTTCAGATAACAAGGTATAGCATTTATTTCTAGTGCCTCTAGTGCTTTGGGATCGTTTTAAATGAACTGTATACCTTTAAACTGATGTAAAAGATCTTGTGTCTGTCTTTTATCCATTTATTTATTTTTTTCCAAAGGAAAAAAAATGTTTATTACAATATCTAAAACCTAAAAGCCTCCATGTCCCATAGGTCCTCATTACTGAGTATTTTGTAGATGCCTTTTTTGGGGGCTTTGCAGATATTGATACATGATGTGCCCCAAGATATTTTAGAACATTCAGTATATTAAAATAATTTGAATTTTTTACCATTAGGAATATCTGCTGGGGCCGCTGTTGACTGTGGTCCCGCTCGCAGCTATTTACGTGGCTTAATGGCCGCTGTAGCTGTATATTTCACATATATTTCTTTTCTCTGTATTTATAAAGGCACACAGTAGAGGCACAGTGATTGAAGTGAAGCCCTTAGCGGTGACAGTTCCTGCCTTGATATTAATGGAAGCCCACATAATTGCGCATGCCATTAAGAAAGTACAGATGCTATCAGTGAGTGCACACATCGTTATTTCTCAGTGTAACACCTCATTAATATTTGTTTTTGTTTTTTTGTTTTTTTTAATTTTTTCTCTCCGCCTCCCTCCCACTTTGAGAGGAGGAGGAGGAGGAGGGGGGCTGGATCGGATGCTGTGCGGGATTGAAAATGACAGAGAGATGAATCTTCCTGACTCCAGGCAGCTGTTTCCTGTTCGGCATTCAAATTAGAGATTCAAACACACACACACACACACACAAGCACATACACACACACACACACCGAACAAGAGCTTCAACAGTACGCCCAATGGAAAAAAGTGGAACATTTCTGAAGATCATAAATGGGATTTCGGCACTTTTGTTGCATGCCTGAAACTTCCCCATAAAGGTCATGTGGCCGAGAGTGAGGTGTGATCTATTCAAAGATGTCCCCCCTCCCTGTAACCTTTTAGCAGCTTGGGTCCTTGTTAGGTTTGCTATGACCTGTATATTGTCACGTCTGTGGGGAAATGTTGACCTCCAGTGTGGTGCAGAGTAGTGGTGAACGTGGTAACAATATCCTGTTTAGTCCTGTCAAATAGGGGGAAAAAAATCCAGCTGAGCAACACCTGCGTGTGAATTAACTCATCATCATTATGTTTTCCACCATTAGCAATTACGGGGAAGCGTACTGTAGATGATCCTGATTCCCCCAACTCCTGCTGGGAGGGAGAATCAAATTTCCAATCACTGGCACGCTGCATCGCATCTCGAGCACCGTGAGCCGTAAGCCGAGCTACAAACAAGCTGCAGCTGATCACAAGCAAGGAGAAGATATATCTTTTAATTTAGTATCATATGCAAAACATGGACATATGCAATTCTACGTGAGGGAATACATTTTCTTCTTTTTCTGGCTCATTCAAACATCATAACATAATTCTGCCTGAGCAAAGATAGCACTCTGTATTCCTTTCCATCAGTTGCATGAACAGGGGGAGAGGGGTTGTGCCACAAACGTGTGCTAAAGTGCCTTCTAGGAGCCAAAACATGTGCTAAAGTGCCTTCTAGGAGCCAAAACATGTGCTAAAGTTCCCTCTTGGAAGCCAAAACATGTTCTAAAGTGCTCTCTAGTAGTTGAAACATGTGCTAAGTGCCCTCTAAGAGGCAAAACGTGCACTTATGGCAGCCAAAACGTGCACTAAAGTGCCCTCTTGGAAGCCAAAACGTTTTCTAAGCCCTCCTTCTTAGCCCTCTAACAGCCAAAATGTGCCAAATTGACCACTAGGAGCTGAAATGTGTGCTAAAGTGCCCTCATGGCAGCCCAAACACATGCTAAAGGGACCTCTATACTGGCATATTAAAGTGCAATATGTGCCCTTTTTTCCTTTTTGCTCCTGCCCTTTAAAAAGTCTGAGCACACCACTGCTTTCCATGGCTTTGAAATCAACATTTCAAATACACACTTGTTTCCTGGAGAAGCCAACAGCCTTTCTCCTTCCTGGCTTTTTCTTTTGAGCCATAGAGATGAAAAATATGAATAAAAGCCCTTTTCGGGTGCAGAAGGGTGGATATTAGTTTTAAAAGTCTAGATTCCTGTTAACTTTAATTCTATAATTTCTTTATTATCCTGTAACATAATACACTTCCTACAAGGGAACAGCAAACGTAGCGCCTCTCTTACATTATTCTTCCCTGAAAATGAATAAAAGGTATAGTCATCTTTTCCTGGTAATACATCTCCAGTAATGCCCTGTGTAAATGGGTATCTGTTGTAACATTATGCATGTCCTGGCTGTGCGGGGGATGTTAATTTTTACAGCTGCTGTTGTCTATTTAATAGCACTGCTTGGTCATTTCAGTATTTGCAGTTTGCCTCACTGCATCAGCAGTTCCTAGGCAACAAACATTAAGCAGCACATTAAATGAGCGATAGCGGCTACTGTATGTTCATTGCACCTCTTCAGCTCCTGCTGGCACTTGAGATTTATGAGAAAGTTGAAGCAAAAGTGAGAGCAGAAGTCACAGAAAGCCTTAATTCAGCAAATCGACTGTGGAGCTATCTGAGTAAAGATTATAACCTCCTTGATGGCGGAGTTCACTGTTTCACGAAAATGAAGAAAAAAGCTGCACACTGTTACTTTTATATACTTATATTTACGCAAGCCATCAAATTTTTCACCATGAACTGGCCTGACCATGCATCTCTTTATGGTGCAATGAAATGTGCCTATGTATTGTACGTGTTTGTTTTATGTTTTTATGGAAATGTCTGGATTTTCTGCTGCAGCCCAGTTCCCCCTGAGGGGACAAATAAACGCATCTATCTATCCATCCATATTCTTATATTTACAGAGCATCTTAAAAAACACTCCTTCAGCAAATAAAACCTCCGCTCAAGCCGCAATGAAACAACTAGAACGGAGCCAATTAGATTTATGCGAGGATGCTCATGTTTCCTCGGCCACGTCGTTCATTATCAACTCTCCTCCTGTCTTTTTTTTTCTTTCTCCCAACAGAAGGAGAAATTACATTTATCCACTTAAAGAGAGACATCAGCAACAGCAAACAAACCATTAAATGTAATGTACAACACGGAGACCACATGGTGAAAATAATTGTTCCCTCGCTAATGACCGAGACGCAGCGTTCACCCTGTAACAACCTCAGTTTGGGTGTCCTGGGTGCTCCTGGGTGGCAATCCCACATAGTAACATTACTGTAATATATGGCTTTGTTTACAGTTAGAACCCTTAGTGCTACCACCGTTATTCATCTCCCACTACCTTATTACTGTTATTTGCAATGAGGTAGCAATTTCAAGGCAATTTTCCTGCATCTAACTAGACCAACTGGGAATATGTTTGCAGAGAAAGATATGACTGAGAGGCATCACCATCACTCCTCCCCATATTACTGTCATGTTATGGCGCTCCAATATAATTACTGTATATGAATAATGCTGCGCAATATCTCTCTCTAAATGAAGCAGGGCCCTAAATTGGCCCCAGAAGGAAATCCAAGTCTTGAGAATTGAGAAAGTATTTGATGAACTGGTCAAACTTTTGTATTATTTCTACTTGGAAATTCTCTTCCTCCCTCCTCGGCAGCAACTAATCTCAGTCCTATGAGCAGAAATATGTGCAGACAGAAACTGAATTTGTATCAAATAATTCTATTGATTTTTTTTTTTATTTGAATGATTGCATTGAAAAACTGAATCTGAATAATATGATTTGAAATTGAATTTTTTAGTTTGGAACTGAAATCTGATACAATTTGAAATCTCAGCTTTTTATACATTTTCATATTCAGTTCTCGCAATTCAATTCAAAATGCAGGTAGTTTACGGGTGAAGGAAAAATAATCAAGCTCAGAAAAACAGAACTCCTCTTCAGCCAATCAGCACTCACAGCATTAGCATTTAACATTAGACTTGTAAAATTTCAAATTCTATGATTCAAATTCAATTTCTGGAGGCACATATTTCTGTCCATACAATCCCCAGTAATTAATTGGATGCGTACCTTACTGTGATTGCCATAAACCACCAAAATCTGGTTAAAATGAATCAATTTAGGCTTTTCCTTTAACACTTACTTTCTATGGAGTACTGAAACTAATAGAAAAATAAATTAAATGGTAATCATCAATCAAGAAATGTAAAAATATGTTAAAAGAAAATAATAATGAATGCAAAAATAAGTAATTAATCAAACAGATAAATATATTTATTTTAAAAAATGCACATTTATTTGTTTAATAAGCATTTGATTGATGCAGTCTTCCACATATATTGCATGGTGTTGCATATGCAATTCATGCAAATTCCCTATTTTCTGTTACTCCTGCAAAAAAAGTGCCTTTATTTTCATTCAGTCCATGAAAATAAGAGCAAAAACAGGATTTCCTGACCATGTGATATATTTTTTTTATCCTTCATAGTTAATGACTCATTTTCCACATTTATTAAAACATGGATTCTATATTTATGCCTTTTAATAAAATCAAGTCAAAGTAATTGTTGCCATTTGGCAACACTATGTAATAGAGGGTTAATGTTGAAATTCACCACTCGGAGGAGGATTTTCATTCAAGTGGTATGTCTGCTCATTACTCCCAGAGACGCCTGGTGCATCTTATTCCGTTTTATTTGCCTCCTCTACCCTTGCTTGCATCCCTTCCTCACTACTCTGAATTGCATTAAGATAATTGAAATGTCCCTAACGATGGTGCATCAGATTGATCTCCAGGTCAAGTGGAGGACAGAAAACAAAGAAGAAATAAAATAAGAAGTGTGCGGTAATGGCTGAAAGGAACCCCCCAAAAAATGAGTTGGCAAACGTACATGAACTCAGTGCCCACACTTACATAACGCAGCCTTTTGTTACACACTTTCTATTAACTTAATACACGGAAGTAACACGTATTATCATCTCAATATGAGGTGAACGTCCTATCTGAAAATGTAGGTATCTAGAGAGAATGTTCTTCCAGTGCTATTGTGAGGCTCTACGCCCTCAGGGATTGGTTGGAATGGCCTAATAGTGACTTTGGGATAATTGTGGGTATTTTTATTCCAGCCAAAATATTTAAATTGTCTTATTTTAGAACTTGCTACCTCCCTAAGGACATCGCACCACCTGTGTCTGCTCCCCATTCAGTCTCCAATCCCCCTGTGGGCCGAAGCCTTCTCCAAACACCGGCCAGTGGAACGCAAACAGACTAATGAGGGATTTATCTACTTCCTTTTTCCTTTTGACTCGTTTGTCCCAGCCCCCCCCCCAACTCCTTCTCCCTGTATTAGCATAGTTTTTGTCCACAGTCAGATCGTAATCCATTTGTACGTCCTTGACGAGGAATCCGCAAAGTCTGTAATTTCTGTCAACAGGAGTGAAATCATTACACTGTTCAGTAATCCAATTAAAATTATTCCTCAGCCCGATTCAAATGAGGGTCTTTCCTCAGTGTTGCCGCAGCCAGATCAGCCATGTGGGGGGTTGTTAAGCATGTATTCCTCACTGTGGGTGGTTTGCCACAAAAGAGACAGTGAGACCCCCCTCAGAAGAAATATTAGACTGTTCCATCATTACCCTCTGGGCCAGTAATGTTTCCCCAGAGCTAATAAAGGGAAATAATTTTGGTTTGCCACTAAAAATGTTTTTTTTTGTTGAGACCTAAAAAATGACTGGTTCTTCCTGTGGTTTACATGGTTTTTTGTCACAACTCAGAAAAAATTGGGAGTTCATTTATTTCAGAAAAAAAAACATCAATTATGATTTATAATGAAAAACCCATGAGCATCCTGAGAAGGGATGGAGAATTCTCTCCACAATCATCCTAAATGTTGCTCTACTCCTTATCCACTCGCTGTTCTCTCCTGTTTCTCCTCCCATCCCAGATAAATTCTTTTCTAATTGGAGATGATGAGGGTGGGGACTTCATTACCGGCTTGCTATGAATTATGATGTGGTGTAATTGGCCCTCCGGTCCCATAGGAGGTGCCCTGCTCCAGCTTGGCCGACTGAAGGTGGATCTGTTGACCCAAGTTTAGGTCTTTGTGCGTTCCAGTTATCACAGAAGTTGGAACCAGTTACCAGTTAATTTGGGCCATGTGGCATATCCTGGATGGTCCATTTTTGCTTTCTCTTGGCACTTTTAAGGCACATTTCCCATCTTCTTGTGGGATCACTTCTAGAAGCAAGTTCTGTAAGTACTATAAGATACCTGTGTGTTCATGTTTATATTTTATGTGGATGGTTAGGTTAGACCAGTGGTAGGAAACCATGGTTATAGAGAGCTGCTGTGTTCCAACCAAGCAGTTACACACCTGATTCTACTAATGAACCTTTAGAGCCATTACTAAGTTCCTTCATTAGTAGAATCAGGTGTGTTACTGCTTGGTTGGAACAAAAACCTGCACCCACAGTGGCTGTCTAAGACCAGGGTTGTCTACCCCTGGGTTAGACCATGATTTTATCTCATGCACTAATGATTGCTCACCATGTAACCTGCCCTGTTAATGGCTTTCAGACAGCTGTATTTAGTAGCCCATGCTCTGTGTATCAGATCAGGTTTTATGAAGCATTACATTATGTAAGTGTATATTAATGAGGGTTATGCTCAGTTTCTTTTACTTTCTTTCTTCATTGTCAGTTTCACTTCCTTGTAATAGTGTCTATACAAATAGCCAACAGATCTTTGGGGAGGGTGGAACACATCATGCTGTGTTTTGAGCATACAAACACCATAGTTAAGGATGCAGCTTTAACCAACAATTAAGTCTTAACTGACAACATTCAATTTAACAATTTAAAATGGATGAGTCACTGTAACCAAAAATGTCAGGAACAAACTTACTGAATATGAGCAAGTTAGTCATTACCAAAGTTTTTCCATTTTTAATCACCACAAAGATGACAAAGGACTCATCTATCATAGTTTGGTGAAAGTTTTCAGTGGAATTATAATTAAAGTGATTGGTGCTTCTGCTGTCTCATTGCTTTGGAGACAACAAGATGCCATTGCAGCCCAAATTATGAAATAAGGTGGGATTACATGCTGTGTTCAGGTTCTCCAACAAAATGCGATTAAAATCAATATCACACTTATAAAGTAAGAAATGTAGACTTCTGATGCAATGAGCAAACACATTGTACCATTAGAACACTGGAGTGATAGTTGCTGGAAATGGGTCACTATAAACCTATGTAGATATTGCACCAAAAACCAGACATTTGCAGCTAGAATAGTCATATAACACATTAGCAATGTATAGAGTGTATTTCTGATTAGTTCAAAGTTCACTGAAAAAACATTGCTTTTCTTTAAAAAATAAGGACATTTCTAAGTGACCCCAATTTTTTAAAGGTAGTGTATACGGCATAAATAAGACAGGAGTGCTGATGAACTGTATATTCCAAGGACTTTCACACAGTTGATGCATGGGGCAGCCATCTTGGATTTTGAACTTGAGGGCAGTGAGATTCTCAAGGAATTCCAACATGGAATTCAGAAATTCCTACTTCCCAGATTTAAATAAGTCTTTATCTGAGAAGTCTATCTCATGGTCAGAAAGTGCTACAGATTCCTGCTGGATTCAGTGTGTTGTGCATCAGAATATGTTTAACAGATGCTGTCGAATTATTTTATTCGTAGAGCTGATGTTGATTGTTCCATAATCATGAGTTAATTAACATAATGACTTAATAATTAATTAATTGAGATTTTGTGTTTACACCACAAAAAGAAATACATGCAGGAGAGTTCATGACTACATGGCTGGCTAGCAACGTAGCATGGCTGGCTACCGTCGCATGCACCGTCGCTGTCTGAGACATATATTTGATAAATCATGGCATCCTGTCACAGCGGCTGATAATTACACCAAATATCAATGAGACATTTTTAAAGGATCCTCGTATGTTTCCCTTTTTCGCTCATTACACTCACTGCTGTCTCCTCTCCCTTTTGAGCACATTAGCAAGTCTAAATGTGATGTGGCCTCAGTTAAAAAAAAACAAAAAACATCTAATGTTGATTGCTAATTGAAAAATTAGAAAGTCAATTAGAGGTTGGAGATCTAATTAAACTGGAATTGAATGGAAATCTTGCTCCAGACTCAATTGCTCGCTCCAATTTATAATCTCCTCAAGGCTGTGATTTGCCTGGCGAGTGAAATCAGCTCTCCTCTGTGTGTTGCACAAACGCAATTGGCTTTTCTCGCGTGTCGCCATCAGACAGATTGATTTGGATTGAATCAGGGGGCCCCTTTCCCTGGCTGTGACAAAAGATGAAAATAATAATGTAAAGTCATTACGTGGAGGGGATGTCTCTAAACAAAGACAGACCCTCTTCCCCCTGAGAAAACCTTTCACAGAGTCGTTTTCAGAAGCTTTACAGGACGATGGAATCTGCTAGGAGCCGGCGTGCTTAAGGACATCACCGTTATTCTTTAAGGGATTGATGGCAAAATGAAGATGTCACTCATGACGAAGTGGCCCGTGTGCACACGCTCGCCGCTCATCCGTTATGCTGTCAGACTCCGGGGTGAGCTGTCCGTCTTAGATCTATTGCACCGCGGCTACACGGTAGCGGCGCTCGCGTCTCGGGCCTACCTCGCGGAAAAAGGTGTGGGCAGCGCTAGTTAATTATAAGTAACAACAGCCGGGGGCATCTCCAGATAATGTATTGACACGCCCGGGTCCTGATGCATGACAGCGGAACAGCAGGTCCGTGCCATTTGTGGTGGGAGTTTCTTTGATAAACAGCTGTGTGAAAAAAAATGGAAATTCTGTTGGCTAACTGTAATCTATAGTTTTCTTCATGCTTCATTGTGTGTTTTTACCATAATACATTATGGGATTTTATGGGTACTGCTGACTGCAGCGATTTTTTTTTTCTTTTCTTTTTTTCCCTTCTCTTCCCTCTAAACATTGTTCCTGCCTCTTGGAAAATGGCTGAGATCCATGAAAATGATTGATTGAGTGTGAATGGATGGAACACGAGACACTTGGATACTGAGCCAGACAGGATGCACCACACCACCATGTTTTACAGTAAATGAGGATTCATTTGCATATTCCTGTTCTTCGTTGATCATTGTTCAACATTTCAACTTTTTTGCATTTTCAGGTTACAGTAGTGGGGCCAATCAATTTCCATAGACTTGTAATAGTACCCACTTAAGCCAGAGGCCTATTTTTCAGTTTTCTTGCAATAAATGATAATAAATATGGGATATCTTGACAACCACAAAGTTTAGGCACGTAAACCTGGTATTAAAATAAATCTACAACATGTGAGGTGACTACAGAAGAGTCAGAATCTATTTATGTTGTTGGTACAAAGCAAATATAGTTAGAATATTGCAAAAAAAAATAAAATAAAACTTAAAACAAGACCAACCTGACCCAAATCAGAAAAAAATCTTTAAGTTCAATGATTGATAAGAGTTCAAAGGTCAATTATGTGTCCATAAAATCATGGAAATCACACTGAGATCATTATAGAACATGAAGAATATATTCTGTAAGATGTTTAAAAAAGGGATTATAAAGATCACGAATAAATAATCACACAAACAGATCTAATCATATTAAATTATTTTCTTGTTGTATTGATGATGTGTATATAGATGATATATATTGATGCTGTAACAGTAACATTGTGTTTTACTACAGGTGAAAATACTTTATTTTAACAGGTTAATTTTTAGAGGGAGAGAGAGGTATATCTTCATACTCTAGGTTCCTAGGAAGTTAAATAATGATGTCCCCATTTTTTCTGTTGAGTTAGTGACATTAATCATAGGTCAAATTCAGGAATTAGTTAATTATTTAGTTATAGCATGAGATAATTTCCAAATAGGCTTACACTATATGATCACCTTTCGAAATGAACTAGAAGCAAAATAACAGCTGTTTCCTTGTTTTGGCTTATTTATTATTTAACATATAGTAATTATGCTAATGATGAAAGTTTGCATGATTTACTTTGTGGTAATGAAAAACTTTCTAGACATAAATAAACTTCAACTCTTTGAGAATCTAAGATCGTCTTTCAAAATTGACTAAAAGTGAAAAATGAAGCAATTTCCTGATTTTGACTTTACTTTTTACATAATTCATGAGAAATTATGCTAATAAGTACTGTTTGCATGTCTGCACTGTGGTAATAGTGGACATCACAAACACGGGCTTAGATTCACAGATCACCTCTGTAAGTTTGCTAGAAGTAAAATAACCACTTCCAGTTTTGGGTGAATATTTAGTTCCTGAATTTGACCTATTGTTAATGTAAAAAAGTGACATTTTGACTATTTAACTTTCTAGGAACCTCAAAGAATAGAGATATAAAAAAATTAAAAAGTGAACATTACCGTTAACCAAATTGGACTGATTGACCCCCTATTATAAATCAAAAGTGTTTTATGAAAGGCAATTACAAGTCTAGGAGATGGGAGACATTTTCAGACCATTTCATAAAAATGTGCAGCACTTATGCTTGATTTTTCAACCCATCCACAATGATATATTCAAAGAAAGGTTTGGGGAATATTGAAAAGATATCACAAGGTAATGAGTGATTCAGATACTATCTAATCCACAAATGGAACACACATCTCCTGTCAGTGCTTTATTATGTAAAAAGCTCTCTGCAAACAAACTGAATAGTCATTTGTTCGGTTTGGGTTTGGCTCCACTAAGCCATTTATCCCCTCTCATTATATAAGGCATCCTGTCTCACTGACAGCGGAGGCAAGGACAAACGCTCACCTTCGCTTGATCTAGTTTTTTCCCTCTTTGGTTAACAGAGACTGCTGAAGCAGGACAGGCTGGATTTGCTCCGCAGTTTCTTTATAATCCACTTTTAAAACTTCCAGGATGAATCTGACTCTTCTTTGAAAACAGGTCCGCAGGTCGAGCTTTAAAACTTTTATTTCCCACTAATACATATTCTGATTTGAGTGACTTCATCTTAAAGTTCTTTTTTTGCTGCAATTTGAACCTGTCCTTTTTAATCTTCCTCTTGTGTTAGTTTGCTGTTTCAATCCCTTGTGTTAACAGGTTGGTTTTGACCCAAATCAGCTGTAAAATACACTTAAAACCATCATCTATCAACTAATTTGTTTCTCATCTCTTGGTTACATTGTTAGGTTTCCTTAGCTATGAAAATACTGCTTTCAGTATAGTTTACCCCTCGATTTGAATTTTAAAATATAGTAAAATAAACCTAAAGAGAATCATACAGTATATATAAATATAAATATGTATTTATTTTTTATTTTAATATCATATATAATGACATTTATGGTGTTATGGGTTGATTTCGACCCATATTTATTTACTACAGTAAAGTTCAGCAACAGAACTTTGATACAAACACTAAATGCATATCAGAAGTCCGTTTGCTGTCAGTTCACTTATGATTTCAGTTTTGGCTTTAATTATTATTTTATAGTCTTATTTTTTATAACTGGGTCAAAACCGACCCCAACAACACAAAGGTCATAATTTTAACCAGAGCATTTTATAATTTAGTTGATGATTTTTTGTTGTTTTATTTCATTGAACTAGGGGTACTTTGATGCAAATAAAATAATTTAAATGGTTCTTTTATGCATTTAAAATGTAAAACGGGTCAGTGACGACCATAACGCAAGAGGGAAGTGAAAAGTGTCACCGAAAAAAAAAAATAAATAAATAAAAGTAAATACCTGTACACACTTTTGTTATTGCAACACGGTTTTTGTCAAATGCACGATATAATTGGAAAAATAGAAATAAATTACACACAATTTCCATTCTGTATACATTATTATGAATTATATATATATATATATATATATATATATATATTATATATATATAAATATACTAAGAGTATAATACATGTAATAAAATAAAATATAAGATTAGATATTGAATAGAAAGGATATATATAATATATGTAATATAAAATGATATGCAAGGATAGATCTATACATACATATATATATTGAAAATATGTTATATTCTATATGACTAGAAATGTTATATGTAGTAGTAGAAATATATACAGAGATATATACATTCATGTGTGTGACACATACTGTTCTAGACATCATTGTCTGTTATAGTCAGTTTTTCAGGTATAATCACCCAGTAATGTGGAAATAATTCAATAGGAGACTATTTAGTTGATTCCAGTGAATATACTGCAGTGATTTCTATGTTTAAC
Source organism: Lepturacanthus savala (assembly GCA_030544235.1). Lineage (NCBI taxonomy): Eukaryota > Metazoa > Chordata > Actinopteri > Scombriformes > Trichiuridae > Lepturacanthus > Lepturacanthus savala. The sequence continues at coordinate 4,543,716 of CM060480.1, read as the reverse complement.
ATGGTCATAAATCCAAAACTGTAAGTGAATATGTACAGAAACCTGCTCTAAATGCTTCGTGTTTTTTTATTCTAACTTGCAGGTGAGAGCTCATCATAGCCGACATATCTTTCTTCATACAGGAACTGAGTCCTAAATTGACTCCTAAGAATATTTTATACTTGGCTCTGCAGCCTCCTGAGTAGATTGACTTGTGGCTATTACTTTCTGTAATAATCCTTTAAGAAGCCATTAGGGAGTCAACAGTAATAAATTATGAACAATACTGTAATGAGTTTGCAGGCGAGGAACCCCAGTAGAAAGTATTAATGATGACTGGTCACAGACACTTAATTTAAAACATTAACCCTCATTCATTTGTTAATATTTATCAGAATGTGGGAGTGCGTGAGGAACAATTCAGAGCGTTATTAGGGCTCAGAGCTGAAATTACTTCTGCTGCCGTTTTCACGGTGAGGACCACTCCCGAGTCCACGAATGAACCCCCCCCCCCCGCCACTGGAACGCCAGCAGGAGTTTGACCTTATCCGCCGCCCCAGTACTGTACATGCAGGGCCGGGAGAGAAGAGGAGAGGGAAAGGGAGAGTGAAATAGAGCAAAAATGACTCAGAGGGTGAGAGTGTGACCTCCACGACCTTGGCCTGCAGAGTCCCACTACCTACACATTGGAATCTATGTATCTAGTGTATACGTCTATGTATGTAGCTACGTTTTTGACGCAATGCAGGCGTTGTGCATCGGAAGTTCTGTGTAGAGGGAATGTGCTGGTCTGCAGAAACGCTGCTTCCTCTTCACAGCAGCAACCGTACACCAGGCAAGAAAACAAAAAAAGTCTGGCACAAAACAGAAAAAACAGGTAAAAAACACCCACATTTCTTCTTTCCTCCTTGTCAAAGGATGGATTGTGTGCGTTTGCAGCTCATCGATATCAAGGAGCAAATGCTTTTATTGCAAATGTTTTTTTCCTAATACTCCTTCAGACAACCAGGATGGAACACGTGTGTTTGGAGCTCATTGATATCAAAGAGAAAAAGCTTTTATTGCAAACGTTGAAGTGGAAGCGACAGAGAAGCTGTTTTCAGTTGTTCCTGTGGAGAGGAAGCTACGTAGCAACATGGTCCCTCAACGCAGAACTTGGAATGCACCAGGTCTGCGTCTTGTCGGCGGCATAGCTACATACATAGAAGTATAAACTGGACTTAAAGGGTCACCCGCTCTGTGGTGGATCACCCTCCTCCATGTCTGTATCCTGTGGGGTGACCAACCCCCCCCACACACACCACTCCCCACATCCCTGCAGCTGTGGGTGACAGGGCCTGCAGAGAGCTGGGCGGGGGATAAGTCACTCCCATCTGGTGCAGCCGGATCAGCGTGGTCCGAGACGGGGGCGTGGAGGGTCATGTGTCCCTCTGCATCAGCGACAGAAGCCGCTCTGCCCGGGATGACACTCTATCCACCGGGGATACGAGCTTTCCTTTAAAGAAATGGGACAAAGGCTTGGTTTTTGGGGTGTTTATTCCAATTTTCTGCATGACAATGGCTGAACGTGGTGGAGGTGGGGGGTGGTGAACCATTAATAACAATAGCTGGTGAAGCTAAAGGGTAAAGGTATTCATTTTTTATTACTGTAGATCTTTAAATCCACAGTGTCAGTTTTTTTCTACAATAAACCAACATAACATTACATTTTGAAACATGTTTGAGCTCCAAGTCGAGCAGATTCCGCGCTCTTTAACCTGTTAAATCCTATTTATTTTTATTTTTCATTGCTTTTCAGTCTTTTGTGTGTAGAACCTGCTCTAAACCCATTTTAACTGTTTAACCTGTTGAAATCCAATTCCCCTGATACAGCAGCAGCATTGAGTTTTATTTATAAATCACATGAGAAAACCTCAGCTCCAACACTGAATAAAGTATTTTTATCTGCAGTAAAACACAACTAACCACTATTTTGATATTTAATTAAGGTTTGAGCTGTTTGTGTGATTATTTAATTGGCTCCTTTATAATCTCCTAAACATCTTTCAATCATGTTCTGGAATGATCCTCAGTGTGTTTTATATGATTTCATTGACAAATAATTGATCTTTGAACTCTTATTTGTATTAATCATTGAACTTATTATAAATTATCTGCATTGCAGATAATTTAGCTTATTTAATTTTTTTCCTAATTTGGTTCAGTTTTGTCTTGTTTTAAATAACGTTTGCTTTATTCTGTCATAAAATACAATTTCTTACATTTTTGCAATATTCTAACTATATATTTTTTTCTTTTTATAACAGTACATGTACAGAACCCTTGTGGTTGTAGAGATATTCTATATTTGTCATTTTGAGCAGGAAAACTACGCCTGGAGCTTAAGTGTTCAACTCTTTCTCTGCCTGCATTTTAACCAAATTCATTCCACACCCCCAGAATATCCAGTACTTCAAATCAGTGGTGTCATTACAATTTAAGATGAGGAACACACCATCCTAGGGTGCCCGGGGTTTAGGGTTGGAAAAATTTGGAAATTGCAAATTTAAATGCAGCAATCTGGTGCAATTTGAGAGCAAAATTAAGAAGCAGTAGACTACCACTATTATTGCACTAAATTATCCTTCAGATTGAGCAACTAGCCAATTAATCACACATTATCTGTTCTAAATGCACTTTTAAAGGGATATTCTTCAAATTTTTCACACTCTTAAACTACGAGTGGACAAATATGCTTCAGTTACTTTGGAACAATTACAAATAGTCTCAATATTCCTTGCAGGCATTCCTATGACTTCCCCTCATATAATCATCAGGCCAACATTTCAGCCAGTATTTCCATATAGCTGTGATTGTGGTGGCATTTTTTCCTCTTCTTTTTGCATCACTTACATCAGGCCTTTTGGAGCCATGCAGAAGTAAAGTTCTGCAAAGCGATGATTCATCTCAGGAAAAAAAAATGCCACTACCCACTTTCGGAGGTAATGGATGGGATGTGTTTGTTTTCTGTTAAAAAGCACAACAGTGAAACCATAAATTAAAAAAAAAAACAACACACTTGTGAAAAGGGCAGAGAGGGGAAATTAATGGAGCAGCATCAGTATTTGTTAGTAATAATAATGAAATCCTTTAGCAAAAAGATGAGTCCATTTTAAACCTTGATTATGTCATAACTCACTAAATACTGTACGATGCAAGTATAAAAGTCTAAATGTATGTGCACATGGTTGATTTTTGTGATCACAGCTTTCGTCTTTATTTTCTCATTGATTCTACAATTTTTAGGAAACCTATTCTTTCAGCAGCCTCTTAGAGAGCGCAGATGTCTCTATTTTTGCTTTTTCAAGCGGTTGTTGAGTGAGTCTGAGGTCTAATGACTATAGACATGAAGCCAGACGGGTCAGCGCTCCCGGCTCTTCTTTATAGACTTCAAACAGTCCAGCCAAAGCTTTGTTGTGTGTTCGGGGTCGGCGTCCAGCTGCAGAATGAATGATACTCCCAACAAACGTCTCCTTTGGTCACCAGGTGATCCTGTTACCAAATAGAACTAAAACATTCAGCCGTCCAGTATTAACAGGATTAGCGCGGCTATCATAATTATCGTTGGGATTTGTAATTATGAAGCGACAGTTCTCAGAGGATTAATCTGACAATGAGAGCTGCACATCTTCACAAAAGCACGAAAAAAAAGAGAGACATCGATATTCTCCCTTCTTTTTTTATAAGATCCATTTCCTTTATTTGCCCTTCTCTTACCTCCGTGTCTAATCCCCTTTTCCTTTGGTGATGAGCCGGTCAGTAATTGCTTGATGAGCAGTCGGGGAACACGAGCCACAATTCCACCTTGTTTTCAGAGGGATCTTAAGTGTGAAGGGCACAGACAGAACCTATAAGGTGACTCCGATTACTAATTATGGCCCCGTGCTGATTAACTGGAGGCTTAGTGGACCATGCCAACTGACCTGAACTCTGCCCCTCTGCAACTACCTCAGCTGTTAATCACAATGTCACAGAGGCTGATTACTTGGCACCGCTTTAGTACCCAATATTCATATAGAAGGAAAATGGAATTTGTGCAATTTAATGGTGTATTATGTGTAGGAGAGGATGGAAATGAATAGAGCCGCTGTGTACAAACATACTGCAAAAAATTCTACAAAGAAGTAAAAGTGTCGTGCAAACTTTGAAGCAGCGATGCAGATAAAGTGAGAAATTTCCCCGATTCGTGATATTTGCGAGTTTAGTTCTTGTCGTGTACTTTTTAGAGACGATGGCGGAGGTTTTCGCTGCCATTTCAAATCCACGTCTGACTTCTTCAGCGAGGCCATTCCAGTAAATCAGAGTGAATAACGGTGATGAAAAGTGAACAAACGAAATCAAATAAAAACAGGGTCACACATCACTGGAAGGGCAACAAATGGGCACCGAAATGGAAGTAATTTTTTTTTTTTCCCTCTTGTGTCTCGACAAAAAATAGGAAAAAAAATGGGGGGAAAAAAAGCCATCAGCCCTGGTCGAACAGCAACTTGTCATTTTGCCTTCAGCGCTGCTATCCGCATCAACAAAAATATACATCTATGTGGAACTTTGTATGACAGAGGGGGGGGTCACTCATTTTAATGTAAAAAGACAGTTCTTCTGTGAAAACAAAAAGCGCTGAGCGATGCTAGAAATGGTTTGAAAAAGCTGGATTTGATTCAGTTTGATTTCCTCGCTGTCTGGTGTTTCACCAGTCAGGTATGAAGTGATCTGCTGGCTATACAATACATGTTTGCACATTTAAAATTCAATTCATTATGAGTTCCATCAGAGATTACACTAGGAAATCCCATTAAATAGAATGGTGTGATATTAATAAAGAGGAAAAAATATGTTGCCAATAAACTTGGCTCCGTGTGTCAGCACTTAATGGTTGTTGTAAATATTAATATTTAAATTCCACATTTTATGTTAGTACAATTACAATGACTGATATTACTACCACTGCTACTAATAAGTAATAATAATAAACATGATGAGATAAAGCTTTAAATCTCCCATAGTGTACAGTTTCCCTTGGTTTTATTTGCAGGTTTTATTTCCCTAAGAAGATATATTTGTGGTTTTAATAACTGAGAATCATCTTGATATAGGTCAACATCTCCTCTCTCAAGCTTCTCTGCAGCTCTAGAAAGAACAGACCTCTCTGGCATTTTTGTTAACTTTCTCTTTTGATTTGTTGATTTTGGCTCTGTTACAGCTTTTAACATGAAATTGTGCAGAAACTCTTATTTTTAGTTGAAGTTTTGAAATCCATCCAGTCACGTTGTTTCATAATATAACAGCCAAAAATCCAAGAATTAATGGTTGAATTTGGTCAAATACAGTAAAAAAGTTATATCATTAATTTTCCTAATATTACAGAATTTATGGTTTTATATTGTAATGACATTGAGATTAAAACTGTGGTTTTTAATAGAAGACAATGGCTCATTTTTGGACATTTAACCCTTTAAACTGGCATTTAAAGGGTTAAAATCCTGAAAATGATTAAATGTTTTTGAGCAGGTAAAAAGTTGTTTAGGAAATTTATGAAAAAGGGCAGAAAAAGTATTGATGTTTGATGATTTTATAGAAGTTTGCATGCGGATATTTTTGCCACAAAGATGTTGAAAGGCTTCAAAATTTAAGAAAGGACATGAGGGTTAAAGGTCAGTGTGAATTTCTCTGTGGATTGAGCATTTTGAAACCTACAAGGGCATTTATCTAACACCTATACTTTCCTATCTATCTTTCTACACCGGGGGATCTCTAAGAATCATGTTAAGTCTGTCTTTACAGATAAGTTTAATAGTTTCAAGCTTGAGGTCAAGACCAGCCTCAAACAATCTGTCCTTCCACTGCTGTAGATAACCACTTCTGACAGTTGTGCAGCATTTGAAAATGAAAAAAAAAAAAAAAATCATAGAAATTGAATCCAGCGAGACCACTGGGAGAAGGACTCATCCAAACAGAGCCGATGACATTGCAGTCTTCTTGCCTTCTCGTCTCAATGTGCACTCATCTTTTTTTTCTTCTTTTTTTATTGCCTAGATTTCATGAAATCTTTTCAGCATCATTTTTGTTTTGGACTTCAGACGGTTTACTGCCTGCGTCGATGTGAATCTGAGAGAGCAGAAAACAGCATCTTGCCAATGTGCCTATGTTTATGTAAGCTTATTCCCATTAGAGTTAATTTAACACTTCTGACAGTTTTTGAACAGCTGCCCCCAAACCACATCTGCTCTGAGCGGATAAACAACTCTCAAATCAACTCAATATATATATATATATATAATCCCATCATCTCATCTCAACTGAAAAAATATAATGTGTTTCGTTGCAATTATTACTCAACTGATATAATCTTAAATAACAAATTATCCATATTTTTCTAATAATTATTAGTATATAAGTATATATTCTATTATTTATTCATTAATTTCATTTTATAATCTTTTTGATTTTCTTTCACTTTGATTTCGCTAGGTTTTAAAGTGGCAGATAGAATGATATAACTGTTAAAACTGATCATTTGAAATGGAAACACCTGCATGAAATAAACGCTCTACTCAAAATAGGTTATAGATATTATTTACATGAGTGCTTTTCATATTTGGCCTGAATTTTAATGAAATAAGTAAAAGTTCCCTTTGATAATACTAATAATGAATGAACTCAACGGATATATATATATATATATATATATATATATATATATATATATATATATATATATATATATATATATATGTAATAGAAATAGTGTTTAAATTATTACTCATCTGATATAATCTTAAAAACACATTTTTAGGATTGTCTTTTTCATTATAAGTATATTCTATTATTTATTCATTAATTACATTTTATAATCTTGTTCATTTTCTTCCACATTTCCTTTGGCTGTGCACATAAAATGTATTAAATCACTTGTAATGTAAAAACCTGCATGAAATAAATACACTACCCATAAAAGGTTAGACTTGTTTGCTTTTACATGAGTGCTTTTCCTATTGGGTCTGAATTTTTATTATCCCAGAAGTCTCACAATATCCCCAATTTATTGTGCGTAGTGTAAGTTCAGGACATCTGCTACTTCTTCAGAAAGGTCCTCGATGTAATTTGGCTTAAAGAAGAAACTCTCCAAATCAGCTGCCCTGGAGAACACCACGATGCACCATGTGGTTTCCCTGGCAAACAGCCTTCTCTAGAGGCCTGGAACAAGCTGGAACCCATTAAGAGTCAGTGGCCACCATGTTAAGCACATAACAATGTGGCCTCACCTCTTCTATAATGATGTGAATGCTGGCTGACATAGCATTCTGCACACAGTTTGCATGAGGAGTCTCACAAGTATTAACTGTTACAGACGTCGGCAACTGCAGGTCGCCCTATTAAAATTACGGCCTTATGGTCAGTTTTTACAAACAAAAAAAGAACCTATCAAATGCAGAGATTATTCTATTTATTATTATTATTTTCAATCATAAAGGCCTTGACAGTGGATGACTGTGCACATACAGAGACATGTTTGTGTCACACAAGAATAAAGTGACTTTAGGCCATTTATTGAACATTCTAGTGTGACTTTATTCAACTTTAAACCTGGATTAAACTAGTATTTTTATTCCATAATTACCTGGAATTAAATTAAACTAATGTCAGCAAATTAAACTAATGTCAGCTCCCTGTTTCATCACTTTCCCAGCTCTTCTTTGCCTTTTTTTTTTTATTGAACACAACTTCAATGTCCAAAGTCCATGTTTAATGGGCTGAAAAACCTTGAATTTAGATTCTTTCTTTATATTTGGCTACATATTTAGTGAATTTATTGATATGCACATCACTTCATATTAAATTATTATTGAAGTATAACTTTGAAATTTAGATTCAATTACTATAAAACATTATAGCCTATAGCTGTTATTACTCACCAGTACAAATTGATTCAAGAGTCATGTTAGAGCTTCTTCTTCTTGCTTCTTGAAGCAGACACCATTATGGAAGCTTGTTAAATTGGCATTTTATCCTATCCTTGTACTCAAAATGAAATATAACAGCTGTATATACAGTATACAGCTATATATATAACTGGGTGCTCTTTTCTTTTGTTTTTAAAACAATTGTTATGCACTTTGCATTAGAAATTGCTCTATAATGTTTATTACTTTACTCATAAAGAGACATGATACATTTATTACTTTATTAATAATTAATTATGATGCAGTGTTTACCCATCTAGTATCTAAGTATCTAAAATTAGCTCCACATTGATGAACTACAACAATAAAATGCTCTTAGATGTATTTGTTACTAGTAAAAACAAAATGTATGACTTAAATGCAGCTACTATTTATACTTAAATTTTACATTTTGCTGATATTTTACTTCTGCACTTTTACTTAAGTAACATTTTTAATTGAGGACTAAAAATTTCTATACTAACACTTCAACTTCACTACAACCGTCTTCTGCTCTCCATTATTTTCCACACAGTGTTTTTTTGTTTTGTTTTAATGTGCATGCAGCAGCCATGACAGGTTGAGTCACGTGTTCCAGAAACAGACTCGTTGGCGGCGGCTGAAGGCCACAGCCCCTGTAGGGAGACCAAACACTTTGCATATTGAGACTCTGCATTTCTCTCTCTTCCCCCTCACCAAATGTCCCCCGTCCACCCCTGCAGGCTTGGCACATGTGTGACATATAATTGATTCATTAATAATGTGAACAGATGTTTCTGGTCCGGTCTGGCGTCGTGCCAGCTTGCCGGGACACTATTTCACCGCTGCAGCCTGGCTGAATGCGTCCCATTAAACGCACATTGACACAAAATGGAAGGAGTTGGTGTACTTTTGATCCTTTAAGAGAATAGAAAGGAATGCATAATTGCATAGGTTGGTGTTATTGTGCAATTTATGCATGAGCATGTCATGGCTCACCAAGAAAAATAATGCTTCGTATTGGCATGTGTGGAAATTGCCAATTTCAGTGTGAATGTGTGATCACGGCAAGGCAAAGGGTTGACCCTGATCTGTCTGTTCCAGGATTCAATTCTAAATTACCAACTAAGTGGTTGTTTCTTTATGTGATGCACTGCCTGATGCTCCCATTAGTACTGTACTCATTCTCTGCTGCACACCCAGGAGTTTTTTTTTTTTCTATTAAACCGCGAGTGTACAACCATAAACGTCCTTTGATGAGTTACACAGTAGTGATTATAGCTGTCTATGGAGCCGGCCTGAGTTAATAAGTGGCCTTTGCCATATCATAGGAAAAAGAAAAAGATAAGATATAAAAGAATAAAGTAAATTCATCTATAAAAGGAAGGAGCATCTTTGTGTCTGTGGCTCGCCAACCTCTCTGTTTGTCAGATCAACCTCAGCTTTTTGATACAGTTTGTGAATGGCACGCTTTTTGTGGAATTTCTTTGAGAGATATTCAAAACATCATTATCATCATTAAAAGTTTAAATCCCATAGACGTCCATATCATAGCGCTATCCTGCAGCAGCGCTTTAGTTTCAGTGTAAAGCTCCATATCACGGCTCCTCGTCATGTTGCTTCCCAGCACTTTCATTACAATTCAAACGAAAGAAAACAAAAGTATTGTAACGTCTCTCTCAAAAAAAAACACATGCTAACACATTAGCCGATTTAGCTGCTATTTTATTCCTTGCGTTAACACAGGCTACTGTGGGCCGTAGCCGCGTTACTCAAAGACGCGTTCACAGACCCTGAGGAAATCCCAGCACTATCACCTAACAGAATCTGGGCCTAAACTCATTTATTTATAAACACATATAACAGTAACATGCCCAGGTGATTTCACTATACAGGAAACAGAGACTTATCATAAGTCCGGTTTTACTTGGCCTATCAACACAATTTAAAAACTGAAATGTAGATCGACACTCAAGCTTTCAACATAAATAGTAGCCATTTTCTTACAATAACTGTATTTACATGTACTTTATCTCAATGTATGTCCATGTTTTACCCAATGTACAATTTGTCTATTAAGACTATGGAACAGTCCAACACACCCTCATTTAGCCAAACATAAAAAATCTACTCAATCTTCCACTTTTCTATGGTAATACATATTTTCTACAGGCATTGCACTAGTAAGAAATAAAGCTCTCTATAATATATATATAATAAGCATACTGTATGTAGTGATAGATTGAGGCGTTTATTATGACAAATCAGCTGCTCAGTGGTTGAGGATGAGTGTTATCCTGGCAGATGTGATTAGTTAGTAATCAAGCTAGCATATGTTTTCCTGCATTCAATAACCGCATGTGAGGATATTTAACTCCTGAAATAGTAAGAATAGTTTAACTAGCCCCCATTTATTTTCCTGTAAATCTGATCTGTGTTTAGCTTTCAGCTGGATGAGGTACTTTATTAATCCCAGCTGGAAATCATACCGTTACAGCAGTGTAGAGCAAAAAGACAAAGATAATGAGCAAAAACTATGACTTATAAACAATAGCTTAGAGTGGGTAATTTTTTTCTTTTTTCTTTTCACTGTAGGCTACAATACATGTGTAATTATTTACATGGTGCAAACAATGTAGTGCAGTCATGGATCAGATCAGCCTAATTGGAAACTGTTGTACAGGGTGAGGGTATTTCATATTAGTCTAAAAATAAAGGATGCATTTATGTTGATCTAACTAGTTTTAATATAAATGACTAGATTATTATTCATCCCAGATGCCAAATTAATACATGAGCCGACTTTTTTTGATTTATAAACTTGAACTTCTAGATCTAAATATGTATTTTATTTTTTAAGCATAATTTATTAACAAAACCTTTCTTTAATATTTGCTTTTGTTTAATTAGATGCACTTGACGAGGCACTGGAGACAAATAGAGGAGTTGGAAAAGCTGGTGTTGCAGCTTAGTCTCTGGAAACCTGCTGGATAGATGGTGTATGTCAGCGATAATCATTTTATCATCATCGTTTTATTCAGTGCTGAGTTCCCCTGTGTCTTTTGGGTGTTGCACTTGACATTCAGTCAATAGTTATAAGGTAGTTATAGTTTTTCATCAGGTTTTACTCTAAAACGAGAGATGTTGTTTCTGTGGTATATGTAGTGTGAAAGTATAACAGTCCAAGGGGCCTCCAGCTAAACTTTGATTAGGGCCGGCTCTGGGTCTCAATCATGATTTTTTATTTTTTTCATCATGTTAGATATTGCATAGGGGAGCTATTCTGTGATATCAGTCTGTGGGTGCCTTTTTTCTTTTTTATTTGTGTGGGCATTTCCATTTGTATGGAGTGACTATCATCATCATCATCACCTCCTGCTGTTGAGACCCACTGGCCTGTCACACCTGGTCGACTTCAGTGCTTCACTCCCTGGTGGAATATCAGGTCACTATTAATCAGAAGGGACTGGGGTTGAGAGAAAATACAGTTATGGGATGTGCTGGTAAAGGAAGTTTAAGTAAAACAAAAGTGCCATCGCCACCCATGGCCACTACACAATAAACTCAATTCTCATCGTCAGGCAATTTTTCATCCAGAAAATATCCGTTTTTGCTCCTCTGAAGCACTGGAAAGCAAGTCAAGTTTATTTGTACCACACGTTTCAACAACAAGGCAATTCACAGTGCTGTACATAAAACATAAATATCATCACGACAAAATGTAAATGGAACATAAGGCAATAAAATAAGGAAATAAGTGCAGTGTAAGATATTAATCAAAAGCCTCAAATTTGATTTAATAAAAGGCAGCAGCAGCAAACAGAAATGTGTTCAGCGTTAATTTATAACAACTGAGAGCTGCAGCAGACCTGCAGTTTTCTGGGAGTTTGTTCTCATAACATATAGCAGCAGATCAGAAATCTATTTTGGCCCTAAACCATTCATTGCTTCATAAATCACCAGCAGTATTTTAAAATCAATGCATTCGCAGACAGGGAGCCAGTGTAAATAGCTAAGAACTGGAGTGATGTGATCCACTTTCTTGATCTTAATGAGGTTTCCAGCAGCAGCAGCATAAGTATTCAGTATTAGTTTTAATTAGTATATAATTTAATCAAAATAATAATTATTGGGTTTTACTACCTTAATTTTTTAATGAGCCATTTTTATCTACATGGGGAGCTGGTCTTGTGGGAGCATGTAGACATTTAACAGAAGAGGCCCCATTATAGAACCTTGGGGAACTCCACATGTGGTTTGGTCATTTTTGACTGCTCTGATGTTTAATTAAATCTAGACACAAAGTAGTCTCTGTCCTTTAAGTAAGATTTAAGACTTGGAAGAAGCCAAGCTGTTGAAAACAGCTTTTTCATTGATTTTTACTTGCAGGTTTGATGTGGGCTTGTAATTGCTCGTTAGTGTGGTGTCTAGATTATTCTTTTGTGTGTGGCATGATGACTGGAGTTTTCAAGGCCTGTGGGAATGCACCTGAGAAAAAGATGTTGACAATTTGTAGATCTGAAGCCAAGTGTTTTTTTAACATTTTTGAAAAAATCTGTTGGCAAAATATCAAGACAACACAAGGAGGTTTTCAGATGTTGTATATTATCCTCCAAGTTTCTTTGTTGATGGGATCAAATTGTGTTATGGTATTTGAGCAGATTTTAAGTGGAAACCGACACAACATTCTGTACCTGATATGTAGGCAGACGTTGTTGTAGGCAGTGGTGTGCACAGATTTTTTGAAGGTTGGGGATGAAAAGGAAAAACCTACAGTGTATTTTATATATGATCTTTATGTTATTAAAACTTAATTTAGCCTAACTGACCTACTTAATGTAGTTTGTAATGAGGATCAGTGATCAGAATTGTGTAGATTTAACTACTTGTGGACATTGAAGAACACACAGAGACATAAATATAAGGCAATAATTCCTCGTGGGGGGTTGATGACATGTAGGCACCAGATAATCCAAACTAATAGTCCAACAAAATTAATTGCATTGCAATTCTTAGTTCCGGTGGAATCTGGAGTATATGTGTTTTCACCACCAAAGAGGGTGCTTTAGTGCATGTTTAGATATTTAAAAGGGCATTTTGTGCACATTTAGATATTCAAAAAGGCACTTTAATGCATGTTTAGACATGTTTAGGTTTTGTAATTCTTGGTTCCAGAAGAATCTGGAGTATGTGTTTTCACCACCGAAGAGGGCACTTTAGTGCATGTTTAGACATTTAAAACAGCACTTTAGTACACATTTAGATATTCAAAAGGGCACTTTAATGCTGTAATGACCAATGACATTTAATTACTTTAATGACATTTGTGATTTTAGAAATTATACAAGCTCATTGACAGACTGTGTGTGTGTGTGTGTGTGTGTGTGTGTGTGTGTGTGTGTGTGTGTGTGTGTAAGAGAGACATCTTGTAGCCAAGATGCGGGGGCTTTTGTTCTAATGAGATGGAAAGGAGAGGCTTTAGAGCTCATGGTGAAGGTCTAATTAATCAGTCTCTGTGGCAGTTTCCCACAGCTATCCATTAGGGTTTCATTCAACAAGTCACTGAAGCTTCAATCTCACTTTCATTGTTGGAAATGGCTCCATAATAATAACATGATTGCGGATTGATCACTGGAAGGCTCTGAAGGGAAACACATGTGGTGAGGAATAATGATGCCCTGCATATATCAGTGTGGATAGCCCTCGACAAAAGGATTTTTATACAAATTTAAGATTCACAACCAATACGGAATTGTTCCAAATCAATTATGTTTTTGCATCAACGTGAAACAGCTTGACGGCAGCCATAAAGCATTTTCACGAGGCGTACTCACACTGAGCGTAAGAAGCACCGGGGAGAGCATCAATTTTTGTTTGAGGTGAGAGATACTGCTGAGAGCTGTGAGCTTCAGCATTAAGTCTGAGCTCCCTGTGGCCAATATAGCACACTCGGGATGGGACCAGTCTGCTATAAATTAAAGACGAGTTATACAAACAGGGTGTTAACATCCGCTGCCCTGCAAGGCCTCTCCATGGTGTCAGGGGTACATGGAATCAAGCCAAAAACCTTGAGGAAATGTAGATGATTTTAAATGAATAATTTTCTCTGCTACTGTTAAGTTCTTATGCAACACAGCAGATTTTATGCATCTTGCAACAAAGAGCTAAGAACTGGAAATTAGCGCAAAATGCTATTTGTTTGGACTTTTCCGTCTGTTTCACAGATGCATCATATCAGAGTAGTGTCACTGATACAGCAACAGTAATCGATTTAAACAGACACACACAATTTGGATAATAAACCATCTTTTGAAGAGTTTACTGAAATGTTAGACAAATTATACAAAGTATTGTGTGATATTGTGTATTGTAAGAAAACAAACAGGCAAAAAAGACATTACCTTATATAACACATATTCTCCTTTTGTGCCTGTTTTTCGGACACTTTTTTTTCCTGCATGGCCCTAATACTTCTTCATACAACTGGGATGGAGGGAATCTGTTTGGAGCTCATCGATATCGAAGAGCGTTGACGCTGTAGCTACCTACACAGAAGTATAAACTAAGTTTTACTCATTTAAGAACTGAAAGGAATTGGATAGAGATCAAGAAAATGAGTTATCCTGCACTCCCCCGTCTGGCGTTGTATGTTCAGCAGTTCCCCAAGATACGAACATTCGTAGATAGAACCACCAACTGATGTCTATAAATGGTCTTGAAATGAAAGTTCGTATTTTGAACCACACACCACATCTAACTAGCTCCCCTTTTCCTTCCATATGTCATCTCCAACACTTTTTTTGTCATAAGAGAATGAACTTTGTACCACAGCACTATACCACATATTCTGGAGGCCCCCTCTTGGAGGCACAAATTGGTTCAGTCCACCCACAGACAGCTCCTGGCACAAGTGTCTGACCTACCTGGGGGCTTCAGTCATCATGCTGCCCAGAAAGCACAAATGAGGGTATTAAAAGAAGAAAGAACAGAAAGAAAAAGAAAGAGACAGAATGACAGAAAGCAGCTGTTGCTGCCTTCTTTCCGAAAGGTGAACTGAGTTTGCTTGTTATACATCCAATTAAAGTTAATATAGTCCACTCCAGACAGCTGCTGATGATGTTTGAATGTAGCTTAACATTTTAAAATTGTAAATACAGTTTTT
This sequence comes from Lepturacanthus savala, assembly GCA_030544235.1. NCBI lineage: Eukaryota > Metazoa > Chordata > Actinopteri > Scombriformes > Trichiuridae > Lepturacanthus > Lepturacanthus savala. The sequence goes on along the minus strand of CM060480.1, from coordinate 4,528,617 downwards.
GCTCACCCCCATAATGCACTGGAGTGGATAGGGGCCCAGAATAATGTGAACAATTCATCTTATGAACAGCCTCTTGGAACCTATAAACTGGGCATTGTCTGCAACTGAAGAAAGTCAAAACAAGCTGGTGAAACATCACTTTCCAAATGGTTTTGCCCCAAAAATGTAAAGCTGATGTCTGTAAAAGTACAGTGTGTAGCTTCTGGTGGCATCTAGGAGCAAGGGTTTCCACCAACTGCAATATTGAAGAGAAGCTACGTTTGCCACCAAAACTGTGAAATATACAAAATGCACAGAAAAAACTCCACAAAAGTCCAAATTTGTTTTGGTCATTGTAGAAACACTCCCAAAGTAGATAAACCAGTGTATTCTATGATAGTAAAAACACAGTATGTCTTATTTTGATACCAATTAAAGCTTATTTAGGAATATTAGATTCCATTTCTGTGCTAAATGCCACTAAATCTTCTACACTGTACCTTTAACTCGCTGCATGTTCTACAGTATATGGAGCATCAAGTTGTCTTGTTATCCATCAGAATAAAATGTTGTGGATCAATCAGATACATACAAAGCTTTTTATTTTATGGATTTTTAACCGATTCAAAGGAGAAGTTTGAAATGGATATTTGTTCTGCTCATACAACTCTTTTTTCCTATGAGCTGAATTTCCCTCCTCATAGTAAGCTGAGAAAATTTCAAAAGATTCAAGGCTTTCATCAGGACACTCTCCTTCAAACGTCCTCTTCCTCAGATCCTCCTGAGTGCTCCATCTGCCTGAATGCTTGTGTCAGTAAAAGTTTTGTAGCTTATTTTGCAGCAGCTGGTGATTCGACCAAAAGCCACCCCTTAGGCTTAACACCACGGGCCTCGTTAATGCAAATCTAGCTGCCGCAGACGGATGGGAAATTGGCTCCATTCACTCCATCGTGAGGCTGTGGAAAAGGCAGGAACAAGGTGAGAACACCGAGAGGTTAAGCAGCCAGGGCACCGGATTTTAAAGCGACGGTTTGTATCCGTCAACTGGTGTGCATGCCTGGAAAACCAGAGTGCAAGCTTGAAATTAGAAAGGAAGTATTTTTTTTAAGGCACTTACTTGTATTGAAAGCGTAGCGTTGTTATCCCAGGATCTGAGAGTGAAGCAGCCAAACAATTAACGCGTCACTGGCCTGCCGTCTTGGATTGAAGCAGAATGGAAGAATAATCATTTTAACAAAGGCAAAGATGTCCAACGTTTCCAACGTTGCTAAAATTAGCGAGCGTTAGTCACAATGCCTGTTGTTTCCCTTTGTTCTCGCATTTCAAGGCTCTTGGATGCTGTCCTGTCATGCTATTCAGATAAAGCTCAGAATTCCCAATTAAATTGACATGGCTCAAAAGTTTCGCCATGTATTTGAATATTTTATAATGAGGAGAATTTGGCAAACATGACACTCTATGTGCAGGTTTGTGAATTCTGACACATGTTATTTCTCATAAAGATAAGACAGAAAAAACATGTTGCACATTGTCTTTTTGCATAAGCCACACCTTCTATAATAGCATTAATGAGCTTTGTCTGATTCTAAGCATCAAATCAGAAACTGTAGCACTGTAGCATCTTGTTTGTGAACCATTTAAAAATCACAGTGTTAATAGCTGAGAGTTAAAGGCTCTAACAGCTGTTCAGTAATTATAGTCATGTGACAGGCTGTATTGTGACAAATCTATTTTTTTTAAGGTTTTCCTTTTATAGAATTTTTCCTGTATTTCAAAAATACACAAAAATAAATCAATAAAAATATCAATAGATATAAGATATACTGTGAATGTACCCAAGTAATGTAAAATAACGTGAAAAATGTCATATTACCAAGCGTTTAAAAGAGACAATAAGTAGATTGGTGCAATTATAACCCTGATGACCTGTTTTACAACAGTATTCAGATCTTTTTTTTAAAGGAAAATCAAACATTTCATTAGTGATAATTATATTTCAGTAAATATGGATGAATATGCAGTTTTAATAATAATAATTTCAAAAATTATGAAATAAATGAGAACTGATTAGGTAAACAGAGAGAGAGGTATATGCAAAACATTAATCTAGTTACTGTAAATAAAGATCAGAAAATACAGCAAAAATAAATCTTGTTACTTAAAACCTAAAACCTAACCTAAACCTAAAAATACACAAATATCAATATAAATACCAAAATATGCTATGAATGCAAGTAATGTAAAATAATACATGAAAAATGCCGTAGTACAAGGTTTATATTAATAATGTTGATTATAACCCTGATTACCTGTTACAGTTACAACAGTATTCTGATATTTTTATAAATTATAAGGTAAATGAAATATGTTATTACTGATGTTATTACTATTACTATTATATTACATATACATGAATATGTAGAACATTTGAAATTGAATAATACAATAAAACTCAATTTATAACAATGCAGCCAGATTCTTTGTATTATTTATTTGTTTTATGACAGCACAGTTTTATTGTATTGTGTATTTATAGGTGTCAATACAAAATACATCTGATTTTCAAATTAAAGCTATAAACACATTTTTACTACTGAATGTTTATGGGATGTTTTTTTAGCACTATTTCCCAGTATTTTATTGATGCCTCTCCTGTGGAATATTATGTTTTTGTGTTTTTAAATCTTTACAGTGTAACCTCATATCTTTATTACATTATATTACCATTATATAAACACTGCAGATAAATACTGATACAGAAAATGTGTTGTGTTTGTCATTATGTAATAACACTGAAGCAAACAAACAACAACATTATGTCCGAGCAAGTGAGGCCCAGTGCAAACACTCATCACCCAAAAATGTGTCATAGCGTTACTCCGGGCGCTGCACTGAAGCGTGCATGTGTGAACCAAATTGTGTTTTTAACACATGGATAAACTAGTTCCTCTGGAGTGGGGAGACATGTGATATATAAAAGGAAAGACGGGCAGTCACATGATTGTTTTAGGCGGGAGGAGGAGCAGGCCGGGTCCATAATGAGGGACACGGCAGCACTGCAGGTTAAGATTCTGCCCATCTCCTGGAGACACCATGTCAATATGGATTAGGGGCTCTGAGTAGCCCTGGAGGAGGAAAAAAAAAAAAGAAAAAAAAAAACTCCCATCTTCAATTACAATAAGCAAACAGCTCCTGGAAATGAAAGGCAGGGAGGGAGGAGATGCACTTTAGCAACAGCGGGTTCAACCCACACAAGACAAAGTAAACATTATTAGCTTAATAACATTTTCAATTAGCTATAACCCGCGTAACCTCAAGCTAATGGAACACGAAGCCCAAAATTAATTAGAAAAATAATTTGTAATTACCACTTGGGTCCTCACAGGTCCTAAGTTGAATGATGGTGCTGAGAAATATGACGCATGGAGATATTCCCTGAAGTGGTTCTCAAACTTTTTACCATCAAGGACCCTTTAAACTCACAAAGACTTGATTTTGGACCCCGTCTGCTCAGATTGTTGCTTTTAGATATCCAAGGACAAAATTATAGAGGACTGACACTGCCATAATCAAGAATAAATAGTTATTAGATGAATAACTATACCAGATTTTCCATTCATTTAATTTATAAAACATAGTTATTTGTGTATTATTTTCCCCTTTATTTGATTTCCCCTATTCACACTCAATATATAAAATGGAAAATAAATTGTTTTATAAAAATATTAAATTACTGCAATAAAATAAAATAATACACAAATACCATTAAATACATTAAATTAAATAAAGTAGCTTATCTATTTTTGACTATGGCAGTCCTCCATAAAAATGGTCCTATATTTTTCTTGGAAATAAATGCGTAAAACGTGCCATATTATGAGAAATAATACAATTCTGAAGTAATTGAATAGTCAAAATAATTTATTCCGCTTTTCTCCGGGAGCCCACATGCAGCCGCTCAAGGACCCCTGAGGGTCGCCGGACTCCATTTTTAGAACCACTGCCTTAAACTCTATTTGCACCACGCAGGGCGTTGCAAGATCATGCTGTTTCTAAGATAATAGTCCCATTACCAGATCTTCTTTTATTTCTACCTGTATGTTATGGGCTATTACCACTGCCATATTGAAGATAGTGCCCTCATGATATGTTTATCGCACATTATAGAGCAGATACACTTGTCTGAACAATAACTGTCTACCCTCTAGTGTTCTAAATGATAAAAGGAGATTGAAACAGTTTTATGATCTAAGTATAGTCCAGGTGCTGTATCTGAGGCGTCTCTCACCATCTGTTTTTTACATCATCTACTTGTCTGTTTTTTTTGCTCATTTTCACTAATGCTGTCTTAGGAATTCCAATTTTTATCCAATCTAAAACAAACAAAAAAAAGTTTCTTCCATGATTTTCAACAGCCCATCTACCTGAGGTCCAATCATTCCATCCTGAGTTATTATCATCCCATGTCTATTTGTTCAGTCGTCTGGCTCTTTTTCATCAGATTGAGCGATTCTACCAAGCCAGCAAATGTGCTAATGAACTGGCTGCTGTGCCATGAGGATGTATAATAGGCACGAGTGGAAAGATATCATACTCATTTCCTTTTTTTGTGGATTTAAGGGCAAAGATGACGCAAATAGGACATCCAGGCCCAAGCCCAAGCTCACTCAGCACCAACCTCCTGAGTAGCTGTCCAGGTTCTCTCACCTGCCCACACCGAGGGTCCTTCACAGCTGGCAGCAGCAGATGCAAACTAAATACACCAGTGATAACAATGAGCCCATTCACTCCCAAATGACGCAATTTAGGTCTTCATTTAGACAGATCTGATAGCACATGTTTCCATTTAGATATCTGGCAGTAAAATTACATTTGCAAAACATGGTTCTGGAAAGTAAAAAAGCACATTTACTCAAGTACCAGACATAAGTACTAATTTGAGGTACTTGAGTACAGTAAATCTTCTAATAAAGGCCCGGGCCTTTATTTAGTCAAGCACATTGGGCCTAGGCCTTTACTGGAACCAGGCTACAATTAGAGAGAGGTTTCTATTTCTCCTTGAGGAAACCGGGCAACCAGTAGAATGAAGAAGATTTTGTGTCAATTTAACCTACAAAGGAACCTATGATGTTCATTCATTGAAAAACTTAATGATTTAGACAGTTTACCATTTTAAAGTTTACCTATCCTTTAAAAAACATCCAATTCTCTTTAACCTTTCCTTGTAATTTCCTCATCACTCTACAGCCTCTACATCAAGCTCCACATCTGCCATGGTAACCAACGTTAGCTTACCAATGATTTGCCATTTGCGGTGCATTTGTCTCTCCGCTACCATACGTGTCACATGACCAGGCCACCATAGCCACGGCTTGATATTTTGAGTGGTAGCTTGCTAATGAGCTACAGTCCTGTCTTTACATTTTTGCATTTAAAAACATTGGTTCTAATAATAGCCCAGGCCTGTATTAGAGACCAGTCAATATTAGAGAATTTATGGTATTTTATTTGATTCTACTTCATTATTCCACTGTTGACTGCAGATTTGATTGATTGACAACCCCTCAGGTTTATCTGGTGACCCTATTTTTGTAGCTTGCTGCAGTGCTACATGCACCATCTGGTAAAAACTACATGAAACTGTATTTAAAACAAGTCACTCATCTTACCAGAAGATGCAGGATTGCAATCTTGTGGATGTTTTTACATTGATTTGGAAGCACATATGTTACAGTAAACATGTACATGATTCAGTTTTTTGTAGTAGTTTAAGTAGCAAATGCTTTAATTTACATATCGTTGAAATACCCTACTTAAAATCTCCTTTAAAACATAAAATCTCATAGAAAATGCTTCTGCAGCAACTCTGAGTAATGACAGACCCTGTTCAGGTAAAATCCTGCAGAGTTCAACTGTTAAGACAGCTGAGCGGTGATGTTTTGGCTCCCATGTCTTGTGGGAGTAGCTTTAAATGGTTTTAACTGGAGAGTCATTAATATTTTACAGAGTGTAATAGGCCCCGAGCCTCGGGACTGTGTTGGCACCATGATTACAGCACACATCCCCATTAAAACTGATTAGCTCTCATAAGAGGGGAAAGCCCACGTCCACAAAATGCTTTGATAATAATTTTGTTCCAAGTATTAAATGTTGGAGCATTTTGAGTCAGTGAACAAACACAGTAAAAAAAAAAAAAAAGTCCCTCGGGTGCTAAACAACTTCCATCATAGCCCGACAAACGATTTCACCACCTCTTCATTATGCACGCCATAACAGTCGGGGAGGAGAAGTGAGTGCGGTTAAATCGCCTGAGCACCGTGAAATGACACCACTAATACACAGCCAGCCAGTTGTTCTGGTTCAGAAATGTTCCGTTCAAGCATGTTGCATGGTTTATTTCCCCCAGTCACCCGCCTCCAAATGTGGATAATCAGGAAAGAAATGTTGTGCAGCCAAAACACTGATTGCTTGTGTTTTTTTTTATTTTTCTGAAACATTGATTTCATTGATTAAAATGTTGCCTGTGTTTTTTTTAATCAAATGTAAAAGCAATAAGTAAAACAGTTGGATTGGATTTCCTTGACATCAACACCGAGGTGTTTGTGACAGCACGCAAAAGACGATTAGTTCGAGAGATTACAGCGGATGTGTTGTTTCTCTATAAACACTATAAAAGTGTAATGTGAGCGGCGATGATGTGAGAGTATGCGTTGCCATGTGTCGTTTCCTGTGCTGGATGCTGCAGGGCGGCTTCCTGAGAGCTGGACACCATGTGGGGGAGATGGGGCCGTTACAGCCACCCATCCCTGCAGTGCTACAACAGACCATACAGCGTTTGGCTGTGGGTCCTTGTTAACATTATTGGCAGGTGGTGCGTGAAGTCAGTTGTCCTTGTCAGGACCCTAAAGGCGACTTTTCAAACTAAACTGAAGCCCTGAGACCCTGTCAACTTCTCTTCAACCGTAATAAAGCCGGAGTGGCTTGATGGATCGGGGAGGAGACGTTTCTAGTTAAGCGAATAAAAGAGGGGAAAAAAACAAAGAAATACCACAAAGAAATAATAATATAAAAACCACTTCCTCTGAAGCATATCGCCATACCATAGCATGCTGTTATGGGTTTGAAAGATGTTGGTGCAGTTATTAGTGTCATATCTCCTCAGAGAAAACAGCGGCTGCCCAGCTGGCAAAACTGTGTTCCAGAACATTATTGGAATGTTTGTTATTGGCCTTGGCAGTGTTTATTCAATGTTAATGCAAAATGTTCTCTCGATGTTAGAATAGCAAATTGTTCCTGGCATAAAACTGAAATTATGGTTACATTTCAAGTACATTTAGAGGAGGTTAGCGTAATTTCTGGACTATAAGCTGCTACTTTTTTCACATGCTTTGAAAGCTGTGACCAAAGATGTGGCTTATCTATAGAGTTTTACAGGACACGCTCTAATCTATAGAGTTTTACAGGACGCGCTCTAATCTATAGAGTTTTACAGGGGGCTCTAATCTATAGAGTTTTACAGGGGGCTCTAATCTATAGAGTTTTACAGGGGGGGTTCTAATCTATAGAGTTTTACAGGGGGCTCTAATCTATAGAGTTTTACAGGGGGGGCTCTAATCTATAGAGTTTTACAGGGGGGGCTCTAGCAGGAAGAACAAGAGTGAGACAGACTGTTCACATCATAGACCAGAATAGTAAAAGAGAAGGCTGTAAAACTGTTGACAGGACATCCCCAGCTATAACCCTGTTAATTACTAATCTTACTAATCTAATCTAATTACTGAACCTTTCTAATGGTCAGAAAAGCTCTGGAAAAGACTCAAACAAGACTTAAATGACTCAACAGTGAGTTTTTTTGTGATTTGCATGTTCTCGTGTCCTGGGGCATGATGGGAGGCCCCAGAGCATCATGGGAGGTGAATCTATTGAACATAGTCTATGGGTCGCATAACATAGAAATAAGCCCAGAAGTCAGGAACTTTTTCAGAGTAGGTGCCAGGTGAGCAACTTTCATTGAAATGAACGGCGGCCATTTTAGTTTTCACTCATATTGCAAAGTTAATGTTAATTGGTCAGAGGGTGCTTTGTTTCTGTGATTACAGCATTTTTTTTTCCTGCAGTATCTTTTTTTCTTTTTTGTTGCATTTGTGTGTTTTTTGGTTTTGCATCATTTGTGTGTTTTGCAGCTTTTTTTTCACCTGTCAGACACCCTATAACATAAAAAAGTACTTTTTTTGTTGGAAGATTACCAAAAACTAACCCGGCAGGACGTTCCAGGTGTGTCATACAGATGTTTAGTTTGCTGTCTATCTTGAGCTGTAACATGAAGGTGAAATAAAAACTTTCTATGAAAACAGGTTGAAAATGTTCCACATATGGATGTTTCCCAGGACGGTGTATAAACGCCACTCAGCTGCCACAGCACCAGATGGTTCTTTTTTTTCTTCTTCCTAATGTCAGAACACCACATTTTTATACAAGAAGACAAACCAAAAAAAGGCTAAAACCACAAAAAAAAATGTTTGGCTTGTACATCTTCCTTATATTCACAGAACACATGAAACCGATCTGCCACTTCATTCAATGTTTCATGATCTCTTCCACTAATCTCTGCATGCATCCCGTAGATTGAATTCACCATAAATGACGGTTGTGGTAAAATAAAATGCTTTTATTTGAGTTAAGCTGCTGCTAGTAAACCACAGACAATCCTTTAGACCAGACGGGTTATGGCTGATACACGCCGGCTCATGTTGAGCTCTCACTCTTTTGATTCTTCTTCTAAGCTTCTTCAATAAAAAAAAAAAAAAATTGGAGCAGCTCACTCGCCTTTGAAAGTGATGTAGTTTTTGGAAGAAACGCATGACTGAGGGATAAAGAGGATCTCGGGGTGAAGGATCATGAAGACTCAATTGTCTTAAGGGAACATTGAGTCTGAAAGAAAGAAGTGTTAAAGAAAACTCGAGCCTGTAGAGGGGCTGAAGGTGTATATAGATCTGTCTCTGTCCAGCGTTCTTTCTTCCACAAACACACACACACACACACATTGGCCCATTTCTCTATTCTTCAATCAGCACTCGCCTGCACCAGGTTAAACTGAGCAAACATTTGCAGCTTCTAATTTAATTTAATGGCCTTTCAAACACCCGCTGATGTTCTGGCCACATCAAACATCACGGAGGCCTGTGCTAAAAAGGCTTTGCCAACACGTGTGTGTGTGTGTGTCTGTGTATGTGTGTGTATGAGATAGTGTGCATCTTAAGGCTCATCATACTCCCTTTGATGTATTTTGATAAATACAACCTAAAAATATAGACCATGCAGGTACCAGATATCACCACCAGGTGGCCTTAAACGTTTGTAGGCCCATTTACCACAATGTTACCAAACAACAGAAAATTCATAGTAATCCAGAAACCAGGATTTCCTCCGGGTCATTACCAAAACTGAATCATGTGTTCATGGCACCATTCCTAACATTTGCTGAAAGTTTGATGAAAATCCGACCTGAACTTTTTGAATTACCTTGCTAACAAACACAGAAATGCAGGTGAAAACACAAAAAGGTAAAAAGGGATTTCATGTGACCTCCATCTCTGTTCACATACAGTACTCACAAAAAGTCAGGGTTATTTACATGAGTGCTTTTCTATTTGGTTTTGTTTAATGAAATAAGTAAAAGTTCCCTTGATATTACTAATGACGAATGAGAAGAAAAAACATTTTCATTAGTTTCATATTTATTACTCCAAAAATGAGTCTCTCACAATATCCCTAATATATTGTGAGTCATGTATTTCCATGTGTCCTTTGGCAAGTATAAGAATCCTCTCATGACCCCTTTTGATAAATCCAGCGTAACTGTAGAGGTCCTGAACCCTACATCAGGAACCACTGCACTAGAAGTAAGTGAAAAGTTTCTGATAAAAGTTTTCATTGGTTCACTTTTGAGACAAAGTGAATACAGGTAGTTACAGAAAGAACATGTGTTCCAGTTCCACACAATCAGACAGAATAAAACTAATTCTATTAAAAGCCCTTGTTATTAAGGTATTTATGTTTTAAAGCAGGATTTAGAAACCATTTTTCACTTTTCTTTCTCAATGATTTCTTCGACATACGGGCCATTATAAAGTCTAGCAGACAGCATTGTTCGCCTATAGAGTCTGCTTTTTGCATCGCAGTTTTTACACCATGATGATTTAGCTCCTTCTCCCCCACCATCAGCACCACATGCTGTTGACAGCCCTTCAAGCCAACCTTCCTCTGAAAATAAAAAAAAAATCTCCATCCTCACCAACTGTCGGGCAGTGAAATGAAAATTCTCTGACAAGAGTTTGTCGATCCCATTCTACTGACAGCCCATATGTTTGCACCTAGATCTCTACTCCGGGGGCTTCTGCAGCTGTCAGTGTGTCTCCGAGTCCAGGTGAAACGGAGGGAAAAAAAAAAAAAGAGAGACGAGACGAGCAGCAGATGATGTCCTTTAATGCTCATCCCGGTACCGGCTTACAATAACAACTATGGTCAGACATCATTTTTTCGCACCTGCACTAAAACCTGTAATGAGAGCAATAACCTTTATTACACACTCCAAACTGTCAAAAACTACCTGACCCAAGGACACGTTCTAACTCATGATGCTTAAATCCTCTGGAGTGTGTGTTTAGCTGTTTCTCTGATTTTTATTTTGCAGTGATTTCTGGTCTTTATGTGTAGAACCTGTCTAAACCCATTTTAACTGTTTAACCTTAATCACATAAGAAAACCTCAGCTCCAACAATAAATAAACTATTTTATCTGTTGTAAAACACGATGTTGGTGTTACAGCATCAATATATATCATCAATATCCACATCATCAATACAATAAGACAATAGTTTAATATAATATCTGTAGTAGGGCTGCAACTAAACACTATTTAGATATTTAATTGACATTTAGGCTGTTTGTGTGATTATTTAATTGGATCCTTTAGAATCTCCTATTTAAACATCTTCCAGAATATATTCATGTTCTGTAATGACCTTGTGTGATTTGTATGATTTTATGGACAAATATTTGATCTTTAATCTCTTAATACTCAAATAAATGCTCTAAATCATTGATTATTTAACTCTTTTTTTGTAAAGTATTTTTACCTGTAATAAAATACAATGTTAACTTTTTTTTCACATATTCTTACTATACTTTATTTGCAATATTCTAACTATATTTGCTCTGTAACAGCAACATAAATTGATTCTGACTCTTCTGTAGTCGCCTCACGTGTAGATTTCTTTTGATACTTTCTTTTAGTACAATAACCTTTGTGGTTGTAGAGATATTCCAGATTTATTATCAGGAAAACTTATAAAATGAGTCCTGGTGCTTAAGTGGTTAACCGTACCACAATTTAAAATCTGTAATATAACTTTCCTAACAGTTTTCTGCATTATAATTATAAAAAAAAGTTAAATTAAACAGATGAAATGAATGTGCTGAGTGTGCCTAAAGCTCATTAGGGCGGAGGCTTGAATTTGGTGTATAAATATACATCCAGATGTTTATTTGCTCTCCTCCTCTGGCGGGTTATCTACAACAGATTGCTCCTCCTTAGCACTGACACGTAGGTGGCGACATGCAGACAGATGGGCTCCCGGTCGGCCCCCCGCTCTCCATAAGACGGAGTCTACGAGGATGGATGGGCTCATTTTTAAGGTACACTTGGTCATCTCCCAACCTGCTGTGTATTTACTCAGTGATCCACTTGCATAGATCATGCGCACGCTTGATAAATAACTTCTAATCACGAGCACATGCTGCGCTCATGGCCAGGGCCAAAGAGATCAATCCTGTGTGCAGATTTTGGGAGAAAAAAATGGGAGAGCAGTTCAAAGCTACAAAGACTGTCTTTAACCATTCTGTATTTTTTTTTTTGTCAGCATGCTGGAATACTTTCTTTTTCTTTTTCTGGAATACTCTCTGTGCTGCATGATGCACAGTGTGTTACACGTGTTAAAAAAAGAAATAAATAATTGTATTGCACTGATTACACTGATTTGCTGCATTACAGGGAAAAATGGTAATATTTTACTACATACAAATATCAGTAATGTGCATTACAATGCATTTTTATCCTGGATTAAAGTGGTCAGTTTATCTGATTTTATTCATACAGATTTGATAAAATCACTGCAAGATCAGCAGCAGTGAAATATCTGCACAAAAAAATCTTTTTCTTTTTGGCTCGTCAGACAGAAGATGGAGATGAGTGAACCTGCAGAAACATCATAGCACGTTCTCCAGATGGACACACACTCACTACTTTACGTTTGTGAAACGCAAGAATCTGAAGAACATTGTAGTCAAATGCTCTTTGTGTGCTACACCTAAAGAACTGTAAAAAACTGTCCACTTCCTGAAATAGCAGCAGTGATTTAACATTTACAGATGTGTCATAATAACATGAAGTTAGCAAGGAAGCAAAGAGAGTGGAGATAAAACCACAAAACCACAAAATTAACATTCTCCTGCTCTGAGATTCTTCAGCATCAAGAGGTTAGGAGACTTGTTGTTGAAGACATGAAAACCACTTTCAACAGTGGAATCAGCAGCTTTTCCAAAATTTGTCAGCAAGATCCTAACAGCGATAATGACAAAGGTCCATATTTCCAGTTATTTTGGTGAGAGTAACATAAAAGTAATGCAATAGTAGTGTAATGCCTTATATTTTAAATACAGTAATATTGTAATATAACAAATTACTTTGAAATTACAGTAACGAGTAATAAATAAGGCATTAGAGTTTTGAAGTAACGCTTGATTCTGGTTAGAAAGTCACAGAGAGTAAAATCAAAAGCAGCTTTCTGAGGATGCTACTTTGCATTTCTAAGCTGCAGTATGACGACGCCTGTGTGTGTGTGTGTGTGCGTGTGTGTGTGTGTGTGTGTGTGTGTGTGGCTGCTTGAGATGCATGTATGTGTCTGTCTATCTGTCTGGTGGCTGCTGTGCCAGCCCAGAGAGGAACAGTTCCACAGATCCAGGCATTAAACTAATGTGCTGGGATCAGGGGCCAGCGCCTCACAAGCTGTCTGTTTGGCTGGAGGCTGGAACAGGAACTCTGGTGCAGGATCCAAACACCTGCCTGAAGTCCCGTTGCAGCCAGGACCCCTAAACTCAGATATTTCCATCGATCCGGAGCCTCCTTCGGTTGTGATTAGCGCCATCAACGACAGGACCCAGGTGATGAGATTAAAACTCCTGCCTTGTTGGCCCGGAGGAGCTTGTTGTTGAGAACTGCTGGCGGCCATGGTTGGGATCACAGAGGCAGGAAACTGAATAACTTAGTAATTATTTTCAGAAAAAACAATTATCTATCTTAGTAATATACACCTCTTAGACTCATGAATCACATGAATCACATCTAAAATATTTGACTTGTATATATTATAATAATGCTTACCTGACTATTAATACTGCACTTCCCAAACCTAATTCTTTGCTAAATGATTTTCTTAACAAACCAAACTAATTCATTTAAATTGAACCAACCTAATGTATTAACTTTTAACTGAATTAATGTTTGCATTGACACCAGTTAATTAAATTACATATAAACAAACTATATTTTTCACATTTGCTTTGCCTTCAAAAATAATTAGTATTTCCCATCATATAAGCTCTTTAAAAAAAGACACTTGGCCAACAGATTACTTTAAATGTACAAGCTTTAGCCGTGGATGCTAGTCCAGTTGCACTAGCGATGGATGGCTAACGTTACCGATACTTGTAAAAGCATATTCTAAATAAATATATTATTATTCGTGGTCATAATGTTACCAGTAAATGCTAGCTAACCAGGTACTGCCAGTTAGCTATTCAACTACTGCTAGCTACAATCATGCGGTAGCTAGCTTTAATTGTTAGCAAATGCTTTGCTACTTACACTTGTTTTGGGGCAAAATCCAACCAGGGCTCAACACATTATTAATGATGTGGAATGGTGCGTCTTGACCAGCCTGCTAGAAAGCTACCAGATGGTGGCGCTATAACACTGAACTTTATGTTTTGGACTGTAACTTTTGAACAATGTCTCAGAAAGAAAATTCTTTATTTGCTGGGCTTTCTGTCATTTAGAATTTTGTCCAAATCTGTTTAGTTTTTTGGTTTGTTTTTACTAATTCTGAGCAATCATCTATACAGTTTTACTCAAATGCTATGATTTATATTGCAGACAACATTTGATGCTATTTTGACCACATTTGATGATCATGTGTCAGAAAGTGGACCACTCTGAATGGGCACTGCAATAGTTTTACAAACATTTAACGTCCCTCTGCAAAACTATGCCTACAACCCGGAGGTTTTCCATCAAAAACGAATTTAATTTAAAAGAATTCTCGACTTCTTTTGATATAATAATACTGTATTTTATCAACAAGAATAACTGTTCCAGGAAGAGCGAGACTTAATAACTGGATATGAAAGAAGCTTTATTTTTATTCCCAGTGATGAATTCCTCTTGACACACTCGCAGGTAGAAGTTTCCCTGACTCCGGAGTGAAGCCGTTACTTCTGATCAAGTGGATTTTTCTTTTTTTCTTCTTCAACCCAACTCCCTGAGTCATCCTTATGTCTCTCTAATTTCATCTCTGATCTGTCTCTGCCGCGGCCGGAGAAATTGAGGAATGAAATAGGAAGAATGGATTTGTTGTCACACCGCCATCAACTTTTATCCCCTCGACACTGAGAGTAAGGTAAAGAAAATGAAACCTGGATCCCTTTTGAGACCTAAAGTATTGTGTCTTTTTCAAAAGGATATGATGCAGGGTTTATTTTCATTATCAGCCGAGGTATCTGCGGCGTGGAGGTGATTAGGTTGCGCTTACAGCCCGGTGAAGTCTGCCAGCCTAATGTTTTTCAGTAAAGGAAAATGAGGCTTGCCGTCTAGTTTCCTCCTAAACTCTCTCCTGGGTCCATTTTTTTTTTTTTTTACCGTCATAAGAGACTCAGACTCTCTCCTGGTTTGGCATTAGCAATTACCGCCACCATGAAAAGGTCAGGAGATGTTTTTAAAATGGGACCTGGGCCTTTGCCTGACTGCTCCGCTGAAACGTTGTCATACATTTATTGGGTATCAAATGAGTCTTCGGCAAATATAGCTAAGTAGAAAGCCTTGACATTCAGATATTTTATTACGGAGTCTGTCAGGAGACGTTCTCTCTTTTCTCTCTTGGTGATTTAATTATTCAAACTGAATTTGCAAAGTGTATTTGGAGTATTTTAACCACTTAAGCCCAAGGCCTATTTCTTTCACTTTTCCTGCTATAAATGATAATAAATATGAAATATCTGTACAACCCACAGGGGTTATTGCACCTAAACCTGGTATCAGAAGAAATCTACAACATGTGAGGTGACTACAGAAGTGTCAGAATCAATTTATATTTCTGTTACAGGGCAAATATAAAAAAAAAAAAGCCTCCATTCTGATGAGCTTTAGGCGCACTCTATGGTGCACTCATTTAATTTGTTTTAAGTCTTATATCACTGTTTTATTCTTATAATACAGGAAATGATTAAAAGAAACATTGCAGATTTTAAATTCTGTTTCATTTAACCACTTAAGAACCATGCCTATTTTCAGTTTTCCTGCTGTAAATGATAATAGGGAATATCTTTATCATAGTTCAAAGATCAATTACTTTACTTAATAAGATAAGAATTCAAAGACAAATTATTTGTCCATAAAATCATAGAAATCACACTGAGGATCATTAGAGAACATGAAGAATATATTCTGTAAGATGTTTAAAAATGAGATTATAAAGGAGCCAATTAAATAATCACACAAACAGCTCAAATCTAAATTAAATATCAAAATAGTGGTTAGTTGCAGCCCTACTACTGATATTATATTCAACTATTTTCTTATTGTATTGATGATGTGGATATTGATGATATATATTGATGCTGTAACAGTAACATTGTGTTTTACTACATATAAAATACTTTATTTAGTGTTGTAGATGAGGTTTTCTCATGCAATATAAGAATAAAACTCAATGTTGCTGCTGTATCAGGGAGTTTAGGATTTTTACAGGTTAATATTAGAGTTTTTGAGGTGATTTTACACAGACAAGGAAATGTCAGATTTTTCCGTCTAAATTACAACGCTGCTAATTTGTTTTTCTGTTTCCATAATTGCTGACAAATTGAATAGATACAGATCGAAATAACTGATTCAGAGCTAATTACACAGACTCTGAGATACAGTATTGCATTCGGCAAGATAAAAAATAAATGAATACCCCTTTTCACATAATATAATCAATAATAATAGAAATGTCAAATGTGTGCAGATCTTAATTTCTATAGCAGATTACAGGCTCGTCCTGTATAAAATTAAACACACAATCGCAGACGCGTGTAACATATATTTTTTGATAACCTTTGACACACTTTTCTGAATTCTTAATTGCTTTATAAGAGCAAATTAAATCTTCCTTTCAGCTGAGTCTGCGCTGTGCAGCAGAGGGATGAGGTTTACTCACTCCCCTCCATTTTTTGATTGTGATGGTAAAATGTGAGCTCTAATGTGAGCCCAATTCACTTCACCCCTCATCAGTTTAGGCTCAGCCTCATCCATCTCACTTAGAAAGTGCACAGCTAGCCAGATCCCCGCTGTATAAAGACATCAGCTTTATTATGCTTCCTACACCAGGATGCTGAATTATTTATGTTATTTAGCTATGCTACTGCAAATAACTGTTAGACACCGAGTCATAGCATCCTAGTTATGCTCTGTCCTGTCCACCGTGCACCGGGTTCGGAGGTGCATGAATAATAAAGATAAATAGGAAACATTTTTTTTTCAAAGGTCAGATCTTTATATGTCAGACCTAATAATAATAGAGAAATGCATTAACCCATTAAAGCCTTCGAGCCTTTAAGTCCGAGTCTCATTTTATACTTAAAATATCAAAATTACTCATACAGCTTTTTTTTCTAATGATATGATAGTAGACAACTCAGACTAAAGTGCTTCCTCTCATATGACGTCATCAACTTCCTGCTCCTTCCTCCTGAGAACATGGAGGAGACAAACCCTTTTGGAAAGAGGTCATTTTATTTAGATTATTATGACTTTAACCCTGACATGTATATATGTATTTAATCATTCAAGTCTCTAGAACAATTCCCTAAAAAAGAATTTGGTACATGGGATGAATAAGTTTTTGTTTATGGACAGATTTGTACAAGCAGCAATTATAATTGCCATAAAAATGCTACTTTCTGTAAAGAAATTAGTCCAAAATGGAAAAATTGATATATTGCATAACTATATATAACTATATGCATGAAATATTTGGAAAGAAAATCTGGGCTTAAATGGGTTGATAAAAAAAACAGGTGTTCTATTCACATCAGCAATTTTATAAGAATATTAATAAGCCAGAATAAAGAGCACGGACATCACCAAGGTTTTATATTTACAAATGAGACAAGCTGGAAAAGATGAATACTGTCCCATATGTAATTATAGTGCGTGCCGGGATATAGATTTGCTTAGAGCTAAACTGAACACTTGATGAATTATAGCCTTTTGATTAATGACGTGATGTATCAAAAACATGTGAAAGTGCCAGGCTGAAGCCTGTGGCTACGGCTGCAGGTGCAACTTTTCCATGTGAAATGCATCCATCAAGTTATTTTCACTTCAGTGTACTTGTTGTACATTTGGATATTGATTATTTATGCTGCTGAAATGTATTTGATCTGAAGAGCTGAAGACATTTCTGTTTGCTGCTGCTGATTGACAATGTCATTTCCTAATTATTTAAATTTTATTTTTGTTTATTTTCCCCTTTTAATCAACAATCAATTGTTGGAAAACACATGCTAAAGTGCCCTCATGGCAGCCAAAACACATGCTTAAGTTTCCTCTAGAGAGCCAAAACGCATGCTTAAGTGCCCTCACGGCAGCTAAAACATATGCTAAAGTGCCCTCCAGGAGCAGAAAGGTATGCTTAAGTGCCCACTAGGAGCTAAAACACATGCTAAAGTTCCCTCTAGGAGCCTAAATGTGCCTTAACTGACCACTTGGGAGTGAAAAAGCCTGCTAAAGTGCCCCCTAGGAGCCAAAATGCAGTGCCCTCTTCAGTGGCAAAGACACACTATATGTGCCCTTTTTTTCCTTTTCGCCCTGCTCTTCACATGCACGCCACTGCTTGTATGTAGTAATAATCAAACTAGTAATGTGAAAGCACTCTTAGTCATGTTATAAGGAAGGAGTTTTAAATACTGTAAGAACAGTAAGACTTTAGAAGATATTTTCTTCAGGTTTTCCAATGACACTGGACACATCTTTTTTAAGTTATGAATTGAGGATTCCTTTAAACTGGCTTTTTTCAGGATCTGTAATTGTAAGTGATTTGTCCCACAATTCCATGCACTGGCTGGATCAGTGTCATGTGTTCTCCTGGCCTCGGAGTCTCTGCTGACATGGTTTTCCAGCTCTGTTGTTCCATCTCCTCACAGCCAGGCAAAGATAAGGGCAGCAGAACAATGGGAGAGCTAAGGTGCATCATTTGTTTAGTTGATAAATTATGGATAGCATTTCTGATAGGAGACCATGGCCTTTACCTGAGCCCAACGCCCCCCCTCATATGCCCTTATAGACCGCCGTATTCTTCCCCTCGCATAGCCACAATAGTAATGAATAATGATAGAAGGATGGCTGGGTGGGGGAGGGGTGAGTTGAATTCGAAGAAGTAAAGACAAATTCTTTTATGACCATGCAGTTATAGCTACAGATGCACTTTAAGCATTCAGTAATGAGCGAGGAATATTCAGCTCATACAGTGGTGTCATAACTCAGTCT
Organism: Lepturacanthus savala; assembly: GCA_030544235.1. Lineage (NCBI taxonomy): Eukaryota > Metazoa > Chordata > Actinopteri > Scombriformes > Trichiuridae > Lepturacanthus > Lepturacanthus savala. The sequence goes on along the minus strand of CM060480.1, from coordinate 4,509,776 downwards.
TTTACTTCTTTAAGTGCAACTTTTTTACATTTGGTTTGCCTTCAAACTTTTATTTTGGCATGCCTCTAACTTTTATTTTGTCGAGCCTCTAACTTTTGTGTCGTTCCCAATTTTCAGCTCCATCTTGGCATCTTGTGACACAGCTGTAATTGGCTTTTTTTTTTTTTTTACACGTCTTGAACACCAATCTGAGCAGCCACACACAAACTGCACCAACTATTAACTGCAGTAATCCACTAGGCTTGCTCCCTCAAGTTGTCCCCTAATGGCCCTTAAAAACATGTGCTAAAGTGCCCTCTTGGGAGCTAAAAAGTCTCTTAAAATGCCCTCTAGGAGACAAAACGCATGCTTAAGTGTCCGTGTGGTAGCAAAACAGTGTGCTGAAGTGCCCTCTAGGAGAGATGTGTGCTAATGTGCCCTCACAGCAACCAAAATGTGTGCTAAAGTGCCCTTTTGGGAGCCAAAATGGGTTTCAGTGCCCTCTCGGAGCCAAAATATGTGCTAAAGTGCCCTCTTCTGTGGTGAAGACACTCTAAATGTGCCCTTTTATTTTTCATTTTTCGTCCCTGCCTGCCCTTCAATACGCCTGTGCACGCCACTGCTTGTATGTGTTGTTCAGCAGCAACTTTGTTGATATAAGACAGTAAATACACATTGAAGCATTCAGCATAAAAAAAATGTACAATCTTTACATCCAAAAACCATATCATGAAACTCCCATGCGAAACAATACGATGAGAGGTTCATCGGTGAAGGGATAAACAAAACCAGGTTAAATTTCACTTCAATAGGTTTCATGCCTTCAGAGAAAACAACAAAAATTGCCCACAAACAAGAGGCGCGACCACTGGGGAAAAAGTAATCCAACCTTCCACACAGAAAATGGAAAAAATAACACCTTGATTTACCGTGTGAGCAAGAGCCACATCCCTGTGAAAGACATCCCATTGAAAAGTATTTTGGGGGGTAACAGGGACAGATGTGTGCAATTTCAGAGCCTCGGTCAGGAGACTCAGACCCAGGGAGAAGATAAAGCGTTTTTTCACTGTCACCCTGTTCCTTGTGTTTTTATCTGCCTTTCAGTGTGATTAATGCCAGGTAAAAGCGCCTCTGACCTTTTTGATAGATTTATGGACTTCACGGTACAACAACTTAGTGTCTCTTTGTGCATTCATTTTCCCCTACATTGACATCTGTCATTTACCGGGTTCACACTTTGGCCTTTTTCCCTCCTACATAAATTGTTTGCTTCCTAAGTTGATTGGCTCCCAGTCCCTCAGGCTTGTCACTGGGTGATAAAGTCTGTTGTCATCTCCACAGGTGCATTACAATTGACTGACACTGCTGTTGACAGGATGGTGTGAACCACTGTTCTTTAACCCATTTAAGCCCAGACCTTTTTTATAGAGATTTCATGCATATAATTATATTATTTGAGTCACTAACAATCATGTAATTTATCTATTTTCCCATCTTTTCTTTGCAGAAAATAACATTATTATGGCTATTATAGTCGTTGCTTGCACAAATATATCCATAACATGTACTAAATTCTTTTTTGTGGGATTATTCTAGAGACTTGAATGATTAGATAGATATATACATATCAGGGTTGAAAATCAAAATGATCTAAATAAAATGACTCTTTCGTGGAGGTCTTGTCTAAGTTGTCTATCATGTCATTTAATTATTTTATTTTAAGTATAAATGACAGTCACAGAATTAAAGGCTTGTAGACTTCAGTGGGTTAATGCAGCTCGGTTTGCACAAAGCCTTTTTAAAGAGTATTATTCCCCCCATTATTCCAGTCTCTTATTTCATCCTTGGATTTCTCCCTTCAGACCACAGTACACTGACCAGGGTAATATTTGAGCTCATTTCTTGGAACTTCACTTTCCCTCATTAAAACACAATGACAGTTTTAATGAGGGAAGTAGTAGTTTGACCAAAGGGGTCTAATAGTTAAATTTGAATAGCATGGCCAGCATAGATTCTCACAAATTCAAAGAAATTGTATAATAAATAATATCATAAGTATTAAAGAGCAAACTTGAAAAGCTAATTAGTCTGCCACTGTGCTGTAAATAACCTCTATGAATATGCAGAAGTAGTAGTAGGCAATTTTCCAATATTTTAAAAACAAAATATCCCTTAATGTTGTCAGAATTAGATTCACTCACATGAAAATACAAAAAGGAGTCATGCTGGTGGATCAGTGAGGCTGCAGCAGTGGTTTGAGCTAAATACTAATGACAACGGCCTTGTTTACATGGAACGTAATAACCCAACTATCAACCCTTATTCTCAATTAGACAATATTTCAATTAAGGTGTTTACATGAATTGCTAATGGAATATCCTGTTCAGATTCCTGGTTACATTCTAAAGAGGACAGTCTGATTAATGACTTTTTGCTCGTGAAAAAATTATTTTTTGAACCCAAATTGTGTGTTTTTTTTTTTTTATAGTTGTGTGCTATTGTTATGGCAACAGCATTTAACCCCATTAATTTTCAGCCAAACTGTTACCTTTTTCTAACCATGACCAAGGTTGTTTTTTGTCTATGGTTGTGGGATTTCTTTTTACCAGCAGTAGTCATCTTTAGAGCCATAGTTTGGAATCTGGCAGCTCGTACCACTGAGCAAACGGAATGAAACAAAAACCAATAGTCAGTGGATCCCCAAAGTGATTGCATTATTGTCAAGATAATTCAGCGAAAAAAACAGAAATGTCAGCCTTATGGTGGCACTGGAGAAAAGGTCAGAGGAGTGCTCTAGTTGGCTTCAGCATCAGGGGAACAATAACAGCTAGAGTATACAGAATTTCATGGTATTAAAATTCCAACACGAACCCTGCTACTAGCATGCAGACAAAAAAAAATCAAATAAATAAAAAATCCAAAATCCAGGCTCAGACTAGTTGATTTTCAACATTCACATCAGATGACGTCACTTCCAGCTTTTCCAATGAAAGGAATAAAGATTAAATTTCTGGTTTGCCATATAGTAGGGAAGCCTTTCTGCTCTTCTCATCATCTTCATTCTCTCACTTTGAGAAGAACGATCACATTACGCTGCTTTGTTATTCAAAATGTCCATCAATTTATCAGAAGATACCATTATACTGTTAATAATTGATTCAATTACAAAGGGTTATATTTCTTTCACTGTGGAACAGAAGTTAAATTAACATTATACTTTTATGGTGAAGTCACATTAACACAAGGAAATCATTGATTAAGAATTCTGTCTTGCTCTGTGTAGTGATGGAGTGTCTTCTTTACCATGCTGAAGTGCTCTAGTAGTGAGTCTGTTTTATTTTCCAAAGCTTTAATAAAATAAAAATAGCCACATCAAAGTAGGACCACAAAGTTACAATATGATTCACATAAAAACAAACAAACGGCTATAACAGAATAAAAGCGCTAACAGAGCAACATGAAATGTTAAGAGATTAAAACCCATAAAAAAAGAATAAAAACTAGGATCAGGTGAAATCAGGGAAGCCAATGCAATAAAAGTATGTTTTGAGTTTAGATTTAAGCCACAGACTCAGTCTGCCTTCTTTCTTTAAACCGGGTGTTAGATCCTAGGGGGTTTTATTTTCAAAAGCTTTTTTCCCCATAGTCTTCAGTCAAGAGTGTGGAACAGATAGAAGGCCTCTGCCTGAGAATCTCAAAGTGCAAGTAGGGTCATACTGGGATAAAATATCTGAGATATATTAAGAAGTCAGATGATTTATTGCCTTGTAAGTAATTAAAGAACCTTCAAATCAATGCTAAGACATGCTGGAAGCCAGTGTAAAGGGGTCAAAACTTGGGTGATGTATTCAAACTTCTTTATCTAGATAAATGCAATCTACACTTCTTTTCTATTAAGTCCTGTAAAAAAGGCTCTTACAGTCATCCGGGCATTTAAAATAGGTAATTTCTGGCACTGTTCCTTAGTTTATAACAACATGCTTATGGAAACTTTTTAATGAGCTGATTGTCTGAGGTCAATGGGTCAGCGCTGTGTCATCTGCATATAATGAAAAAAACACCATGTCTACAAAAACTATTCCTTAATAGGACCATTAATAAATAAGAAAATCGGTCCCAAAATTGACCCTTGAGGTACCCCATATGTGACTTTAACAAATGACCATATAAAGTGTAACAGACAAACAAAAGTTTCTGAAATATATGATTTGATCCAACTCCATGCTGTACAGTGCCCAGTGCTTCAATCTGTCAAAAAAATCTGTAAAATTCTGTGATCGAGTGCAAGTAGGGTCATACTGGGATAAATGATCTGAGATATATTAAGTAGTGACTTATTGCCTTGTCAGTAATTAAAAGCACCTTCAAATTAATTCTAAAATATGCTGGAAGCCAATGTAAAAAGGCCAAAACTTGGGTGATGTGTTCAAACTTGTGTATCTAGTTAAATGTGGTCTATACTTCTTTTTAATTAAGTCAGGTAAAAAAGCTGTTACAGTAATCCGGGCATTTAAAATGGGTCAATTCTGGCACTGTTCCTTGGTTGATAACATGTTTATGTAAACTTTGTAATGAGCTGATTGTCTGAGGTCAGTGGGTCAGCTGTGTGTCGTCACAGCTTCACCTTACGGACAACATTCTCCTTCACCGTATTTAGTTTTCACTCCACCCTTCCATCTCGGCGTCCAGTGCGGTACCCACTGCTCGTCCTGCTTTCGCTCTGTTTGCTGTTTAAGCCTCTGGTTTGTCATACATTCACATACAATCACACACACATCTGCCTCCATTCATACTCGCTCACCTGCACTCACCTCCCGGTCCGACTCCGCTGCTCCTGTGCGGAAGCGCGCGCCGCTGCAGGGGCAGTATTTATCGAGGGTGACGCTAGGGGGTGCACTTCACTTTGCACGGGGGTGGTTTTGATTTATTGTTTATTGTATATATAGGTATGTGTGGGGAAACTTTGAGTGTGATGGTGTTATGAGGTGTGTTTTGGTTAAGTTTTGTTCGATTATGAGGGGCAAGCAACCATTGGGATATTGGTTGTCCCCCCACTAATGGTTGGGTCCAATTAAGCCTGTTTAAGTCAAATGCATATAAGGAATGTTTTTTGGCATTAACGACGACTTTGTCCAACCTGCTGTGAGGTGGATCGTAGTGTTGGTGTTTGCAACTTGTACAACTATTAATAAATAGGTTTTTTTTGGCAAAATTGAACTCTGCTGCCTCCTGACTTTACTTCGCCTGGTTGCCCTGATCCCTTTTGTTGGGAGGCCACGCCGGTCGCCCACATGCGCCATATTTGACTTTAACAAATAACCACATAAAGTTTAACAGACACATAGAAGTTTCTATCTGAAATATAAGATTTGATCCAATTCAGTGCTGTACAGTATACCCATCGCTCCAGTCTGTCTAATAAAATGCTGCGATCGACCATGTCAAAAGCTGCACTCAAATCATTCTTGTAGTGCTTGTACATGCCAGCACCAGTGGTCATTAAAAGATCATTTTTGACTTTAAGAACAGAAGTCTCTGTGCTGACTGACGGGAATCAGATTGAGAGGTTTTCAAAAAATAACCCCACACATGATCAACGGAAGCAGGAAGAGGATGTCTATCTCCTCTCTCTCCTTCAGCTGAATCTTTTTATTGGCCATTAACAGCAGAAGAAGGCTTGCTCAGCTTTCTGCACTCGTCAGCCGCGGTTTTTGTCATGAGTTTGTGAGGATTGAGGGCACTGCTTCAGGCAACAGTGAGACACTGCATGATTTACAACCATTATTTTCTTGCATTTCTTGTGGGGTCTGATGGAAGAAAACGCATCTCTTGCCTCATGGAATATCCAACTTGGAATCAAGTCTACTGTTAAACAGGAGCATGCATTTTACAAAATATGTAGGTTTTAATGGAATGGTAAATAATTTGACAACACTTTAAATAGAACTTTTTTAATATAATAACATTGACCACTAAACTGAAACAATATTCCAATGCAATGAATAAATGATGAGAAAATGTATCAATTATTATTTTGTGCATGGCATCTATTTACAAATTTTATGGAATTGGTTTCTTTGGTTTTGACATTGTCATTAAATTGGGCATATTGCAGGTTAAATTATTAATATGCTAATAACAATGAGACAAATTGAGGGCAACGCTATATATTTTTTTGAAACTATTCAACAAATTGAGTACAAAAACCTAAACCTATGACTTTATCCTGCTAAAAAATATTATATATATATATTGTCTATGTAACCACAGTGTAACTTATACCTCTCTGCTCTGACTTTTAATTATTGTTACAAAACTGTTAAAATAAAGACATTTATTTAAAAATACTTTTCTGTTTAATTTTATAGTATATTTAACTTCATTAGATTTTGTCTTTTATATCTATAGATGTAAATTAAAATTATTATAGTGTAGAGCTGTGTGCAAAGACAATAAAGGTTATCTTATATTACTGTAGTACTTATGGAAACATTTGGATTTAATAAAACCCAACAAATGTTTTGTACATTTAATCAATTTTGTGAATTAATCTATCTGTAGCCTTAGCTGTCTATGCATGTGAGCGGAAGATGAAGTGCAATGGGCCAGAGTGTTCAAGGCTCAGTGAAGACAGATTTCCTCTCGCCGTTAAACATCTTAAAGCTGTATCAGACCTCCCATAACTTAACGTGTACAGACAGCCTCCGCTTTGTCTCCCGAGATTGTCCCGGCACCTCAGACAAACCCTTCATGAAATTGGGGGCTCCTACGTGGAGCGCTCCATCTCGGTGAGTGAGTGTGCCCAGGTCCCAGGCAGACACCGTGAAATGGGCATGGCTCTGGATCACAGAGCAGGCCCCATACTACCCATAGCTGGTCCATTTACCATGGCCCATTAGTATGATCATGCTTTGCTGGCTCCACAACCCTGCCATTCATTCATCCTGCTGCGCTGACGGTGTTTGACCACACTAATGTTCAAGGTACTGTGCTCAGCTCACTAGGTAGCTGCAGTGCTAATAGCCTTGGGCTCTGCAGAATGGTAATGACTACGGACCAGGCCTAGACATGCAGGATTGATAGTTTTGATTAGATGGGGTATCTTAGAGAATGTGATGCTTAGGTGTATTGATTTGTTTTGTGTGTGATATCAATCATGACACCAACCACATATTGCAACATTAAGGATGTCAGGCTGATGAAATTCTTATGAGCTATCAGGCTGTTGTCTTTTAATTGACAAAACAGATGAAACCATATCTTCTACAATTAAAAATGAAAATGATGGATGATGCGGATGGGGCACCAGTCATTATGATAATGATTATATCAATAAAGTAACCTCTACATGTCCAGTTCATTAACATTTAAAGTGCAAGATGTTATTGCGTGTTTGTGTAATGTGGTGTATGACTGGTTGTTGAGTTGCTCATGCACCGTACGAGTGTGTGTCATAATGTAAAGGCCACTATTCCTGTCATCCCAGTGATTTATTACCCGGCTCGGGGCCCTATGGCCTGGCCGTGGCCGCCTCCCCAGGCCACAGGAGTCACGCCATGCAGCCACATCACTTTGCCAAACAGCACAATATTGCCCTGCTTCGCTTCACTGACGCGAGCTGACACATGAATCTGCCCGTTGACACCGCAGCGTTATGTTGGAAAACATGCGGGTCAAGTATCGGAGCAATGGGTTAATGTGAAAATAGATTAAAAACCCATGACAGTAAAGCAGAGTTGGGTTTCACACCTCTTTCCAAGTTCGGATAAGTGCCACATATGAGGTGTGGAGTCAGGTGCACTGTCCACTATCAACTAGACCAGGGGACTCCAACCCTGCTCCTGGAGAGCTACTGCCCTGCATGGTTTAGGAATTACCATACTTAAACACACCTCATTCCAATTTTCAACTCATTATCAAGCAGCAGAATCTTGTCTAGGGCTTGGTAATGAGTTAATTGTTAGAATGTTTGAGAATATTCAAGGCAGCAACCCCAACCTTCACAGTGCACATACTCAAATCTTAACAACACTTTGCCTGTAGAAAGTTTCAGTAAATTTGTTGGTGGACTGAAGTGATGACTCAACTTTGCTGGCCTCCTCGGCTGTGGAACCAAATCTATTTCCTCCCTGAATCAGCTCATGTCTGTAAATAGCTTTGTCTAGAACGCACAAATTAGGCACTAATTAGGTCTCTCTCAGCTGTTCAATGTTGCATGAAGTGGACAAGACATGGACACTGTTAGAGTTGTTAACCCTTTCTCTGACTCTCTGCAATGACAGCTTTCTACTTTTTATTTTATTTTTTTATTTCCTGCCTGTCACAGCATTCACTTGGTGCATTCACAGTAGTACTGAAAATAGGTTTCTGTCACTTCCAGTGGCATGAATTGAATAGACAAGCAAGGTGAAAGCTACAGAGATTAGTTTTAAGGGTTGTTCTTGAGCTGTTAAAACTGGATGAAAACCCAAAAATGTGCAAATGCGAACTTGAGTCACCAGCCACTTATATTTATTGTATTTTACCACTGCACTTGTAGATATGCACTTTTTTATGACTATAATATTGACAAAAGCAACAAAAACTTTACAAATCTGCTGTAGTTTGTTGCCAATTTTCAGCCATACCCGTGTGCACCTGATGTGGCCAGATGGTTATGTGTTACATTTATCAGTGGAAACTATTTGGGAAAGAGCAGCACTTTCAAAAAGTACTTGGCAGGCGATTTGATGAACTATCTGCCTATCACCATTCATCATTAGAATCACTTGCACACACTCACGGTACCAAGCTAAAATCAACGGTACTGGTCTACCATTAAGTCTGAGTGGTGTTCAGTATCGTGGGATTTAGAACGATTTTAGTCTTTGAAACTCCAATCTTGTTACTAATGGACGACCTCTCTACTGAGCCACAGCTGTCCCAGTCCACTACTTTGTTCCAGACTGAAATTTCTTAATGAATGGATTTATATCAAATTTGGTGCAGACATTCCAGGAAGTATCCAAGTGACTTGGTTATTCTCTGATTTTGTGACATAAAGTTTAGATGTAGTCCAGAATGAAATGTCTCTATTACAGGATAAGCTGCTTCAACATTTTGTGCTGCAGGGTTCCCAGACTATGAATCACGCTGACCCACACCCTGAAATTACCTCTAGCACCACCATCTGTTGACTTTTGTGGTTTAGAGTGAAAGAAATTTGTAACAATTGAAGGAAGTCATTGTGGTCACATGGTAGAATCATGCTGGATTTCCCCAACTTCGGTGTTGCAATTTGTCGGGTAGCCTGTGCCAAAATCCAAGTACGCATGGAGTTTGTTTAATTCAGATAATGGTCAGCAAACTGGCTCACTTCGCTGTGCTAGGTGGTGCTGCAACCTCTGGTTGCTCAAAAGTGAGTTGTTGATTCCTTCAAAGCTATGGTTCAGCCTCCTTCCACTTCCAGTTGCAGAGGATGTGATAGGATTCTGTAGACTAGAAGGCACAAAGCAGATTAACATCTAAAAACCAGGGGCTTCCTATCTTATTTGTGGATCAAGTCCCTATACGATTCTTAGCCCATGCTCATGAATTTGATATATTTTCAATGCTTTTATTGTATGATAAAGCTCGTCCATGTGCATGCAGTATCATGAAATTTATGAATATGTCCCTAACTTTTCTTCTTGTGCCATCATCACATGAAAATATCACTTTAATATATAGCGAAATACTTGCAAATCTAATGATGCTCCCATCAGCCCCAGCTTTGCATTTTACCAGTTAGAAAAGGTCAGCATGCTAATTTGCTAAAACAAGATGGTGAACAAGGTAAACATCACCTGCAATTGTGAGCATGCATGCTTACATTAGCTCAAGTAAAATTGGCAATAATAGATGATATCATTGTCTTATGTCAACACATTGAAATTAGTACTCCATATCTTAGGAATTTATATACATTAATTACTTTGAATCATGAATCATGCTAAAACATTTCAACCCTGTTTGTTTTGGGGTTCTAGAGATTCGTTGCCAAAAAGGAGGCAGGAATGTATCCCCTGGAGCTGTGATTTAAACCATATGTCCTATAATGAGGCTAACGAGAGGCTGTTAAGGCCCTCTTGGCAGAGGCTTGTTAATGTCACTGTCACATTGTTGATCCCTTGGCCTTGGGATCAAGGGCATAAATGAGGGAGGGCACATTGGGGAGAGGGGGAGGGGGTCATGACATCGGCCTTGCATCCCCTTCCGCCAATCCAGAACATTTCTCCCACACACCCTAATTGCCCCGTGAATTATTAACCCAAATAGAGGGACAACGCTGGGCCATCCTGTCTGAGACGTCTGCGGGGCTTGGGCAGGACCAGAGCAGACGTACATATTTTATTATCTGCAGACGTTTTGTCTGTCTGAAGGACACTCGTGCTCTGATTTCTTGGACAGCAGACACTTAAACTAACTCCATTACAGATTTATGGAATGACTGTTTTGATAGAATTAATATGCACGTTTAGTGACTTGGCCACTGTTCTTTGTGCAAATCTGTGTTCCACATGGCTTACACTACCGCTCAAAAGTTTGGGGTCACCCAGACAATTTTGTGTTTACCCCCATAATTGTAAAATGAATAGAAAAAATAGTCATGACATTGACAACGTTAGAAATAATGATTTTTGACCCCACAAATGTGTGCTCCAGATACTTAACCTGGTCAAAGGAAGGTCAGTTTTCTAGCTTCTCTAAGCAGCTAAACTGTTTTCAGCTGTGCTAACATGATAGCATCAATGGTTTTCTAATCATCCATTAGCCTTCTGATGCTATTAGCAAACATATTATACCATTAGAACACTGGAGTGATAGTTGCCGGAAATGGGCCTCTATACACCTATGTAGATATTGCACCAAAAACCAGACATTTTCAGCTAGAATAGTCATTTATCACATTAGCAATGTATTTCTGATTAGTTTAAAGTTATCTTCATTGAAGATAACAGTGCTTTTCTTTCGAAAATAAAGAAATTTCTAAGTGACCCCAAACTTTTGAACGGGCAGCAGAGCACAGAAAACCTTTCTATATATTCACTGTATGCAAATTCTTCACTCTTATTCAACTATAATTGTCATTTTAAACACTTAGTTCATATGCCGCCCTTCAGTATGGACATATGATTTATTTGTTGATTCAAAAATAGACGTTCAAACTTCTGTTTACTGAATAATTAAATACGCTTTAAATTAATAATGAATATTCTACGGTCTCTGTAAATGTCACACTTGTGTGCTTTTGAATGCTTTATTTGATCAGGATTTGATGCAGAATCCTGTGTTTAAACATATCAGCAGAGAGACATTGCTGTGTGCTGAGAAGTGGAGGTAATTGGATTGCTATTGACCATATCCTTGGTGAACTTTTCCTCTTATCCTGGGGAACTGTACACCGGGTAAATTCTTCTGTAACCTTTAAGAAAAGATCCAGAGGATCTGAAAAGATGCGGTTAACCTCTTTACACTTACATTCTACCTTTTCAGCTCGGATCCTGTTATCCGCAGTGTTCAGCAAAGCCAGTTTGGTTCTTGTAGTTGGAAGCGGGCCAGTTAGGAATGTCATTTTATAAATGGGCCGCCTCTGTGATAAATGTTCTCCTGTCTTAGTATCAGGACCCTGACACTGTAATGCTATAGGATGAAGCTATTCATAGAGAAAACCAAACAGCCACATAACACAAGCAGTAAAGAAACTTTCCTACTACACCACTTTCTCAAATGGATATTTACACCTTCTTCAGTCACAGGCTCCTGGAAAACTCATCCTAATAGTTACCTTCATTGTAACATGTAACAATAGTCATTTTTGGGGTCTCATTATGTCATTCTAGTCACAGGCGGATGTGGGCGTAACAAAATTATTTTTTCAATTCTGCTGACCAGAGATCCAACATAACTGTGAAGCAGCACAGCTTTATTCAGGTTGTAGAATGATGAATAATGACATATAATTTAGATTCACCTTGAAATGGCGAAAAGAGAAGTCAGGTGCAGATGGCTACAAGTAAATGATGGAGGAAATCTGTCAAATGGCCTGTGTAGTAAAATTACTGGGAAAATGTCAGATTTATTCATATATATAAAAAAAAAAAAAAAAAAAAAGATTTCCTTTTCTTTTTGGCTCGTCAGACAGAAGATGAAGATGAATAAAGCTGCAGAAACATCAGATAACACATTCTCCAGATGGACACACACTCATTACTATATGTTTGTGAAACATAAGGATTTGAAGAACATCGTAGTCAAATGCTCTTTGTGTGCTACACCTAAAGAACTGTCCACTTCTTGAAATAGCAGCAGTAATTTAACATTTACATTTATAGTAACATGAAGTTAGCAAGGAGGCAAGCAGAGAATGAGAGTGGAGATAAAACCACTAAACAGACAAAATTAAAGAGATTCTTCAGCCTCAAGAGGTTAGGTGACTTGTGTCGGCGGATATTGATGAAGACATGAGAACCACTTTCAGCAGTGGAATCACCAGCTTTTTGAAAACTTGTCAGCAAGATCCTTCACTAGCAGTAATAATGACAAAGGTATAGAGCTATATTTAGATTGCCGAATCTATATTTCCAGTTATAACTTAAAAGTAATGCAATAGTAGTGCAATGCCTTACATTTACCTTTAAAATGTCAGTAACAAACAATAATAATTACAGTTTTGAAGTAACTTGCCCAGCGTTGATTATGCATATACTACCATACATATTGTGATCAATAATTGCTTATTAATTGATGATGATGTTGTAAAAACCCTCACATTTGTAATAATGAGAACTTTAGTTATTTTTACATGACACATATGACCAGTTCTAGAAGTCACAAGGCTTTTTCCAAAAAACAAACTAAAAACAGTTGATCATGATTAAGGTCTGTCCTTAGACAATAAAGACATAGCTACACAGAATCTATAGTTTGGGTTCATATTTCCTTAATGAGTTGGTCAATTAAAAGCAGCCAAGCATGTTTATTTTCATTGTAATAATTTATAGCATTTAACATTTCGGGGATCAATCCTGCAGCACAAAGCCAAGCTTTAAGTCGTGGATGTGATGTATTAGATGCATAAAACTGTGAGAGAAACAGAGTTTTTACAGCACAGAGACACAGAGATGATACAACCTGTAACTTCACTTCTAACTGCTCCACTAACTTAAATATTGGCCTAATTTAAGGGGAATTGATTAATAATTTCATGTAAAAGTAATCGTTTGAGCTCCCAAATAATTAATGAGAGAATGAATTACATACTTCGAGAGTGTGAATTATTCATTTAAAGAAACTATTTACTAATTAATGTCCATTAATTCTGACTTGCACACTGTGTGGATTGCTGCTAATAAAAGCTTATCATTTATTCACATTCTACAGTGTTCAGAATATACACAGTACTTTTGAAAAAAATGCATCTGCACTCATTATTTATTAAGGGCTGTAAAATTTTGTATCACATTTTCTTTTCAAGGTGTTGCCACAGAAGAAATCATTGCATGATTTATTTTTTTTTATGACAATTTCCTTTTGTTTTTTTCAGCTCCACATGTTTGTGTCTATGTAGAGACTCATATCCTGAAAGCAAGATTCATTTTTATGTTGCTTTAATGTTTCAAACACATAAAAAGTAATAGCTTTATCCAATATAATTTACCTGAGAATAGACAGTGCCTATAATATTATCTGTGAAGAATTGTCTTTATTATTGCCTTCATTAATATTTAATAAATACAATCTATGATATGCATTTCATGTGTCCACCTGCTTTCCAGTCATATTTATCTGGACTGTTGCAGTTGCTGAAATATAAGAAGCAAAGGATGCAGCTTTGATCTTGGCTCAGTATCCTGAACTTGGACAAAGTGTGTCTCTATGTGTATGTCCTTGTGTGTTTGTCTAGGTTTCTTTACTTTGCTGCACTTCACACATTGGCCTCATCTAGGCCGTTGTTTCATCAGGTTGTTTGAGTAACATTATTTTCACCTGACTCTGCAAAGGGTTGACAAGTCATTCTGAGAACGTTGTGGGAGGGTTACCAAAGATTTACCAACAGGGAACTTTAGGGAAACAAAAACTGACCTTTGAGAAACATTACTTCATGTCAGTGGCATGCACTTGGTTTTTGAACATGCTAAAGTGCTCCCTTAGAAGCCAAAATATGTGTAAAAATACCCTTGAGGAGCCAAAATGCATGCTAAAGTGCTCTTTTGGGAGCTAAAAAGGCATGTAAAAGTGCCCTCTTGAAAGTTGAATTGTGTGCTAAAGTGCGCTTTTGGAAGCCAAACGCATGCTAAAATGCACTCTAGGAGCCTAATGTTTGCTAAAGTGCCCTCTCGGAAGCCAAATAGCATGCTAAAGTGCCTTCTTGGAAGCCAATATGCAGCTAAAATGTACTCTAGGTCTAGAATCTGTGTTCTAAAGTGCCCTCTTGGAAACCAAACCATGTGCTAAGGTACCCTCTAGGGGCTGCTCAGTATCCTGCACAAAGCGTCTGTCTGTGCATATACATTGTGTCCTTGTGTGTTTGTCTAGCTTCCTTTACTTTGCTGCACTTCACACATTGGCCTCATCTAGGCTGTTGTTTCATCAGGTTGTTTGAGTAACTCGGTTATTTTCAGCTGACTCTGCATAGAGCTGTAGGTCAGCCGTCTCTGCTGAGCTCCGTTCTGGAGTCTCCAGCTCCCCAGTGTCTCCCACAGCCAAACAGCTACACTTGCCGCAAGGCTCCATATAACTCCCACTACTGAAAACCTACAGAGACATCGTTGTAATTTAAGACGTAATTCCCTTTTCCTGGGAGCTGTATAAAATATATATTGCAACCATAAACAATCCGGGCTTTCCTGTGAGCCTCCCCATCCTCTTTTTTTATGTATGCAGATAGATATTATTGGAGATGTGCAATGGCAAGCAGTTCTGTTTCCTGAAAGGCCAAGCAGCAATAAAGTAGGAGGAGGCCATGTCCCTGGTCATCCTGAAGGAACCGTGTTTCATCCCTTTTTTTCCAGTCTTTCCTCTCTTTGTGTCTCTGATGTGAATCTTGTTCCTTTCCCACACTTAACACACTGAAGGAGACACTGAAACATACATGCATGTCTTTCAAATCTGTATTTTGAATAGTCTGGCTAACACCAGATGGAATATCATGTACATTCATATTTGATCTAGGACCCATCTGTTCATTTGTTCGTATTGGAGGAATGGTTTATATAAGCCCAGAGCTGTTAATTGGGCACTATGAATGTCTATCAAATGCATTTGTACTTAGCCTTTAGGCACTTGTATCAAACATATCCCATAATGATCTTGCTGCACCCTCCCCCGTTCTGTGATTGGCTCCCTAGATGAGGGGAAAATTGTGTTTGTGCAATGATGGATTGGTATACCCAGGCTATGATTTGATCTAAACCCAGCAAGAAAAAAATGCTTCCCAGAATGTTAGTTTTTTGTTCATGTTCTGAACATTTATTGAAAGTTCCTGTATAACTTTCCCTTCCATGTTAAAGTGCCCTCTGGGAGGATAACATGTGCTGAAGTGCTCCCTTGGAAGGCAAAACACATGATTAAGAGCCCTCTAGAAGCTTAAATGTGTGCAAAAGTGCCCTTTTGGAAGCTAAAACACATGCTAGAATGCCCTCTAAGAGCCAAAACACATGATAACATGCCCTCTTGAATGGCACAGACAGGGAATATTATGTTGGACAAAAATATTTGCACAACAATCTTAGAATGTTACCAAATAAAAACCAGCGATGTTAAGGGAAGCTATTCTTTTACCACCGGATACTTTTCATTTCTGTAGGTCATGATCAGGGTCCTGATTGTTCCACTGAGTCATTGTTGAAACTTTTCTTTCTCTTTTTTAATTTTTAGAAAAAAATTAAATAACGTGATCCCCTTTGGAGCTACGGATACTAATTCATGACAAATAAGTGAAATAATCATTATCCCTATTATTTTTTTTCTGGTTATTTATCATTTGCTTGACAGAATGTCAAAAGCACTGAATTTCAATTTCTCATTGTTCCGGGGTAAGGCTAATTATGCATGTCTAAGTCTCCAGCTACCGTAACGATTTGTGCTTATGAGGCTGCTCATTGTGGCAGTTCCATGTGTCTGCTGCTGCAGAGGCTCCAGGCATTATTCCACTTCAGCCTGACACCAGTGTCTCTTCCAATTCCATCTCATTGCATTAGTCATTAAGCTCGGCACTGACACCACCCATCATATCATTGCCTTAATCACATCTGAGCTCCGCTGTGTACATACGACCATATCATTAACACCGACTTCCATCCCACCTCTACCCTCCCAAGTCCCTTTTTTCTCACCCTTCCTGTCCCATTTCACTTCGTTTTCAGACTTGACCCTGTGGTTTCATCCATCACATGTGGTTGTCCAGGTGTATGACCGGTGAAAAATGACATTCATTTAACAATGATTCATTCAATGATCATTTTCTACTACCTCGTATGCAAATTATTCATCCTCAGGGCAGGTTTCCGTGCTGCTGCTGTGCTGCTGCACTGCTGCCCTGCTGTGCTGCTGCTGCTGCCGCTGGTAACGAACGGTGATGGAGTGCGACGTGGGTTGCCAACCCTGGCAAAATGGAGGAAAAAAAAAAGAATAAAAAAAAAAGTCGCACCATATTCCTGCCATTAGACACCCGACAGAGCAGGGAGATATGGTATTGGTGGGATTTTTCTATCTCCTGTCTCCTGGGGGTAATGATGAGGGAAGTCTGGCCAGCCACACTGATTATAGAAATGTGTATGTGTGTGTGTATGTGTGTGTGTGTGTGTGGGGTAGTGATTACAGACTCCTTGTCAGTGGCCTAATAGACAACTCGGGTAAGGTGAGGCGAGGTCCTTTCTAATCTAAAGCCTCGGATTCTGAGACACATTTTTACACATGTGCACCTCCACATGCAGCCACTGGTGTTGGGAAACAGTACATTTACTCAAACACTGTATATAAGTACAGTTTTGAGGTACTTTTGTACTATTTTATACTTCCATTTCAGAGGGAGACATTGTACTTCCTACTCCACTGCTTTTATTTTATAACTATGAATACTAGGTGCATTGTATATCAATATTTTATTATTTTCAGTAATAATATTAACCTGTTAAAATCTCACCTCTTGTCATTTATAACAGGAAAATTGTAAAATAAACATGGTGCTTAAGCGGTTTAAACACTTTAAATTGGGCCATTTTGTATAATGTTTACTTTTACTCTTGATGCTTAAAGTACATTTTACTGTACTTTTATCAAGTAACATTTTAAATGCAGGACTCATACTTGTAATTGAGTAATTGTTCATTGTGGTATTTCTATGTTTAAGTAGAAGATCTGAGAAGTTCTTCCACATACTTGTAGCCACACAAATATTCACAGGGAATGTGAATGTGTTTTTTCCCTTTTCTTGTGAATTTTAAAGTTTCTTCAATAATGAATTTCTCACTGTACAAGAATACAATGAAAGGTTCATTTAGACAGAAATGCTAAATGATGCCTGCAGCATTTTTTACTATATAGAACCAGCTATTCAATGCGTCAGGGCATCCATCTTTTTTTTTTCTTCTTTTTTACTTTGCTCCAGCTTGGTTCCTCTGACTAAGTAATTGTAATATGTGAATTGACAAATCTAATTCAGGAAACAGTATTCTCCCACCAGTGCACTGAAATTTACTGTTTTATTTGCCTGCTGTGCTTCCTATGCCCATAAAGGCATCTCTCAAGATGTTATATATCTAACTATTTTTAGCCCCTGAGGCTAGAAAACCTGCAGACAGCATCATTTCTGGACATGAATGCATAAAATGACTTTCTGCCAGATGACTGCATACTGTATATACATGGTAAGCTCATAAAAGTGACATGGGGCAAAGTGTGATTTTTATTTGGTCGTCAGCTCATAATGTATTCATAGTTGAGTTCATGGCACTGCCGTATTTTCTTGTTGTACTTCAGCTATATTGCAGTTTGAAGCCAAATAATGAACTAAACTCTCCTCTCTGACGGGTATGTGCAGCTTTTACTGCTTCATTTTTAACCACATCATTATAAGCTGCAGTGGTCAAGTCATATTTGAGTATTTGAGCCCCCCCCTCTTCGTTTTGAGGAAAGAGGTATGTTTGATGGATTAAATGCACAGATGCCATGACATTTTATCACTTCAATGCAGCAGAGGTCATTGCATGACACTGCTCACTTGCGCATCTCGCTGATACATTGCAATGTGTTCTACTGCATTTTGCTCTGAGAGACTTTGAGATAAGCAGCAAAGTTAGTTGCCAGTCTCTGAACTCTTATCTTTGAATACTGCAGTGGCTCATGGAACAGCAAAGATAATCTTTTTTTTTTTCTTTTGCCATAACACAATCACATCTCCATGATAACCTGAAATTAGATTTATTGCATTGTATCTTCCTGCTATATCCTGATTAAGTTACCGTGACATGCCTAAAGTCCATTTTTACTATGTAGTTATGTGGAAACCCGCCCATTCTGCTGCAGTGGTCTACTGTATCTATGACAACAGAGATCTTGGCACCTCCTCAGGTTATAGTGGATTAACCCTATCTGTAATATGCCCCATTTTAAGGCCTGACTGATGATTGTCACTTCCCAGGTCCTCAGGAGACACCGCAGTCTGCTGCAATCAGAGGTTTATATGGAATTAACACAGCTGGAGTTGATAGTAAATGACAGCTGCTGAGTCCCACCAGGGACCCACCTTAGCAGGATAAAGGTATTTCTGCACACTCTGTCTCCGGCGTATGTGAGGCACTATAATAAGCTTTTCCTGGCCACTCAGGTCCTGGGAGAGATAGGATATCTCCTGTTGGCTCTCCACACCGCCCCAGCGAGATATTACTTCAGAATCAAATATAATTACAGGAACATATCAGAGCCATCTGTGGAGCGTCTCAGCTGTAGCTGGGGCTGCGGCTAACAGCTATTTTCCTTGTTGATTACTCTGTTAGCCTTTACAGGTGTGGGAATGTGCAAAAGTGGGCTGTGTAATATAAATCTGTGGTTGGTATTCTATGGCCCTCGTCTTTTCTCCATATCCACCGAATGGCTGCAGGTAATGGTCCATTTTAAATGACTTCTGTGTGGTCTTATTACAAGGTGTTTGATGGGGAAAGAGAGACTAATTAGCAAAGAGACGGCAGTGATGATATGGGTGGTTAGTAGCATAAAATGTGACAAACAACATTAAATATAATCCTTTACTTGACCATTTTATACATTATCTTTAATATGTGTGTACTTGCCTCACAGGACCAGCTGTTTTATTTCAAAGAACCACCTGGGAAGTTTGGAAAAGGGCAGCACTTAAAAAAAACAAAAAAAAAACAAAAAAAAAACTACATGGCACATGATTGGATGAAACATCTGTCTATTTCTGCTATCACAGGTTGAGTCAATCACCAATCAATGTCTCACAAACAGGTAAATTGAAGCCTGACAACATGGATGGACTCTTTGCACATTACTCTCGTCATGCTGGAAATGCAGCCTGGTCCTTTCCAGTTGTATTGTACCCTTTCTATACATGGAGTTTACAAGACTTGCCAAGAATCAACACTGCATTTGTAAGACATCCTCCAAGGCATATCCACGAATATAAAGGTAAGTCTATATTCTTTAAAACTCTGTTGGCTTACACTTCCATACAAAAGTTTGGGGTCACCCAGACAATTTAGTGTTTTCCATGAAAAGTCACATTTTATTTACCCCTATGAGTTGTAAAATGAATGGAAAACTTTATTTCATTATCCTTCTGATGCAATGAGCAAACACATTGTACCATTAGAACACTGGAATGGTAGTTGCTGGAAATGGGCCTCTATACACCTATGTAGATATTGCGCCAAAAACCAGACATTTGCAGCTAGAATAGTCATATAACACATTAGCAATGTATAGAGTGTATTTCTGATTAGTTTAAAGTTATCTTCATTGGAAAAACAGTGCTTTTCTTTAAAAAAATAACAGTAGTGTACATTAGTAAAAGGTTTGCTAATAAATTGTCTGTAACCGTATATACATGTGGTAATTTCTTACTGTTTGTATGTGTGTTCCTAGTCATTTAAAGAGATTTTGCTCTAGCGCCCAGGGTTAAATAAGTGAGCAAAACCATTGTTTAGCCAGCTCAGCCATTACCATAAACTGGCAAAGCTGCCGTTAGCTTTGCATTGCATAGGCACTGTAATGTAGATGCCAGCTAGCATGTTGTTGCAACTCTACAGTGCCTATGCAATGCTAAGCTAACAGCAGTTTAGTTATTCCTGTGGGAGCTGTGAAGCGCCTTACAAATGTGATGTACATCTCTTATTGTGATTTTCAGCAAGTCTAAATATTGTGTATAGAAAAGCATTAGCATAGCTTAACTGCCTAAGTTATATTTCAATGTTTCTGGAAAACAAGAAAAAACACCATTTTTAGAAATCAGGTATTTTTTATGTTTATTGGTATTTTTTATTGATATTTTAACAGGACATTCATCCAGATGTGTCCTTTTTGTCCTACATAAATGGGACTTGTGAGGAACATGCATATTAACAATAAAAGTTGCTGACGTAAAACACAAAGTTTTAAAGAATATAGCCTTCATATCTGTGGATATATGAAGATGCATACAACCTGAAGTCCTTGTTGAGTTGGCTGGTTGGTGCCTTGGAGGATGCATTAAAAATGCCATGTACATCACTAATTCTGATTCTCTGCACCATTGTTTCTATGACCAGGCTGCATTTCCAGCGTGGCCAGAGTTACGTGCAAAGAGCCCATCCTCACGTGATCATACAATCTCACAATCTCATGAATCCAGCTGCCTTGCCAGGTAATGTATATGCAGCCTCCAGCACAGACAACACACATATAACACATATAATCCAATGTTCATATTGAACCATAAAATGCCCCAAAAACCAAACAATGCCTATTCAGTTCGTCCCTGTGTAATCCTAAAGTTATCCTCTCATAACAAGCAGCATTAATCTTTACTGCTGGAGCAGCACCATTTCACTGCAGCACTAGTCACAACATGAACTGCTGAAACTCACTGTCAAACACATCCAGACTTGTTTTTTTCCCCAACAACTAAAACCAAAGAGTGTGAGATTAACATTGATGGGAATTATTCAACAAATCTTTAAAATGGCATCATAATCTTGTTTAAAAGGAAGCTTTTGATTTGGGCAAAGGCTGAAAGTAGCTCAGCTTGTATGAACCCAATATCAGTGTTGTATAATAGTATTAAGATGTCCTTTGTCATAGGGATCTAAAGTATTGACAAATCAACCTTTAGGATTTATTCCTCATATCACTTGTTGTTGCTACGCCCACATCAGGATGATCTTTTTCGAAATGTCCTTTTATAATGGCAGATTCTGTTTATCTTGTTTGCTGGTGACATAAATTATTGCTACAAAGAATATTTGCACTGTTTACTTTTTCTTTGCTTTGCCAAAAAAAAAAAAAATTCTCCAAGTCGAGTCCCCAAGCTATCTGACAGACATAGTCTTGGTCAAGACTGACAAACATAGTTTATTGTTCATAACCCAGAGAGAAGTTATTTCATCTGGTTTTGATGAAATTTCCTCTGGCGAGTACAGCGCTGCAGCCTTTTCCACGGGTACAATTATCAGCCTGGCTCTGTAACTTAAAGCAATACAACAGAAGGAGAATGACAGCAGATATTACAAACATAAAGACAGAACTGCCTTTCTTTTTGCTGTTTTGTTCCACAGTATACAACTGTGCTGTGGGTAATTTCATAGATTTTTCCTATAGATAAAAAAAAAACACATGAAAATATGTAAAATAAACTGTGAATTTACATGTATAAAGTAAAATAAAAACATGAAATTCATATTATAGTTAATATAATCATAATTGTAGTTTGATGCGGTATTAAAGCAATGGATTTTTATAGAAAATTAGTTTTCAAATTTAGTTTTATCAGTGGAAATACCCTT
Source organism: Lepturacanthus savala (assembly GCA_030544235.1). Taxonomy (NCBI): domain Eukaryota; kingdom Metazoa; phylum Chordata; class Actinopteri; order Scombriformes; family Trichiuridae; genus Lepturacanthus; species Lepturacanthus savala. The sequence continues at coordinate 4,487,778 of CM060480.1, read as the reverse complement.
ATTTATTATTAAATGGCCCCTAATAATACACAAGATTGAATTATTTTGTATTTATGGAAAATGACTCTACTTTATGAGAATTCTTGGCACCCAAGCTGCCAGAATGTTGCAGTTTTTCAGTGTATAATCTGTTGTTCTTCATTATTACTGATGTTCTCTTCTTAAGTTTCCTCTGGGTACAGACGGTGTTTACACCGTTTTAATGTTCTAGAACTTAAATGCCAGTGTGAAACATCTGAATGATGACGACAAATGTTTAAATCTGTTTCACACTACAAAAAGTGGCAATTACATATTGTTAGCCTCATAGCATAATAGCTATAATAGCATAATAAGTTTTAGAAATCACATTGGTCCTTTTTATGTTTATTGGTATTTTTATTGATATTTTACATTCAACCAAATGTGTGAACAAATATGAAAAACAGAATTCATTGTCATTGTCTAACACCTAAACATGACTTAAGTAGAATTGAGCCTTGACTTTGGAATTTTTGTCTTCCATAAATGCAAACTATATCTGTCATACCTTGAAGCAAAAAGGTCATTTTAAGTTTAAATACATAGTTCATAATCCCTTTAATTGACTGAAATGACATTAGCTCCTTCTTCCTCTCTGCCATTTTGCTTGACTCAGGCAGATACTGTTTTTGGATTCTAATAAGTGTTGTGATTTGGCCAATGACAGACAGAAAGTCAGGTCGGTGCAGTTATGCAAATATCTCAATTTGGCCAAAAAATGACTTTGGCAATTATCCTATGAGGCTAATGATTTAGAATATTTTCATTATGGTTTTTTTTTTGCATTATAATATCCAGACATAACAAAGCTGGCTCTGATAACAAGTACAAAAAGTGAACAATCCTGACCTAACCAGGTATCTGTCCAGTAAATGCAGCTTCTAAACCCAATGAGCTGAATGCGAGTGGCAGGTCTGTCCTATTAAAGCTCTGCCCTCCCTGTCTTTGTCTCTGTGTAAACAGATCTGTAAAAGGCGGCGAGGTCGCCCGGCCTCCGCTGCTTTATCTGCAAAGTTACGATTGTCTGGAGAAGATGACCCCAAGCTATTGATTTGTGATCCTGCATATAAACACACACATAAACACACACACGCACACACACCTCTGTTTGGCTTAGTGTCACTCTCCCTGTGGCCTTCCAGAAGGTTATTTCTGTCACGTTTGTCGTGACACAAAGTAGGAACATGGAAATCAGACTTTAAGAACACTGATGTTCACATAAGGGGAAATTACTTTTTTTTACAGATGGAACAGATGTGAGGAAAATGATTTAACAAAAATAAATAAATGCGAAAAAAAAAGCCATCTGGACCATTGTGCAGTGTCTTTTCCTCCACAACTTTGCTATTTCTTGTCATTTAGCGCAGGTCTGACTGTGTCAAATCAATGTCAAATTTAAATGTTAATAGAATCTTAAATTATTCACCATGCAGTTTAGCCCATTTGACCTATTCCCTGGCTCCAAATGACTCTTCCATATAAATATATGATGGAGAAAAAAGGGTCTGGCCCAACTCCAAGGTGTGATTATCGGGATACAGAATTTCAGTGAAGGACTGATTCAATTGCCAGGACATTTTCCTTACTTAATAATAATAATCATTATCACCAATTGCTCTTGTAAATTCAATATTTCATCATTTCCAAATACAAGAGATGAATTGTTATGAGTGAACTGAAATATGTGTGACCTTTTATTTCATGCTCCCCATATCAAATATGCTGTGATTTGAATAGGTGTTTTTTTTGATTATGAGAAGGTCTAGGTATAGATCACATAGGATTGGCTTCGGTTTCCTTTAGAATTTATAGTTAGGTCCATGACCACTTCTAGAGTGACAAAAGAAAATGTTTGGGAGGAATTTGATTGTACTAGTGGAGGATGGATCATGCAGCAGCATGGATGGAGTTCTTACAAGGCAAACAACCATTCACCTTGATTGACAGGTGGATGTAATAATATTGAAATTGCTCTGGATGAAAGTCACGTTTTCTTTTGTTTTGTTGTTGTTTTAGTATTTTAACCCTCATTTGCATGAAATATTACTTAGACATGGTAAAAAAATGTTTGGAATATTTTTAGCATTTAAAACGGTCCAAATGTTAAATATATTAAAAAAAAGTCAATAGGACTCCATTAGTTTGTATGCACTGGGATTTTTTCATATTTGTATAATGTTGCACTATTGCAACAAATGTTTTTTAGCATATAAGGAAAAAAATAAAATAATGTATCCTAGTCTTTTTTTTATTTAGTGAAAATTTTGAATAAAACAAAAGCTAGTTGTGAGACGAATGATGCTCACATGTCAAATGTCCATGAGCAAAATTTGTTTTTAATCAGGAGAGACTTAACGGAAAGAGATGGTCGAAGGAAAGTTGATTTAACAAGGGAGGTTACACGTTACAGTGGCTGTGATGCTGTTACCCCGAGGTGTCGGTTAGCATGTAAAATATAACAGAGAAATCAATATTTGATTACAGCACTAATGGACTGCTCAGTCTTTTGGATTCTATTGATGCAAGGAGAATCAAGCCAGTAATGACTGTGGTTGTTTTATTAGGATGAAAGAGGGTCATGTCATCAGTGAGGTGCAGCCGCTGACTAATGCGGAATCCGAAACGGGGCAACATGGCGTCACCTCAGAACGTGATTTATTATCGAAAAGAGCCAAAACTTTCGAATCGAGAAACCATTCATCATTTTTTATTATAGTCCGGAGTATTTGCTTTGCCATCCAGCGCGGTGACATCCAAATAAACACGAGAGGAGCGAGTCCGAGAAATCGGAACTCGCTAATGGCGGCTCCAAAACGGAGGATTCTGATATGTTCCAGATGTTTTATGATTGCACATAATGGCCTTCTTTAAAATGACTACTCCGGCTGTAGCCAGGAACTATTAAACTGTCCATTTGCACCCATTTGAGAACAATGTACTGCCCCGGAGAATACTAAGCATCTATCATGTAATTAAGGGGGCCTGCGCACCATATGTAAAAATCAAGTCTTCCCGAAACCCCCCGAATGCAAGAAAATAGCACTCGTCATTATTCTCACATCCATCTGCTCACATCACGTAATCGCATCAATTGCCCCGGGTCTGCTAACAATAACACACAGACAACCACCTGCTCACGCTAATGCTAATGCTAGAGGCATCTAGCTAGCACCAGAGAAGATGTTTTTCAACTTGGCCCTGAAGACAGACATTCTATTGTTTGTAAATGGCTTAATTCCATTCAGCAAAACCGTCACAGCAGCCGCTCTGCTTTTAAAGTGACATTCCATTGACATGCAACCAAACAATGGTGGCTCCTTTTTGTTTCTTTCTTTTTTTGCAATTCATCAAACCTGTGCTTTGACTTGTGGGATTCTTTCATCCAGCTGGTCTGAAACGCCTCGCTGGCACACGTCTGTGACTTTGTTAGACTCCGATCGAGGCTGCGTCGGTGTTTTCGTTCGCCCTGACCTTGGCGGCGTTTTCCCCGCTGTTCCATATGCATGTTTCTATGACGCCGCACGTCACTCTTAATGCGGCCGGCGCGCCGTCGTGTCAATTTGACGCTTTAAAATATGTGACAAGCTTTGAGAACAACAAAGCCCACGCACTTCAATCAAGGAAATAAAAGACACACACGGATAGGCAGACACATGCACACACGGATAGAGAATGGTGGAGTGTCAAACAAAAATCATCACGTTCATAGCGAGATGAGACACCTCAGCAATAGCCAGTGTGTGGTGCTTCTTCCCTGCGGCACAGTCATTTAACGGACGATACCGAACAGCAGACGGCCAAATATTAGTTTTCTCCATCTCCATCAGTACATAACTAGGGGGGGTTCACATTCCCTCCTCCTCCGCCTCTACTTCCCTTACCCCCAAATTGCTCCGGCACTCATTACCTCTGCAGGATTGATGTTTTCTTTTCATAAAGCACCAAGCTGATATCCCACAGATTTGGAATTAATAAAATATGAAGGACATTAATATTCCCAGCATTCGCATTTTGCTATTATTGCAGAGGGTTCTGGCGGAGCCCCAGACTCTTCCCCGGCCTGTCAATCACCCTCCAGGTATGCTGCTGCCTCTCTGCCCCAGTCAGGCTGGAGGTGAGAACTGCTGACAGACTTCAAGCAGCTCCCTCAAGGGCATTAAAGGGCAGGTCATGACACAGGCAGTGCACGTTTTTTTTTTTTTGCAGTTAGGAGCGCTTTGTTTTATAACCGAGTTCATGAGGCCGGGTATTATGCTTCTCCTTTGACGATTTCTATTGATGTGACGTGTTTCAAATGTGAAAACAGAGATCTGGTACTTCATAATCATAGAGCAGCACTGTTTCTGACACCAACAATAATGAAGGTCCATGTTGTACTTATGTTAAACGTACAGTTTGTAGTTTGTGGCGCCATCTCGTGGCAAGGTTGCAGATTGCAACCAACTGAATATCCCGACATTTCGGAGAACCATGATGGTATTATAAGAACTGGATACCAACCCAAAAAATGGCCGCCAATCATTTCAATGTAATTTGCTCACACAGGCATATGCTGAAAAGAATTTCCTGACTTACTTCCTGATTTACTTCCATGTTATGCGACCCATGGAGACTGATCAGTAGAGTCACCCCCATGATGCTGTGGGACCTTCCCTCATGCCCTAGGGAGATGAGAACATGCAAATCATGAAAAAACTCACTTTAGAGTCATTTAATGCACTGTGCCGACCACATTAAGCTGCGTTCAGAGCCCACATTATCAACAGGCAAGCACCTTCACTCCTGAGACACAGCATGGGAAAAGAGATGTTTCCAGAGCTTTTGGTTGATTAAAAAGTGAATAACTTAAAAATATAGAATGCAAAGATTAGTAATTAACAGGATTATAGGTAGGAGTGTCCTGTCAACAGTTTTACAGGCTTCTCTTTTTTTATTGCGGTCTATGGGGAAAAATGTTCCTTTTGGGTCGCATGGGCCACTGGGAATCTGTCTGTGAACATTTCATAGAAACATGGCAGATAAAAACAGCTAAACATTAAACATTTATAGTAAAATCTTTACATTTAATCATCGTCTTGTCTTTTTTGTACATTCTGATTACAAGATATTAAATAAAGGTAGAAATTCAAGCCAAATATTCTAAAGTAGGCTACAGAAAAGGCATTTTGACTTTTCTTACCTAGAGTTAGACATACAGTATATGAATCGTTTGTTAGCTTAGTTTAGCACAGACATAGAATCAGGGAGACTGGGTCTAACCAATAGTGTTGTTTTGCTGATTTTTTTTAAACTATAAACATCTCCTGTTTCCTTTTTATGCTAAGCCAGCGTTTCCCCATCCTCTCCTGGAGGACCTGTCCTGTCCTGATTTTAGACGATCAGCTTGTTATGAAGCAGCTTCAGGAGTTCACAAGGAGTTCATCCCATGAATCAGCTGTGTTGGAGCAGGGAAAGACCTCAAACACCCAGGACAAGGGCTTCTCTAGTAGAGGTTTGGGAAATGCTGTGCTAAGCTAACCGGCTAATTACTTTTTTACCATACAGACATGAAAGAAGCATGACTCATCTCCTCTAAGTAAGAAAACCAACGAGTGTGTTATCTAAAATGTCAAACTGTCCCTTTTAAAGACCTCATAATCCTTGTTCTATTCTACAGCTTCCTCCGGAGTTTTCTCACTACCTACAAATTAATTTTCAAAGAAAGGATTGTCTTACTCGGCACAATCACAACAAGTGCATTAATTAATCCTGCCAGCGCTGCACAGGAGATTGCGATGAATTTGAGATTCTGTTTTGTATTTTAGTCTTTTATCTTTTATTTAAATTCTTAAATTCTTCTTGCTCTTAACTGGAAACCATGTGTTTTTTCAGTCTTTGTTTTCAGATTACAGACTGAACTAATGTTAGAACTGGAGTAGATGTGCACATTTATTTATTTATTCATGTTTATTTGTCAGGGACAATACAAAAAAATGCACAGAGTTACGAAAACAGGATACTGTTGTATTGTATATGGGGTTTATAGCTGAGGCTGGTTTGCAACCCCAGTCCTTAGTTAGGCCTTTCTATAATGTACACTTACCTAATGATGACATATTATAAATTAAAAAGAAGCTCTATACATATACAATTCCAAGTTTGCATTGCCAAATTCATGATTCTATATACAAATACAACCTATGATGACAGAATTACAGTGTCAAATTTATAAAAAATGATCATTTCAATGATTTAATTAATGTGTTCACACATTCAGTTGGTTGATGAAATCCTTTTTCATCAGTTTCTTGTTTTATTTCAGGTGGTAGGGCAACTTTAGCACCCCCATAGTGGCTCCCTGGAGCTTTTTCAAAAATGTATGAAAATGGAAAATGATGGGGGGGGATATATTTTAGTTTTAATATGATTTCTGTAGGACAAACATGACGAACATTCTTTATTCATTAATAACTTCATTATTTGCTTAAAATCTTTTGTCTAAGTTATCTATCATGTCAGTAGAAAAAACAAAGCTGTATGAGTAATATTTCAGTTTTATATATTGGGTATAATATGAGAGTTATCGTCTCATAGGCTTTACATTTTTTGCAGCTTTTTGCAGCATAGTTTGTTGGCTCTTTGAACATTTTGGGTTCTGTGGTAGTTCATACACCTATGCTGTAGCGTGAGGCAGATGCCTGATGTTCCTTTTCTCTCTCATCCTACAGCATATAGGTCGTCCAGCGCTGTGGCTCGAGGTGGGTTTGTCTGACAGTCTTTAAACATGAAAGATAAGAGAGAATAATTAATTTATCAGAGCAGGCCAGGCTTTAATCCCTGGTGTCCTGGTGATAAGAGAAGGTTTCTTTTCCCCTGATCCCTCTGCCGATACGGGGCTTTTTTCCGTGGCGGTTTCCCGTTAATAAGCCTGTCAAAGAGGCGCACGACTCGGGGCTCCGTCCCGCGCAGGTTATCTCGCCGCCGCACGTTCCCATCTCCTCCCTGACAGCCGACAGCAGCCGGGTCGCCGGGCCTTTGAAACCCTGGGAGAGCGGCGGCCCGTGGGCGGCCCTGTCATTTAAACTGGCTAATTCAAACATCAGGTGGGTCCGAGGAACAACAGCCCCGACTGGGCAGAGGACGCATCCCACACTCTCAACAGAAGCTGAACTCTAATAATTTTCCTCTAAGGAGAAGTAAAACCACACAGACATTTTCCTGCAGCAGAAAGCGTCCTCCTGGTCTCCTTTAATGCTGCGTCTCTCTGATTCTTCAGTGATTGGCTGCATGTTAGATGGAAGGCATGCAGACGGTTTTCATCCTGCTATGAACTGTAATCCTGGCTGGAAAAGTGATGACATTTGTGCTGCAGCTGTTTCTGACAGCATGGTAATGCTGTGGCAGACGATACCTGCACAGTAAGCAGCTTCTGTTTAAATAACTCGACAAATATTAAAGTGTAAAGTCCTGTTTGTCCTGGAAACACTGTTTTCTTGTATTATCTTGTCAGTCCATGCAAATTGAACAATATTTCACAAATGTGAATATGTTATGTTAAAGTCTATAAATTTGTCTTCTTTAAATGAATTAATGTAATAAAAATCCTAACCTGATAAGGCAACTTTTTAAATAACTTTTTGCTAATAATATAATAGCATATTACATTATCACCTCAATTATTACATTTACATTTTTTTTTCTTCACCAGGCCAATAATGTAATAACCAGCTATTACCATTTATTACCATTTACCAACCATTTACTTTTATTTTTAGCATTGTTTCATCTTTTCTTTTATTATGTTTTCAGACAGTTATTACACTTACATTACTAATCTTTATAAGCATCTTAGAAGGACTCATAGGGCCTTATTACATACTAACACTTGTTACAAGGACCTTGATACAACATGTTGCCAACATTTATTTTACATTGCTGAGACATTCATATGAGTGAAGACAAACAAATTGAAGCTAACTCTCAAAGACACAGTGTGTACACACGCCGCATTATTCAGTAGATGCAGCGCTGATAGTGGCTCATTTAGTTTTTAATTTGGAGGCTGAGTGGCCCGCGGAGTGAGCGAGGAGGACAGGGTGTATCTCAGGGGAGCAGCGGGGCGTCTGTAGCTGTGTGTGTGTGTGTGTGTGCGCGTGCGTGTGTGTGTGTGTGTGGTGGCCTTCGCTGCACCACGGCCCTTCATCATTTCCCTAAAGCTTCACCTATTGTGCGGGCAGGACTGCATATATTATCATATTTTATGTGGGTCAGGAAAAGCACAAAGAAGTTGCACTGCTTCGAGTGTGTGTGAGTGTATGTGTGTCTATGTTTGTGTGTGTGTGGGCTCCAACTGTATGCATAAGGAATGCACTACAAGTGTGGTTAAATGATGAACATTTGGTCTCACGATGGGGTTTTTTACCATTATGGATGAGGAACAAGAACTGTTTTTTTCATGATAAACTTGAATAAATACAGTTGTTTGGATGAGAAAATAGTTAGTTTTCTCAGCTATATAAACAGGTATTAGAGATGGAATTATACATTTAACAGATGATAGGAACATATGCTATATATACACTACTTAACAGATGGGAATTTTCATATTTGGTCTGAATTTTAATGAAATAAGTAAAAGTTCCCTTTGATATTAGACCCTGATATTACTAAAAATGAATGTGAAGAAACACTATTTTTATTAGTTTAATATTTATTACCCCAAACATGTATAAAACCTATTGAGTCTCTTACAATATCCCTAACCTATTGTGAGTAGTGTATGTATGTGTATATATATATATATATATATATATAATTAATATTATTATACTATGTTACACTACCATTTAAAAGAACACACTTTTTGCCACTATGAGTTGTAAAATGAATAGAAAATATAGCTGTAAGACATTGACAAGGTTAGAAATACTGATTTGTATTTGAAATCATTTTTTCCTTCAAACTTTGCTTTCATAAAAGGAAGGTCGGTTTTCTAGCTTCTCTAAGCAGCTAAACTGTTTCCAGCTGTGCTAACATGAGCCTTCTGATGCAATGAGCAAACACATTGTACGATTAGAACACTAGTAGATAAAACCCTAATGAATCAGTTGCCTTTTATCTCACACATCTCTTACTGTCTCCTTTCTGACCATAAAGGAGTGATAGTTGCTGGAAATGGGCCTCTATACACCTATGTTTTATTGAAATAAGTCAGGACTCTGAGTTGGTCCATGATGTAGTAACTGTAGCAATGAAACAACTGCTGACTTTTTATTCATATTGTATTTTCAAGCAATGACATATATTTCCTTTATCAACTTATGGAGAGTAGTAGAAGATAAAACCCTAATGAATCAGTTGTATCTCACACATCTCTTACCATCTCCTTTCTGACCATAAAATATATGATTTTTAAAGGTTTGATGTTGTTTTCTTATTGATCTTGTGTATCTTTCTCTTAATCTTTGAACCAACAGAGCATATTTGTGCACAACAATCACGCCAAGGTCATTTCTGAATGATCCACATTGTGTCCTCCTCGCTCTGTCGCCGTCTATTTGTCTGTCTTCTGGCTAACTGGAGCACTTCAGCTTTTTCGATCCGTCCGGCCCGCGAAAGAAAAAAAAGAAAGAAAGAGAAAGGAAAAAAAAAACATTTAGCCAATGCCGCTTCTTATCGCTCGTACTCTTCTAATCTCCTGTGAGCTGCAGGAGTGGAGGCAGAGGGGCTGTCATTGTCCAGGGATGTGAACCTGCAACCTTTTCAATTTCACCCCGCGCTTCAAAAGCCCTTCCGCCTGGACGATCTCACGTCCCGGACAAAGGTGCCATTTGCTTTTCATTTCCTCCCCGATAAGGGAGGAGAGAGAAAAAGTATTGTATATTGTAATGCTCCCTCACCTTTCTGACATCAGCAAAATTGAGGTGCAGGGAAAAGATCAATACAAATTAAAAGTAAATACGGAGGGAGGGAAAAAAGGCAGAGAAGAAGAGGAGATACATTACCGTCATTTGTGAAATCCATTCGCTTTTCTCTGGTTTCTTTCAGCCGCTGCTTTGTTTGTTCAAAGTGGCGGCGGCGGCGGCGGCGGCGGCGGTGGTGGCAGCGACGTGGGAGGAGGAGAGGATCAGAAAGTTAAAAAGCTGAAAACATTCATCGATAGTTTAATTTCATGTGAAATCAGTGGCGTTTGTGGTTCATCTGCAGTCGTGGAAGAAACATGAAAAAGCCAACTTAACTTGAAGAACACAAGCAAAATGTACTAAAGTATTAAAATATACAGTTTTTGACCCTCTGACTATTATATAATTATACATGATATCATTAGATTAATAATAGTTTATAATATGAGTTACTTTAGCGAGTTTAGTCTGATGGTTCTCAACCGAGGGGTCAGGAGTGGGCATGGGGCAAATTTCTGATTCTTAGATGCATCGTGTCATAAATGATTCTGAATCGATTGAAAAAAACATCCAAATCAATTATGTTAAATATACAGCACAAACTTGTAAAGTGGCAACTAAAACTATATATTTTTTACAATATTTGCATGTCAAATGAATTAAATTCTTTAGAGTATTACAGAATTCCCAAGTATTTGTTACTGATATTTATAGTTTTCACAAATAAATTTGATTAAAATCACATTTTCAATCACATTTGTCTTGTAAATATAACAAAAACATTCTGTTTAATAGTTTACAATTCATTGTGATTTAAACAAAAAATACATGGTTTGAGTTTAAATTACTTTTCTGTAACTTTTTTACCTAGTTTTTATGTAAATTAGTGGATAATTTATGCTGAAAATCCAAAACAGATTTAGTTTTTGTTTACAAAATGCTGCCATTTATTTTAGTATAGCATCTTTTGTTTTAATTTAATATGTAACAAAGTTGTAACTTTCCAGTTTTCACTTATTTTTATGTTTAATAAGAAATATATAGTAAATTAATTAAACTATTTCTTATTCTAAATGCACTATTTAATAAAAATGCAAAGATGTATTTGAAAAATACCAAAAAGTATGTGTGAAAAAGTGCATTATGAATTAAAGATGTGCTGGTTTTATAATCGAATCCTAAATGAATCAAAGAATTCCCACCCAGACCCAGGACCCATCAATGCTCCACCAGATGAATCTGAGCAGTCATGAGGTAATTAATGGGAGGAAAAACAAAGTGCTGATATACAAATCTGAATCCGAGGTCCAACACTTTTTCTTAAATCTTTGATTTTCGGTGAAATATTTGAACATTAAAAGACAAGAAACCATGTGAGATGTTTAAAGAAAAAAATAATAGTAATAAAAAAAAACTCTTCAAACTCAGAAACTCAGACGTTGATTTTTATTTCCCACCACTGGTTATTTGTCTACATCCCACTGAAATGTCTAACCCTACATCAGCCACCAGGCTGCAGCTGGTGTCACCGGTGGATTGTGATGTCATCCCTCATGTGGACTGGTTTGACTGGTTTGACTGGTTTGACTGGTTTGACTGAGGTCCCAGCTGTGTGGTCAATGTGCTGGAGAAACACTGTTTTTACACACGTCGCTTTTTATTTTTGTGCAATGAGGTGCGCGGCCACAGTTTTAGCTCCCCGATCTTGATTTATTGCAACATCCCTTCTTTTTGTTTTACACAAACTGGATGTTCTCACTTTTTCACCGTTTCATGTTTGCTCTCCTTCCATCTCTCCTGCCCGCTGTGTTAGATGAAACCTGCAGCTGACGATGTTCCTCCGTTACAGCAGCAATATCTACACAACATTAAGCAAATTACATCTGGCTGGCGACATGTCGACACGGCTCCTAAGCACACCTCGCGGCGAGGCAGGTGGCCTTGCATCGATCAAACCTGGCGCTGCCAAGACCGATCGGCGGAAAACAGCAAAATGGCTGCTTGTGGTAATTGTGTTTCTTATCCCACTATTCTGTTCCTCTAACGGCTCGGCATTTCCATAGGAACGACTCAAAGATGCTGCTCCTATCCGCAGGGGTGCAAAAATATTGAGAAAACGAGGACGTGCTGTTTATTCTAGCACCTAGACTTTGGTTATTGCTACTAAATCAGGAGCAGGAACAGTAAAAGAGGATATTAAAAAGAAAAGTGAAAAGTTCAGCACAAATAATCGTGGAGTAACGACATCATCTGTTTATGGAGTGATGGGAAAATACACTGAAAAACACACTCTGTTCCAGCAGTGTGGAGCTGCATAGGATTCTTGGTGCATAAAAACAGCATATGTGGTCTATGTAATTGTAATGATACAATTTCTATATGTTGCATTCATAGAATATATATTTTGATATGATATAATCAACATACAATATGAGTTATTTCACTTCTGTCCAACCCTAGAATGTCATTATTATGCAGAACATCTGCATCACTGCAGCTGAGAAGATGAACCACTGGTGGTCAACAACAACAATCAACAACAAACGCCAACAAATCTGCACCTCATGATAATGCCAACATACTGAATCCACTATTGCTGGATGATACTGTTCTGTCCAAATATTGTGGAAAAAATGCATGAAAACAACAACAAAAATGAAGAAAAATATAACATAACACCACCTACTGGTCTTGTTCATGTGAAGTTCAGGAACTTCATAAAGTTATGTGGTTTTGAAGCGGCCATTGTGGCAGCACCCATGTGGAAGCAGTCTTCTCCATTGGCTTTGCTCATCAAGAAGCAGAATCTGTAAGTTTATTCATTTATCTACTGTCAACGTGTCACATATCAGTGTTAAGTCACAATTATTTACTGATGTTTGGTCAGACTTACCTGGTTTACTCTCATTTGTATGAAGATATTTTGTTGATAATTGGAACTGGTGTTGAGACTAACGAGTTCCTGAGTTGAGTAACATTTGAATGAAATTCCTCTAGTCTAGTTGGTAACTAGTAGTGTAACAAACACTGAAACATGAATAGGTGGGTTCTTAACTCATTAGTTTTGTCTTGTTTCATTTGACTTTGTCTTTCTTTCATGCTTGTAAACCTGCACTGAACTAAACCTTTGAGTGGTCTGGACTCTGAGAGTAATGCAAAAGTTAATTGGTGAAGAACTTAAATTACATTCTGAGATAAATTATTAGAAACCTTAATTAATTAGTCATTTTCAGTAACACTGTGGACTTTAATACACTGCAAAGTCTTATCACGAGAAAATATTTTGATTTTATTTAGATTTTCATACAATAGTCCAATATTAAGCAGAATTATTTTATTCCACTGGCAGATAATTAATCTTATTTTTAAAACGCAAGATTATTTGCCAGTAGAATGAGATAATTCTACTCAATACTGGACTAATAATTTATTGGACTAATAAAACATGATCTCTTCATCTGTTAAGATTTCACTTTTTGCAGTGTATGTATGTATGTTTGTGTTTGTGGTTGTTTGAAGGCAGAAGAAATATGATTCCACTTGCTGCTCTGAATGAGATATTACATTATACTATCTTTTCCCCTGCTGGAAACCACTGGACTAACAGTATTGTGTTACTGATTGGTTGTGTGTGTGTTTGTGTGTGTGAGTGTTTGTCTATATCAAGAAGCAAACAAACGAATGCAGTACCAGCATAGCTGTTGTCCACTAACATACCAATCTTTACTTACTGTGAAAAGACACACACACACACACACACACACACACAGAGTAAGCCGGCAGGAGATGCAGTGGCATTTCCACTTTTATTGCTTCTGTATATATGGGAGCGTGGCCATGGGATTACCATCACTATACAAATTAAAAACAAATAAAGGAGGCAGAAGGAAACAGAAGGCAAAGATCTGGATCCATTATGCTCTGATTTATGGACCGCTGATCCATAGCCGGTTGGGTCAGTGAGCTAGTGAGTGTGCATTCCAGCAGCCTTATTGCCAACTCACCTGCCAGTCAATAACCTATTTAATTTAATGTCACAACCTATACGGGGCAAAGCATATTGACAAGCTGCAGAATACACCTTCAAGAGGGCCCCCAGCTGCAAGTGCCAGATAAACTGCATTTGGAAAAATTCAATCTCGCCTCCATGAATGCCCCTGAGTCCTTATAAATCATTCAAGCCCCCGCCACTAATAAAGTACGGGGAGAAACTTGTGGTTAAGGAGCTAATATCGGTAATTTTGGGGCGGAGGATCAATTGTTAAAAAGACACACGGTCACATTTCCCGGCTGTAAAGTCCAGTTGCTCAGAGAGGTGACCCTCAGCCACTTACTGGCCTTTATGAATGTTTCAGAGGAAAAAGATGGCATTTCAACACTTAATAAATTGACATTCCTGGAGTTCACTGGTTCTGTGTGAAATATTGGCACCATAGGTGGAAATCCTGGGGGGGGGCACAAATTGTCCAACCCCAAAAGTCTTTGTGAACTCAAATAATTTTGAATATTAAAGAAATGTAAAACAATGCATTTCTTAATTGTTGAAAAATGCCCCCCCCCCTTTATTTCTTAAAGTGGTTTGGTCCAGATGCTGTTTTCCAACGGGCTGGGCCAATGGCTAATTTTGACATTCAGCTAGTAGCTACCTACACAGAAGAAAAAACAAACTAACATAACTCTGGTAAAAAGAAAATAAGAGACCAATGCATTTTTTTTTCTGAAATCATCATCTCTACATGTATTCCAGCCATTTCATTCCAGCTTCTGTTGAATTCCATCAAATGAACACCTCATTCTGCTTAAAGAGGAACCAGGAGTGGAATAAAGTCACCCAAGAACAATGGCCAAGACTGTGGAGAGCATGATAAGACACATGAAAACTGGGATTAAAAATAAGGGTTATTACACCAAATACTGATTTGTGAACTCTTCTTGAGTGTAAACATTAGTATTATGTTGTTTTAAAATGAATTTGATCTTGTTTCTTTGGATTGTTTGAGGTCTGAAATTTTGTCAGTAGCTTATAGACTCAAACAAAAATGTTCCTTTTGCCCAAACACATATCTATAAGTAGTAAAATAAGGGAAAAACATCATTTTGCAGTGGTCTTTTTTTTTTTTTTCAAAATTTGTCCAAAACCAGACTTTTTTTTTTAACCAGATCAAACCTAATGCTTGTTAACGAGCTCTAACGATGACCTCCTTACTGTAGGAGGGAATGGGAAAAAAAGACATGGATTTTTGGATTTTCAGAATTTTTCTGTCATTGATTCATGATCTCATTTGCTTTATGTATAAATATGAATATGGAACATTGCTATAACTACTAGTATTACTTTTAATACCATTGTTTAAAAACACATTAAACATGCTGAAGGCTGAAACCTGCAAGACAAGTTAAAAAAAAGTGTTAAAGAAGAAGATAGGGCCAGATTATTATTATGATGGTAGTATAGTATTTTTATTTATTCATTATTCGTATTTAATATATTTTTAATGTCCCCTCCAGAAATTATTCTCTGAAAATGTGCTGCTTATTGTCCTCCCCCATCAGTGAAATAGGATTTTCGTCCCTGGTTGGCACATGAACCCACAGCTGCATCCTTGTGCACCTTTAAAGCTGCTGTTTGGCTGAATGACATGTGAAGGTGACTCCCTGCTACAAGTCCACATTTTTTGATGCCTCTGTCCTGTTGCAGTCAATAAGCCATTTAATCTTGGTACTCAGCCCAGTCGATGCGGCCGATGTCGTGTCCGGGGCTTAGAGTCGACAAGACGAGGGTTCTGCCCAGACCTGATAAACCATTCATATCCTTGAGCTCCTTTGTCTTCCATTCGGTTTCTGAGCGAAAAAAAAAAAAAAGAGCTCTTGGCCTATTTCAATCATGGATGCCTCTCTTTAATGAGCTGCTTTAATCCCTAGCAGCCGACGCTGCTTGCCTTTCGGCATGACAAAAATGTACAAGATTAGAGGATTACCCGCTTTTTTTATTTTTTGTATTCATGTACTATTTTACAAACGCATGTCATTCTAAGAATCCAATGGAAAAGAATGTGAGTTGATGTCTGTTTCAGTGTCCATATCAAAAGCTTGTGTTAGACACAAATTGACATTACTAATGTGGATGATTCATCCCTTTGGGAATATCAGCCACTGTACATATGTTAGCTATAGCAAAAACAATTGTAGTATAGTTGTAGAACTTCTTTTGTTCCCAGAAGGATGATTGGTTTGTACAGCAGTAAAAGCAGCAATAACACAAGATCATAAACATCCAAACTTTAAATGCTACATGTAATAAAAACTAAATAGAGTACATTACAGTTTGATGTTATGTTTTTCTATTGGAGTTTAGCATTAAAATGGCTGAGGATATGATGGACTGTTTGTCCCTAAGGCATATGTGTCAAACTCGAGGCCCGTGGGCCAAATCTGGCCCAGTACCTCATTTTCTGTGGCCCCAAGGGAGCTTGCATAGACTTGCAAATATTTACTGAGAGATGAGAAAGCAAATAAATGTTTGGACTAAACGGAGACAAGCTGGTCAAGTCGTCTTTGCACGACTTCAATGTGCGTTCAAGTGCACCTTGTTAACACCTAAATCTATTTTTAATTGTCCACAAAGGTTTGTTTGGAAAAAAAAAGGAAAGTTTCCATTTTTTCTTATTTTCCAATTGTTGAAGTACATCTGTTAACTTCTTATTCTTTCACAACAGTATGTTCAATATTCAGCGTTGCAACGAAAAAAAGTGATTGTAATCTTTGAAAAATCCATAAAATAAATTGTTATTAGTGGTTATCAGCATATTCTTATGATTTCCATGTTTTTCTGCAGCATTTTTATTAATTCGATGCTAAAATCATAACATCAGTATATATTTTTTAAATTCTATTTTAAAAAATCGACTTAATTGTCACCAGCAACTAATTAATAATTAGTTATAATTATTCAGACACTATTATAAATGGAGAGGCAATTATCTAATATAATAAGTAGATACATATATATGATCGTTACCTTTGAGAGAAACCATACCGCTGATGCGGCCTTGTATGAAAGCCCCTGCTCTGGAGGGTATTTGAATCTGGAACCTAAGGTACGGTCTGAAACTCTGTGCGCTATTGGACAGTATTGATTCAGCTTTCTTTAATAACCGTTTGTTTTACAAGTCAGACAGACCCTTCAGTTAAAGTGGAACTGAAGGCTTGTGAATGGGAATGTCTTTTAAGAATACGAGGCCCCAGGAGTACAACCGTTTTTGGATTTTTGAAATCAGTCCAGTATTGGTTTCAAACCCAGTCGGCAGACGGCCAGCGCTGCTGCCTCTCTGCTCCGGTTCTTCTGAACAGACATTCTGATTCACTGGTTTTCACTCTCGCTTTAAGAGCGTAAAGCCTTAGGACTACAAATGTTTTGGAATTTTTGAAACTGGTCCAGTAATGGCTTCAAAAATGGTGCAAATGTGATGTCATGATCCAAACAGAGCGGAGGCAGCGAGTTCTGCTTCCACTCACTTTGTGACACTTTTAATGTTAAGATGCATCACTGTTTAACTTCGTAAGACACACTGTACCATGAGGGGTACATGGGAGTGGCGAGGGGTCATTTCCAGCAATACTATGCTTCAGTAGTTGGTTTCTATGTGCAAATAATGCAATGATTATGGTCTGGAGGTTGTTTTGCATCAATTGACCCCTTGCATGAGCCAATTGAAGCATGGGGTAAGGAGATGGCAAACTTGAAAGATACTGAGGACTAACTATAAAAGTCTGACCATCTTTAGTTTTAGCAGTGTAACCTAATGGAAGTTTCCCATGACAAGACCATCCAAATCTGATCATTACCAAGAGATTTTAGAATGACATGCAACATGTGGGATATTAGAAATTGGGCATACCATTTTCAGAAATAAGAAGGTGTATCTCAAGACCTTAACACCCACCTTGTTAGCTCCAGACTTTTGGACTTTTCAGTTTGATGAAGCCTCCCCTCTTGGTCTACATTAAACCTGTAGGTTTAGTCGTCTGAAATCATATTTTGGATGATTCAAACTTGGGGACCAATTACAGGAAGAGCCAGCAGGCTTGTCAGAGCTGGAAAAAGGGAAATAAGATCCAGAGTAACACCTGGGGAAAGGAGGAAACAAAGGTTTTAATTGAAATACGGTCAACATAAAAAAAGTCATCTCAGAAGGCATTTTCAAAGAGATACGAGAGAGAGAGAGAGAGAGAGAGAGGAAAGCAATTCCACTTGGAGAAGAATGAATTGCGGCGGTAGTATACAAAGAGTGACGTGTCAAACAATAAGAGGAATAAATGTCACGTTGGACAGCAGATGCACACCCATCTATAAACCAATCACTGTCAATATAAGGAGATGCAGCCCATGTAGCGTTTTTCATGTAAAGTGTCCTTTAGATTAGGAGAAAAATACTAACGGGTAAAAAATCTTCTCAATAAAAGATCTTGTGACAGTTAATCAAAGCTCAGCTTATTGTCAATCATAATGTCCAATTGATTAAAAAAAAAATCAGCCATTTTGTTCACGTCCAACATCAATTCAGTCATTAAAATAAACAGTAATAAGGATATGCATTCATCATGAGTGCTTTTATGTATATATCTATATATATGTTTGCATATTCTATATATATTGTAGATTTTATTTTATCCTTTCTATTCAATAACTCGATTTATAGTTTATATAATATATAATTTGAAACCATATGCAATTATTTTTTTAATAACCATGTAGCAATAATAATTGTTGCAATGTGTATAGTCATTTATTTTTTGTTTATTTAATTTGTTCTATGTTGGTGTTGGTACTTAGGATGTTTCTTGACATATCACTCTTCTGTTTTGTGTCTTAATTTCCCTGAGGGAACCTCCCAAAGGGATCAATCAAGTCTTATCTAATCTAACCTGATATCTTTTATGAAAACTGGATTCATCCAACCATTGTATGTAGAATAGCAGGGAAATCTCTGCACGTCCTGCATGGTTCCTTGATTACAAGTAACCTCCTCCCTCCTCCCAAGCATTTTGTGAGATGGACTATTAATGTTACACAGTTGAGCTAACTTTGGATACAGGCATATATTTACATGTCATTACAGGAGACTGACAGGACCAGTGGTGATAATTATGTGAAAGATGTACATGAGTGACAGAACACGACAGTCCTTGTCTATTTAGATTTTAGTCAAATAGTATGCCAGTTTCCTTTTTTTTGATTAAATGTTTGTTTCTTTCTTTTTAACCTTTTGAAAATTGTAGGTTTTGATAAAACAATGTTATTTTGGATTCACTGCGTACCTTTGACTTTTCCAATAAGCTGCATGGTTCATGAATATGAATTAAAACGACTTTCCCAAAATATGTACTATTTTGTGGCTGAAAAGTTCAAGTCCATTGTAGTTTTGATGGGGAACAATCAGCGTGAGGGGTGGTGATGGGCAGACAAA
The DNA here is from genome assembly GCA_030544235.1 of Lepturacanthus savala. NCBI lineage: Eukaryota > Metazoa > Chordata > Actinopteri > Scombriformes > Trichiuridae > Lepturacanthus > Lepturacanthus savala. The sequence goes on along the minus strand of CM060480.1, from coordinate 4,468,409 downwards.
GTGCAGCGGGACGCCTCACAGCCTCCTCGGGTTCTTGCCACAGAACATCTCGGTAAATGCGGTCAGACAGATGAGTCTCGCCTCTGAGCGCTGCCTCCCAAGGGCAGAGTGACATTTTCTAGGGACAATATGGGACTGCAGTGACATAGAAAACATTTCCCACCTCCCCACCCACCCCAACCCCCCGACACTCTGCAGTCCTGTGGCCCCTCTCTGCTCTCCTCCATCCCTCCATTTCATGCTCGCTCCCTCTGTCTGCTAATTTCCCCGGTGCTGAGTGCTGCACTAACCGTCTCCTGCCTTTTTTCATTCTGTTACAGGTCAAAAGACTTGACTAAGTTCCAAAAGCCTGGTGGCACTACACCGGGGAGGGAAATGAATGAAAATGTGACTGGGTTCAACAAAGGGAAATGATCACGGACAGGAAATGTACACAGCAGCAAGTATGCACATGATGTGCGGTCAACCAGTCCATCCAATTTTTTTGGCGATTTTGCGACTGAATGAATTCCTGCATAATTGGCAATATACCACACTTTTTTGCGATGCCGCATATTTCCTAATATGTTGCATAATTCTTGCAAAATAAACCCAAAACACTGCCCATCTGTCACAAAGCCCATATATGTATTTAACAATATATATGCTTTGATTTTAAGTTGCTGCACGTGGTGGGAACAAATTCCACTTGCCGTCTTCGATCTCCGCAAGTGACCGAGCTGATCAGTCCTGGACATGGGAGGTGTATTGGGGTGGTCACCCCCTCGTGGCACCTCATGGCAGCCAAAATGCATGCTAAAGTGCCCACTAGGAGTCAAAAGTGCCCTCTAGAAGCCAAAACGTGTGCTAAAGTGCTTTTTTTGCTCCAAAAGTGCCCTCCGTTGCTAGGAGCCAAAATGCATACTAAATTGCCCTATTTGGAGCAAAAAAGCAAGTTAACATGCCCCCTTTGTGGGAAGAACACACTATAGGTGTGTATGCCCTCTTTTACTTTTCACCCCTACTCTTCAAAACCTCTGTGCATGCCACTGGACTCAAGGTTGTCTTCAGCGTTGCTTTGCAGAGCACCTTCACTGTTCCCTGGACCCTGCTAAGCCTTTGATTAGTGTGAATAAAATGCTAATAGACTATACATTTATATGATTGTAAAACCATCATTAATCTACATCTTGACACAAAAGGGCACAGGAAAATAATCAATATTCATACCTCTGCCTTCTACTTTGTGTAGCCTGATTATATATCATCACCGCCACGCACAGACGGACGCTTTGTGTCAGCTGCATGTCAGCGTCCCCACATGTATTTACTGTTTAGCCTCCTGTACTGTTCTGTCATCCGTTCCAGTCAGACGGCACATCTGTCAGCGCGGATCTGCACGGCGGTCCATGTGACAGATGAGTCCTTCCCTCTCAGCGGGGACTCTCTCCGGGGAGGTGCAAATTTCTGCGCATCCAAGCACTGGCAATCATGCACGGCACCTTGATGAGAGACAGGCCCCCGCCATTTGATTGACTGGCATGCTAACGTGACGCGATAGCTACGAACACCGCGAGGCGCAGGGAACATAACGACCGCAGGCGCGCACCCCCCCACCCCCCCAACCGTCTGCGACACACAGAGACACGCTTGGACACACACAGAACGAATCACTGCACATTAAGAGCTCATCTTTTCTTCCCCTTCTCGCCTCTCCATACTAAATAACGTGACTGGCTAATATCCATAGCTAATCTCATTAGGGTATGTCACAGAGCAGGGGACTGGTTGCTGTCGGACCAGCCGTTATCGTTGATTACACAAACACAGGACCCTCCATAGAGGAGGAAGATGTTTTATTGTCCACTTCAGAGTGGCGACAATGTACCAATCAGGGTTTGGAGAGTTTCTTGACATGGACGGCGGAGGCCAGAGACAATTAACTTTCCAAGGGGGTGCGCTGAGAAGCAGGGTTAAAAGCGTTCAATCAAGTGAAGCCAGTAATTTGCTTTCCCCCTCTTGTTGCTCTGCTAAAGCCAGTTAGTGGTCGATCCAATTAAGACTTTGGGTTCAGGCCTTGCGCCGTTCTTGGCGGCGTCCTGCCTGCAGACACACGCGGCGCAGGAAGGGATCTCTGCAGAGGGTTGTCTGTCACCCAGGGATTGTTTGACATTCGGCTTTGATTGCTCCATTTTTCTGTGCTGGGTTCCTCTGTAGGAGACTAACAGGCCCAGTTCGAGACCGTCCCTCTGACTCATCGTCCATCCCCCCGACGAGGACAGGCGTAGCCGTCCCGCTGACCCAGCGGGATGCTGATTTGGGCGAGAGACATGTCGCCAGCTGGGAGCAGGAGAGAGAGGATGGACCCAACAGTCGTGCTGTTTGTTTAAGAGCAGGAGGCCGCGAGGAAAAGGCGTAATGTCTTAATTGGTATGAGTGACGACGGAAGGTACCTGACGGGACTCATTAATCAGAGCTGGGGTGATAAGGCTAGAGGCTTGGATGCTAGAGAGAGGGGGGGGGGGGATCAGGGCAGTTCATGTCAAACAGGATTCCTTAGGCTACGATTAGATTGCTAATGCTAGATTTGGGTTTTTAAACCCATTTTTTTTCAAGGTTATTCATATTTTTAATTAAATTCAAACTGTGTTTTGTTGATGTGTGACGGACGCAACCTGGACATTCAGACTGAAGTCATATGTCCAAACATCTGATATGAATGGCTTTTAGGACCACATATCCAAATGGCCTGGGTTGCGTTTGGAAAAAATCTGATCAGTGTCCTGTAACTGTCCTTAAAAGATCAACATGGACACTCGCAGTAAGTATCTAGCAATTTTAAAGTTGCTGACCTACCAGAGCCAGCATATGTACAACATACTTGTTTAAAGGAGGAGATTAAGTAAGAAAAGACCAAGGTTTTTGTCCGTTTGTGGTGTGATGTTTGTCGCTTGTTGACGTGTACGTGGATGAACATGACCTGCCCATTCCGACTGAACTCCTATTTCCAAAAAACAGATATCTGTCAGTTTTAAGACATATCCAAGGTGCCTGGGTTGCAATTAAAATGATCAGATGTGTTGTTCAGACTGTCATTAAAAGATCAGATGCAGGTCATATAGGGCAAAGAAAAACTCTGATTTGGGTCACTTCAGAATTCAGTGTGAACGTAGCCTTAGTCGCCTCGTCAGAGTTCTAAGACACCCACTGACACCCTCACAGCTGTGTCTGTCACACCAGCCACTCAACCACAGAGCAGAGAATGAGGATGCGTCAATAATTAGAATCCATTTCACACACACACACACACACACACACACACACTACACATGTATGGCAACAAACACAGTGACGTTACACCCACGATCAATGGTGCTCTGTAACCATCCAGACCTTTGCAGCCGGCCACCACAGAGCATGTCTCACTTTGAGTAAAATCTCCGTTCATCATGTCCAACACAGCTTTTGTTCCCTTTTTCCCCTCTCTCACATCTCTTGACAGCAAAACTAGACATATCAAGCACAACAGAAATAATCACAAACACACACACAGGCAGGCATACAAATGTTTTCCCTTTAGGCCAGTCCATCAGACAGCAGCCATTTGTGTAGAAACTGATGTTCCTCTGCACTTAAAAAAGAAAAAAAAAAAAGTGCACTTTTCTCCACTCTGTCTTTCTCAGCGTGTCCTTTCAGCATGTTTGGCCCGATCTTGTCCAGGTCACTTCACCTAATGGAGGAAAATGAAGGCCCTGAGGCCAGGAGTTGTCCTCTGGACACAAACATCCATGTTTCTTTGTTTATCGCTGTGCTGCTCCTCGTGTCCATGCCTCCGGCTGCAAAGAGAGAGAAGTCACTTAGCTCCTCTTACGCTGCCGTTTTCACAGGCTATTCATGGGCATACAATTAAAGCCAGACTGGCACTTTATGCTTGTGTCACTGCGTTTGTCGGCTGTTTTCTCTTTGCCAGCGTCCTCCCTCTCTATCGCTGACGGAACATTTTAAAGCATTACATTAAACATCATGGTCGTTTTAGATTTTAAATGCATAGAACCACTTGGATGTTTTTATATGCATCAAGGTACCCCTAGTTCAACAAAATAAAAGAAAAAAGTGTTAGTACAAAATTATAAAATGCTCTGGTTTAAATTATGTCCTTTGTGTTGTTAGGGTTTTGGCCCAGTTATAAAAATAAGACTATAAAGCAATAAATAGAGACACAGCTGAACTCATCAGTGCACTGTCAGCCAACTGACTTGTTCTGATCTCCTTTATTTAAGAGATATGGTCAAATACTCCTCAGGAATATGCAACAACCTTTTATTTATACAGCTCTGGAAAAAAAATAAGAGGCCACTGCAAAATTATTAGTTCATTTGACTACTTACAGGCATGTGTTTGGGCAAAAGGAACAGTTTTGTTTAGTTTTTGCTTGTTTTTTGGTTCATCTTTAAACAGAATGAGTTGTGCATGTGTTGGAATTCAACAGATGAAGGAATGAAATGGCTGGAATGCATGTAGAGATGCTGATTTCATATATATATATATATATATATATATATATATATATATATATATATATATATATATATATATATATATATATATATATATATATATATATATATATATATACACTAAAAATATTAAATCCAATATTTTCATGGTTAAAGAAGCCTAATCCTAGTATCCAAGAGATGAGAAACAAATTGGTTTATAGATAATGGTTTTAAGTGTATTTTACAATGATTTAAGACATGGGTCAAAACCAACCTGTTAATATAAGGGATGGAAACGGCAAACTAACAAAGAGAAAGGTTAAATATCAGTGGAGGTCATGAATCCAACATGTTGTGATAGATCCAATTTAATCACACAATCTTAAATTCCTGCAAAAAGAGATCAATGTAGCCGTTGTCCAATAGTTCTTTGTTTTTACCGAGAGGTCAATCAAAGGCACTGCAGGCTAAAACTAATTCACTGAGGAAAAGTGCATTCATGTTGTTTTTTGTGTACAGCTGCGATCAAAGTGGTTTTAATTTCTCTGGATATCGACAGCTGTATCCTTTATGCACTGCCAGAGTTTTCTCCAGCTCTCATTTCCCAGACACGTGCTTCTCCTTTTTTTTCTGACTTTATTTTGGACGGGGTTTTTTTGTTGCACCACAGATTGCACGTACAATATTATGCAAATGTTTGCACAATGTTATTCCCTCATGTTGGATTTCCATCCGCTCGAAGTCAGGAAGTATAGAGGTGCATTGGGGAGAAATCAAGTGGTGGATTTAGCATTGTATATGAAAATAGTGTGTAGACTCCTCATCGTCTGTGGGATGATGGAAAAAGAAATCATGTGCCCTTTATTCCAGGTCTTGTACTACTTTATATTATATATTTCCGAAGATGAAATAGACAAGCAGTAGCAGAAAGGAGCAAAAGTACAAACGCTCAAATACAATTTAGAGGTATTGTGTACTCATGTATTTACATTTAATGCTACTTTAAATTCTGTTGCATTATATTTCAGAGGAAAATATTGTGTTTTTCCCATTTATTTGACAGCTTTTAATTGGATTTCTATCAACGCAAATTAATATCATTTAATATTCTTATCCATTATTATCCATAATCTATTAAATTGTTGCCCTTTTCTTGTAATATGTTTTTCTTTTACAAGCATTTTGTGTAAATGTTGCCAAATATTATGATGTAGTAATCCTCTATTAATCAACTCAAAGTAATTTGCTCCACATTGAAGAACTAAAACATTTATATTTTGACTATATTAATACTCTCACATGTATTCAGTGATTAAATCAACTGCCCTAAATGTATTTATTTTAATCACTTAACAGATCAGGTGTTAATTTGAAACCAGGCGGCAAAAGATTAATTGCTTCCAGACAAAAAATCTTACTCAGCAAAACTGGGAAAAAAAACATGGTAATTTTCTGGAAATCTTTTATTAAAGCAGTATGACTGCTGTGTGACTTCCATTTTCAGACAGATTTTACAGTCAGATTACAGTACTGTAGTTCACGGCAGCTTCTCCAGAGTTTTTCCTCTGTATATTTTTACGACAAGAAGTTTGAATTTTGTATTATGTATTCCCATGGAAAGTTTCCAACTTTGAAAATTCCCACAATTTTGCAACCATAAGTCAAAAAAATGTCTATATTTATTTCTGATACTTTATTTTTTTTCCAATTCTGGACTTTTACTTGTTGAGTATTTCTTGTGACAACAGTATTTCTACTTTTACTCAAGTGAAGGATCTGAGTACTTCATGATGTCTTCATCACGCAGGGTTAATGATGATCACTACACGCTATGACACGGTTTCTCTCCCTGTGTGTGGTGGCAACACCAGCGTCTCCACTGGATTCACCACCTACATGTGCAATCCCACACGGCCTCATTCCCACCAGGCAAATAATGCATCAACATGGGGGGGGGGCAGTTTTGCCTGGTGGGCACGGCTGTTTGCCTCAAACTGTCCGCCCACCGACAAAAAACTCGTCATCTTAATTGTCCCCTTCCGTTGAAGTAAAATTCAATAAAAGTGGCAGGGACGGTTTTGAATTGATTGTGAATAGATGCCACTTCCTGGCTGTCTACACACTGGTGACAGCTCTGAGGAGAGCCGATGCTACATCAGACAAAGTGGATGTGGATGTGTGTGTGGATGTATGTGTGAGAGTGTGTGTGTGTGAGAGTATTTGTGGGTTTTTTGAGTTTCTACTTCATTATACCCACTTGAAAAGTGGTTTTCTCAGAAATGTGCCTCTGTTTTTTTTCATAACCTTGCTGGTAGTGTGAAGCAGTCTTATAATAACACACAGTCTGTATACAATTGCAAAGGGGCGGGAAAATTTCTGGTAAATTTCCAGAAACTTGTATGGGGGAACTTAAGCTTGTGAATTTTGGAAATATTGATTATTTAGCTCCTATATTTCCTAGTTAGCTACTGTATGAATACACTGAAGCAAATACGTCTCTTCACATTTATATACACTACCATTCAAATATTTGGTGTCACTTCCCTTATTTCCTTATTAATTTCCTTATTTTTGAAAGAAAAGCACTTTTTATTTCAATGAAGATAACTTTAATCTAATCAGAAATATACTCTATACATTGCTAATGTGGTAAATGACTATTCTAGCTGCAAATGTCTGGTTTTTGGCGCAATATCTACATATGTGGATATATATATGGAGACCAATTTCCAGCAACTATCGCTCCAGTGTTCTAATGGTACAATGTGTTTGCTCATTGCATCAGAAGGTTAATGGATGATTAGAAAACCCTTGATGCTAACATGTTAGCACAGATGGAAACAGTTTAGCTGCTTAGAGATGCTAGAAAGTTTAAAGCAAAGTTTGATGGAAAAAAATATTTCAAATACAAATCATTAATTCTAACCTTGTAAATGTTTTCTCTATATTTTCTATTCAGTGTTTGCCCATATGCAGAATGTGCTATCCAACATTTCTGCAGGTTTACTCATCTCCATCTTCTGACTGATGAGCCAAAAGGAAAAGGAACTAATTTTAGCGAATTTGTAGGAAGAAAAACGTCATGCGTGTTACTGACATTTCTAGTAAAATATTACCTTTTTTTCTGTAATGGCTTATATTACTGCATTACAGCAAAAATCAATGCATTACAGTAATTTATTATTTTTGTAACATATTACTCCCAACACTGGTTGTATAGATATGTCAAATTGCTCCCAGAGAGCGGATTTCTCCAGTAAACGGCGAAACACCGGGGTGAAAAAACGTCCCTGCTCGTCACACGGCTGCACTCAGACTCTTTGCAACTTAAACCGTGAAAAACGATGTTTCTTAGTGTTTTTGACCTCACATCATCTGTAGTACCCAGGCGACTGTTTAGCATGTTGCATCTCCCGCTCCTCCTCGCCGTCTCCCGGGGCAACGCCACCACAATGCTGCAGCGTGGCGAGAGGAAGGTAAAAGCTTGTCGGTGTCACACTGAGCTGTGCAATGACAGGTGATCATCTGGAAAAAAAAGGCACTCATTCATCTGGAGAGTTCAGCACTATGGTGCAGGTTAAGAGCTACTTGACTGTCATAGATTGGTGGCGTATCATTAAAGATGAGTGTAAAGTCGTTTTTTGGAGCTTAGTGGAATGGCCCATGAAAACTGTTGTGCAAAAAAAAAATAAAAGAACAGGTCATTGATGAAGTCTATGTTTTCATCCAGGGAAAAAAGCGTTAGAGTGCTGCTTCCTTTTTTTTTTTTTGTTATAAATCGGTATTGATCAGCGGAGTGTGCCTCCTCCTCTCCAGACAGCAATCAAGACGTCTCAACGCTCAGCAGCCATTTCCTCTCCCGTCCTCAGGCTACATTGATTTTATGAAAGCAGCGATCCTCCAAAACCCAGCCGCTACTTTAAAACTTCATCGTTCTCTCAGCCGTTATTACCGTGTCTCATGAGGCCTTTCCGCCTTTGGGAATGACGGCTATTACAGAAAATGTCTCCGGAACATTTTCTTCATTGCCTTTTTATCAGGGATTTAAAAACTCTGATCCTTTTCTCGCTCGTAATCCAAGTTTTTTTCTGTGAAAGTCAAACGGGTTTGATTTTTCTCTACTTTGCAATATCTCAATCAATTACTTTCATTTTCAAATCAACCACCTCCATGTTTAGGCCATTGTCATTGTAATATAATAGAACAGTGAATAATATGAACTGATAAGATAAGTTTTAAACTTCATATAAACTTTGATTCCACATACTACAAAAAACATTGTTTCATGTAGTTTCAACAATATATTAACTAATGACTTATTGAAAACTCCAAAGGTAAAATTTCCAAAAAGCCATTGTGGTATTTTAGAATCTTACAATCAACTGGACAGTAATAGGTGCAGATATTCACTCTGACTCATGATCATCACAAATGAATGAATGAACATAATGAAGTTGCTAATTCTCTGCAATTGTGTTTTTCTACATTATTAACAAGACAAGACTTCATCTTTTGTGTATTGATTTCAATAATAGTTGGTTTAAAGTGACCAAATATCAGCCGAGGCATTTACTACTTTGATTTTTTATTTGAGACCAGATGACAGTTTGGGACAGGAGATTAATTCCTTCCTGACAAAAAACTTGCTCAGTATAACTGGAAAAATATGATAATTTACCACGTAACTTACATTTATAAAAGGTCATATTGCAGTCCTGTAGTTAAACATCTTGCACCTGCTTCTCTGGAGTTTTCCTTCTGCATATTTTATAACAGAAAGTCTGAATTTCATGTTGCACTTTTTATTTTTTCCCTGCAGTGCAGCCATGGTGATCGACACTTAATATTACCTGAGATCGCCTTCTATAACGTCATTTAAACATGAAGAAAAGGCGAAGAAGAAAAACGTGCAGTGTCAGTGGTCACATCTTCTACCTTTTGTAATGAATTAGACTTTATTTAGAGAGAGACAGAGCTGTTGGTGGCCAAACAACAGCTCTCTCTGTCTCTCTCTCTCTCTCTCTTCATTAATTATAGGCTCAGCACCAGCAGTGTGTCTCACAGCATGGGGTTAATATAAAAGAGGATACGTCGCCTGGGGAGGCCGCTGCCTGACACCATTGAGTCTCTAACACCCGTCACATCCCACTGTGACACCCACACTACAGCTAAACCCATGTGTGGTTAAGTGCTCCTCTTAATCTGTGCACACAACTTTCCAAAAACATTGGCACCTTTCCCCAAAAATATATATATATAATAATTTGACCTCTTGTGAAGTGGAATGACTAAACACCACTGGGCTCTTTGTTTCCTTTTGAATCCCACTGGCAAGAAGAAAGCGTTGTACCTGGAATACATTTTCTATTCAAATTGAAATCAATACTTTCCCGTGTTGAAAGGTTTGGGGGCTTTTATCTTTTATAATCACATGTGGCTTGTTGTTATGGGGGAGATGTGGCTCTGAGCTCTGTGAAAACAGTCATTTTTAAATTAAAAGCTATGTTTCAAATTATATTTTGATATGTGTAAATGTTGTTTAATATAATGTACCATATTTTACAAATTATTTAATTTTACGGTATGGTTAACAAATTAACCACTCAAGCCCCAGGCCTATTTATTTCAGTTGTTGTGCTATACATGATAATAAATATGGAATATTTCTACAACCACAAAGGTCATTGTACTTAAACCTGGCATCAAAAGAAATCTACAACATGTGAAGTGACCAGGTGAGAATCAATTTATGTTGCTGTCACAGAGCAAATATTGCTTGAATATTGCAAAAAATTCTAACATTGTGTTTTACTACAGATAAAAATACTTTATTTAGTGTTGGAGCTGAGGTTTTCTCATGTAATATATGAATAAAACTCAATGCTGGACCTGTATTGAGGGATTTTAGATTTAAACTGGTTAAGGTTTTGACTGGAATATAAGATAAGATGCTGCAGTACTGTAACATACATTTGTAATCATGTGTTGTAGGTTTTCTCATGCAATATATGCAACAAAATTCAATGTTTCCCCTGTATCAGGTGGTTTAGGATTTTAAATATGCTTTAAGCTTCCATTGGGAGCACTGTGATTGGCTGAGACATCAGATAAATAAGTTTGTGTAAACTGGTGAAATAAGATGACCGTAATTGTATATCTGGTATATCTAAAAAAAAGTCCTAAAACCAATGGAAGTGACTGGAATTTAATTTGGAATTTGGACGTTAAAAAAGATGCAATGTACCCGTCAGTCTACACAGTCTACAGATTTCACTGTGGACAATTTTCATTAGAATCACTTTTTAAACAACATACAGATTAGTTCCCTCCACTGTTGTTGTAGTGGAGGCAGAAACCTCAGTGATCTGAGAAACCCTCTCTGCACAGTTGCTTATTCCCTGTGTAAATCATTAATCCTCATACTATGTAAAGCATAATTAATCACGTGTTGCAGTTATTTCAACATTAATGTGATATGCTGCACCACGTCTGCGGCGTACTGGGTTGCCTGGCACCTGGATTAGATGCCGAATAAAAAAGGATTAATACGATCAGTGTCAATCTCCAACAGAAATGATTAATATTGCCTAAGGTGTGCTGCACTTATTCTTCTGAGACAAAGACAAGTCATGATTAATTAGTTACAAAACACTGCATTATTGCAGTGACTCAAAGGGTGGGAAAAAACCTCCCTCTCTCTCTGTCTATATATATATATATATATATATTCATCTGTTCAGTCTGGATTTTGTGAGTATGCTTTTGTAATTGTGCTCATGCACGGTAAATCTCCGGCTCTGTTCAGTGAGACGCAACGCCCGCATCTCGCCTGGGAAATACATCCTGTTATTGCTTTGGATAAATAAATGAAATCATTTGCGTTCCTGTGTGCATTGAACGAGCCGCCTCTCACACACGGCCCCGGCTCTGCCTATTTGGAAGTGATTAACGCCGCGGCGGGGAGCGGTAACTAAAACACAGGAGAGCCTTATTGACGTTAAAGAAGATGTCATCATAGCAGCTCGCGGAGCAAGAAGTTTCTAATTTGGGGTTTATTGAGGCATCACGTTGCACCTGCCGTGGGTGTGCTCTCTGACGGCCTCTTAGACCTTAGCTTTCCGTCTCAGTCAGGGAAAATGAGTGCTAGGCTGGCTGCTACCTGCCTCCGCCATCCTGTAATTAGTCAAGTCAATTTTATTTGTATGGCTCCATCACAGATCACAAATTTGCCTCAGGGGTCTGTATGGTCTGTAGAGGAATATATTATCCTCTGTCCTTAGACCCTGATTCTAAACAGGAAAAAAAAAATAACTCAGTAAGTGAAGAGGCAATCATGCAATAGGTATGGTGATATCAGGTAAAATGGGCCGTTTAAGCCCCTCTGGAAATTAAAGCCAACGAGTAAAGAGCGTTTCAAACTGTTGACATAATTTATCTGATCATTTTTATGTTTTCTATGGTGGATGAGACAATACTTCAAATCTAGTCTTCACCAGAAATGTGCATGGTAAGTAGCCTGGCATGACAAATCTAACTAAACCCATTTTACCTGATGAGATGGTCCATTTTACCTCAAATCACTCATGAAAAAAGTGGATATTTTTAAGATGTATAGGGCCTAAATAATTAGATTTTATCACATAGTTCCAACAGAAAATGCTCAGAAACAGTCATTATTAATCATAAATATACATGGAAAAGGCATATTTAGTATTGTGTCAAGCAATTTACTAAAAAGTGGCCCAATTTACATGATATCACCCTATATATAGACAGACTAGAACAAAAATCATTAGCCACGTAGCATAAGTCTAACAAAAAATGACATAGGCACGATTTTGCCTTGACTTGTATTTTTGTCTTTCATAAATGTGAATTATATCTATCAAACCTTGAAGCAAAGAGGACATTTTAAGTTTGAATTCATAGGTCATCATCCTTTTGATCGACAGAAATGACATTTAATGTCTAGAAAACTGACAAAATAGAGCTGCTTCTTCCTCTCTGACGTTTTGCTTGTATCCAAACTGCCTACAGTCAAATAAATGACTTGGACAGATAGTGTTTTTGGATTCTAAGTGTTGTAATTGGCCAATGACATAGACAGAAAGAAAATGGTGCAGCAGTGAGTAAAGTGAAGTGCAAATATCTCAATTTGGCCAAAAAATGACTTTTTGGCAATTATGCTATGAGGCTAATGATTTAGGATATTATCATTATTTTTACATAATAATATCCAGACATAACAAAGCTGGCCCACATATAAGTACAAAAAGTGATGAGTGATGAAGATAATGTTTTTGGATGTGTGATTGGCCAATGGCCAGTAATAGGAATAAGGGCGTAAAATATATATATTTTTTTTCCAGTAATGGAACTCATTTCTATTTCTAACTTACAAACATGCAATTACTCAACCTGTTTAGTTCTTTTGACAGAAACACGACGTCAAGCACCTGGCAACAGGCCAGAGAGTCAGAGGAGTGTAAAGCAGCGACCTACTGGAGAAAAGTTAGTAAAGTTTAGGTTAGCTGGTTTAGCTGTTGCTATATTCTTCATGCTAACAACAAACTTCATAAGAAAAGTTTACAAGTGCTGCGTCTTTCCCTCTTTTACAAGATGCCTTACTGCAAGAGGAGTTCACAAACCCTCAGAAAATCCCAAGAGTTATAGTAACTATAACTACTACTAACTAAAGTATTATGCCCCAGTCTAGATAACATAAGTGAACATATACATATAACAAAAGGGTATAACACTGAGCAGTAAAGCTTCAGGGTGGATTAAGGCCGAAATTTAGAAAGTAAGAAACCAAACTAACCAAACTATGAAAGCAAATGACAAAGACACACCTTCCTAACTAAATAAACAGGAGAAAACTAAATGAAGAGAAGGAGTAGGATGAGGAACGCCTGCTGCCCCCTGACAGCTGCCATCATGGCCTCTTATATATCAGGTGTTCTCAGGTGATGTCAGCCAATCAGAGGCCAGGGTTTAGAGCCTTCCCACCAATGGCTGCACAATGAAAAACATCAGGGCAAAGGGCACGCACACTGCAAAACTTGCCGAAAAAACGATTTGGGCAATTATGTTACAGTATGAAGCTAAAGAAATGACAGAATACAGCAATGACCATGGTCTGGTGCACAGTTTAGACAGAAGGTTAGAGAGGTGCGGTGGTTTTTCACAACAGCTACAATAATCAATAATCTCGTCGGCAGGTCTTAGTAAATTCACCGAGACAGAAACCGAGCCACCGTGCAATGCAAGGTCATGGAGTGTTCACCTGAAGGCAACTTATTGTACGTTAAGGCAAAAAATACACGAGTATTGTGTTTAGATTAATTAGAGCTCAGCAGCAGCAGCAGCAGCAGCAGCAGCTTTGACTGGACCGAGGCTCAGCTGCAGCAGTTACTGTAGATGAGGCAGCTGAGGGATGGCGTGTTTATTTAACATTGAAGCTACACATTGACTGATTACTATGGTGTCATCGTCTCTTTTCAACACAGCTGTCTCATTACATTGTGTTAAACCACCTCCTCACCTGTGGAACAAGCTGTCAGCTCATTTAAATCAGGGCATAAAACATCATTGTTTACTGTGGCTTTCCAAAGAAGTTAAATACGTAATTCTGTTTAGTGTCCAACTTTTTTTCTTTTCTTTTATTGTTTTTTAATTGCAATCCTTTTTTTTTAATTGTCTTGCAAAAGCGATCCTAATGTTATCTTAATGTCTTATTTTCAATGTCATTTTATGCCACTGCCAAGCACACTGAATTACATTCTGTATGAATGGTGCTGTATGAACAAGCTTAGATCAGTGGTTCTCAAAGTGGGGTTCGTGGTCTCCTGGGGGTCCTCGAAGTGGCGCCAGGGGGTCCTCAGAAAAAAGGAGAATAATTTCTGACAGAATGTAGGAACATTTGTATAGAGGAATGCCATCAATTAAAATAAATAAATATATATTCTTTTGAATTTCATTTAGTAGTATTTATTTCCTATTATTTGTGTATTATTTTGCACATTAATTTATTTAAATTCAAATTTTATTTTCCATTTTATATATTGAAGTGAAAATAATTGGGGTGAGTGAATGCATAAATAAATACATTTAAAAATTAATAAATGAATAAATAAAATGGACAATCATATAACTGTAAAAAAATAATTAATTTATATTAATTTATGAATTAATTAAAGGAAAATTAAATAAATATGGACATTTACTAGTATATTTATTCATGTCCTGAGTCATTATTTATTTATTTATCCTTGATTACGGCGGTTTCAGTCCTCCATAATTTGGCCTTGGGTTTCTGACACTTTCTTTTATGAAAACATCTTACAACTAATCTTATGACATTAGGTCTATTTTTCATTAGTTTAAGGGTCCATGATGTGGAAACGTTTGAAACCCACTGACTTGGATAACTTACCTGAAATATGTCAATGAGTGTTTAATGTAATGATGCATTCTATTATGGTTTAAAAAATGCACATATGCATATATTTATATCACTTGAGTCACCAACAATCATGTTATGTATCTATTTTTCCATTTTGTTCCCTTTTCTTTGCAGAAAATAGCATTTTAATGGCTGTTATAGTTGCTGTTTGCACAAATCTGCCCATAAACCAAAAACTATTTATTCCATGTACAAAATTCTTTTTTGGGGGATTATTCTAGAGACTTGAATGATTAAATAGACATATACGTACATGTCAGGTTGGAAAATCATAATAATCTAAATAAAGTGACTCTTTCTGGGAGGGTTTGTCTTCATATTCTCAGGAGGAAGGAGCAGGAAGTTGATGACATCATGTGACAGGAAACACTTTTTTTTTACCTAAAACCTTTTGAATAAGTTTTCTATTATCATGTCATTAGAAAAAAAGCTGTATGAGTAACATTATTTTTTTTTATTTTAACTATAAAATGTCCACCATAGACTTAAAGGCTCATAGGCTTTAATGGGTTAACCAACATTTTGTAATTGTTGGGCAAAAATCCACAAACTGCCCATCAGAAGATAGGAAACGAATAACAGAGCAACTGAGCAGCTTCCAAATAGACCCAGTCAGTCCACGGTGAGGTCCACCCTAACAGCTGCATCGCTTCACAAGTTTGGTTCAGTTCCACAAAGCTTCTGCTGTGCCTGCTTTTGTTTTTTCTGCAATGTTCCACCACAGCAAGTCTACACCGGGTAAAAACCAGCACAGTTGTTTAGAAGTTGGTCGGGTAGAGTCATTACACAATAAGCTGTGTTGCCATCTGTTTAGAGGAACATGAAACACTCCCAGACAAAAGTTTCTTGATGAGCGTCACACACCCACGCCTGTTTCCAAAAAAAAAAAAAAAAAAACTAGACACATCAGCATCTTTGTATGTGAGTCCTCTCTTGTTTTCCTGTTGATTCTGAGTGCAGAAGAGCATCTGCTGACTTATTGAGTTGCTCATAAAGTCGGATTCCAATTTGGGCATGAAATTAATCTTTGGTGCGAATGGCTTTTTAATGTTAAGAGCAGCATTAGCCATGCATAGGGACAAAAAGGATAAACTGAGGTAATTGAAAATGAGAGTTGGTCATCGTTTATGACTTCGAAAGCAAGTGCAGGATAAACATCGGCAGAAAGAGAAAAATGGACACAACTACAAATAAAACATTCAGCTGGAACGCTCAGACAAATAACCCAGTGACGCAGCACAGCTGAACGCCTCGGCAATAGCTAATTTGTCTGTCATGTCCGCTGCATATGCCTCAATTAGAAAGTCATTTTATTCAAACGTCATTGTTCGGATTTCTGGCGTGTTTCCCCTGCCATCCGCTGCGGTTCAGCAGCAACAATGCTATACATTAGGCACATTATCACTGCCTCCAGGGGCTGTTTGATCACAAAAACACAGCATCCCGCTTCCTATCTAGGGGGACCGCAAGAGAGAAATTTGGGGCAAGGGTTATACAGTATATTGCATCATGATGATAGGCCATTTTGCTGAACGGAGCCCGATATGGGATGATTTTTCTTTAGGAACTGCAGAAAATGGCCTTCAGAGCTGTGGGGCCAGAACAAAGAGGCTTCATTATCATCTGCGGCTCTCATTCTGTTACTGTGGGGAGTAATGAGATATCAAATGGAATTGCAGAGGAGAAATGCAAAAAAGAAAAAAGCCAGGAGTAGATTTTTGAAGGTTGCACGCAGCTGCTGGAAATGTCTTTACATCCTATTTTTTTATTTTATTTTTATTTTTTTTTCCTGTTCTGCTTGTCAATAATTACATTGATGTCTAGTGGGTGGCCGTATCACATTTCTGCAGGATATAAAGGACAAGTCCACCTGCATGTGCTGTAATGAGCTTTTTGATTAAGAATGAAAATCCGCTGGAGGGGGAGAGCGAGGAAGAGAAGGAAAAAAAAAGTGTAACGAGAGTAATTTCTCTCGTGCCACACACGCTTTTGCCCGCCTGTGTGCGGCCAAAACGTCCCCATCCCACCCACCCAGGAAGCCAAAAAACAAGCGCTTCTGTCCGACATTTCTGCATCTGTGTGTCCATTGTCGTTTTCAAATGAGATGGCTCGGCGGCAGCCATTTATCCCACGGAACATCCCTATTAGCGCTGGCTCCGGTCAGGTTTGATATGAATCCAGAGTCTCAGAGGAGGGTGAGCAGAATAGCCCCGAATGAAGAGGAGGCTATTGTGGTGGGGGGGAGCGCGTTTAATGGGGGGGGGGGGGGTGTTCCTCTGTCACTCCTTGGATAAGGTCTCTGCCATCAGCCTTGTGCTTAACACACTCTTTTTGTCACACCTCAGCATTGTTATCTACCAACCCCCCCTTCTCTTTCTAGCTCCATTTCGATGCCTTTGTGTGTGTCTGTGCATCCTGTTCTGAATCTGTTATACGGTTGGCCTATGTACGGAGTTCATTACGCTCTTCCTCGCTTCATTACCGCCTAAAGATGGGCTGTCATCACCCACCGACAGTTGTGCATTAGCATCCCCCCCTTTGCCACCACCACTGCGACAGGACACCATGTGCATGTTTTTGCGGTTTCTTATTTGGGAAGTATTTTGCTCCTCCTGAGGACCCCCAGAGCTGTTATCAGCAGCAGAGCAAGACACCTGCCTCTAAATGATCCAAGCAAATCAAGCAAAAGAGTCCTAGAGTTTAAAAAAAAAGAGGTGGAGAGAGGGAGCATCTAATTACAGCTCATGGTGGTTTTGGTTGGAGCAGTGGGGCGGCGGTAATGTCTGTTTTTTTTAAAGCTTGAGGGCTCTGGTAAACTTCCACTGGCCGTGTGCTGACAACACGCTGGGGCTGCATGTTGAGATAATCAGGCAGGTTTGTTTGCTAGAATCCTTAGCACCCTGTCCCAGCCATATAAACACCAGGCATGCCTCGCCCTGGTGGGAGGCTGTCGGCGGCGTCTAGGTGTCGCGCTGATGGGAAAAACACAGTTGCTGATTCAATTACAGCGTTCGACGAACGATTTTCCTTTTTTAAGCTGCCGCACGAGTCACGTTTTCCTCTTTGAAAGCCGTTGGTAATCAGGATGAACTTCTTCACTGAGCTAAGGAGCTCAAGAAGAGTCTCTGACAAGTCGTTGGGTCTGGGTGAAAGCTACTGAAGCGCTCTGTAGGAAAATTTAACACCTATCTGTCTCTGAAAGAGCTGTGTGCTCTCAGCATGAATGCACAGCGGGAGAGATTTTTCTTGAAAATATGTCAATGGGGGATAAGTTACATAATGAGGATGTGACATGTGTGGGGGGAAGTCAAATGCAGTTGAATAAGGAGAGATTTTGTTCACAAAATCTGATTTACTTTTTTAAAATCCATATACGGAGTAAAGGGAATAATTTGTTTTCACTACAATTCAATGACAGAATGTAAAACTATTTTGTTCATGGATTTCATACACTCTGTAATAAAGCATAAATCTTATCAGTTGAGCACCCTAGGACCAAATCATATCACATGTGGACCATGGGTTCATCTTGAGAACTGATTGTTCAGGTGTCAGACCAATGGGAATGCTAATCTGCCAACTGCAAGGAAACATTCCCTTTCATCCAGGTCGTTTTCAAGAAAACCACCTGCATCGACACAACACTGAAGACAAATTGAGGCTAAGATGCGAGTATTTTAAAATACGCACATGTTAAAGCTTTAATCAGGCGTCCTTCACTACAACTACACAGCTGTCAAAGCTTTTTCAGAGTGAGGTGGCCTCGGTGCATCCTCCATCTTCAGTGATGAAAAAGCTGACTAGAATGGATGTGGGATGGTTTCAATGTAGTGTGTGTTGGGAGGGGTTTTTTTTAAATCGATATACCGTGTAAGAGGAATGCTTGGTTTTCACTACAATTCCGTGGCTGAATATATGACTATTTTGGTCATGGCTTTCATACACTTTCTGTAATAAAACATAAAAGCATAAATCTTATCAGCTGTGCACCCTATTTCCTTTGCAAAGCTGCCTCAGTCCTCTATCGTTATACTTATACCAGCCTGCAGGGGGCAGTTTGGGAGTCTGTTCGAAGGCGTCAGACCAATGGGAATGCTAATCTGCCAATTGCAAGGAAACATTCCCTTTCATCCAGGGAAATCACCTGCACTGACACACTACTGAAGACAAATTTAGACTAAAATGCAAGTATTTTAAAATACACATGATGTCAAAGCTTTAATCAGGCGTCTATCTCTATAACTGCAGAACAGAGTAAGGTAGCCTTGGTGCATCCTCCATCATCGTTGGAGGAAAAAGCTGACGAGAATGGATGTGGGATGGTTTCAGTGTAGTGTGCGTGTTGGGGGGTTGGTGGGGGGCTTGAGTCCATCTGTGGCAATACAAGAAGGTTCCTGTGTCATTACCCAGTCCACTGCACTAACATCTTCAATTAACAGCAGCCAGATACTGATTACATGTATTCAGGATGTTGCTCTGCCTCTGTGACCGATCTCCTTACACTCTGCTGAGCTCACACCAATAGCAAAAGGTTGCACAGGCATGCACTTAGAAAGCATACATGCTTTTAAGTACCTTTCCTCATCAGTTCCCACTGCTGCTCTCTCAGCCTGCAGGAGGGAAGAGGGGAACCAAATGTGACTTACCAATTGGTGCATAATCACGTCACCGGGTATAAAGGAATTTGCAGCATTTTTTCCCTCCTGCATATGGGGTGCATAATCAGGTAGCACTTGACCTTGACTTGTATCATTAATTCAGTGAGTAAACTGTCAGCCTCTCACCAGCTGTGCTCGGGACTCTAACCTTGGCTCCCTGAAGGTCAAGCACTCTTCACGTAAGAGTTTTTACTTTTCTTTAAGGGTAAGGGATTGTGCAGCTGACTGTCTATATCTATATATCCATCTATCGACCGACGGGCCAATCGACCACTTGCAGGTTGCCATGGTCGCATGTTTGTCACTTGTCCTGTTGATTGGTTGCTGGACGTTAGAAAGGAAGGTCTTATCTGGTCTGAGCCTGTCACAGGAAGAAGGGAACATCAATGCAAGACGTCGGCAAGCTTTGGAGTAATGAGAAACCCATTTTGTCCAGATTGTGACAATGAATAATAATCATTCCTCCTGAAATATTTTGGTTCAGCGTCCAAGTGTGTTCCACGTTAACCTAAATTACAGTGCTTGTTTTTTTTTTTTTTTTTTTTACTCAATTGCTTTGGCTCATTTCTTGAAACAGAAATAGCATTCTCAAAGCTCCAGGTGCATTTGCCAAAATAGACAACACCAAAGCTCACCTGCAAAAGGTCATATCTCACCCAAAACAATTAACTCCTGCTTCAAACTCAATCATTTTTCTCATAGGAAAAGTAAATGCCCCAAAAATTAAACGTTCCTTTCTATCCCTCACATCCCAATTTGCTCTTGGCCTATTTCTTCATTGACACTAATTGTTACTGTATTTTATGGCTTGCTCACTGACATTATGCGTGAGAGTCAATTAAGGGTCAATTCATTTGTAATAATAATTTAGTTTAAAAGGTTAAATTATAGTAAAGATAATTTATTGAGAATTGACAATGACTGTATTTGTTAAACTACATTATTTAGGAACGTATAGTTTCGGAAACTTCCTTTATGTTAAGTTTCCAGCAGATCTATGTCTGGACGTAACATAACTGGTTGCTGGTATTCATAGATATTGGAAGCAACGCAGTTTTTTGACCAAGGAAAATTGAAAGGACCAATCAAAGAAAGAACTATGTATTTTTTTTAAGTTGTGCTTTTGAAGTAAACATCTCACTCGCATTTCAAATACTGGTTATTAGACTGAATTCAAACATGGCACAGAAGAGCATGAATGAAATTGTTAGTTTATTTGTTTTCACATACAGTAACTGCTGTACAAGGTACTGTAATACAGAATTACATCAATGCAAAAACAAGGAAAATAATGTATAGTCTGCTTTACAGTAACAAAGTAAAGCTTCAGTTCCACAGTAAAGACTCCGTCTGACAGGCGATTTACCAATTTGGCAGATGTTCCAAAGGTTCCCTTACTGTGATGTTAATCATGTTGTGTATGCCTGACATATTTTGACAACTGAATGGACTGTTGTGCATGTGATGACTTGCACAGTGAAATTATATGGAACATGCTTTGCAGTGTCCAAGTATTTGACTGAGCAGCAGCATAATTGGTTTTGATCCTCAAGATATAGACAATTTGTATTTGTGCAAACTGTTGACAGTTGTACTTACTCAATTGCAAAGATGCGCCGAACGTGTTTCCAATTTGTCAGAGGGAATGAGAAATTCCCATCTGTTGTGAGCAAGCGCTCAGTGATCTCGAAGTTTACACATGTTGTTTGGAGAATATTCAATCCCATTTGCAAAATGAGCCAAAGGAATTGAGAAAAAGTGGAACTGGAACGAATCCCTTGCTATAAACCGTCACTGCATGATTCGACAGCATCCACAATCAATAGCCCTTTGTTAGCTGGTAGAGCTACAAGAGTCAAGAGTGTTAGTTAATTCTATCAGATGTAACAACAACTCATTTCTCCAGTAAATCTATGACGAAGTGAAGCTCAGCTGATTGGTTTTCCTGCTTCAAACCTAAAAGACCTAGGAAAACAGGGAATAAG